>CAXAMN010014447.1:374424-419569 GCA_963970005.1 Durusdinium trenchii
TTCCCAACGTGGTAACTGAGTCACTGAATACAAGTGTCAGAGTGTGTGTCTAGATATCAATCGGCACGAATCGGCCTTTGCAGCCTTTGAGTGTGGAAGTTCTCATGGACTTTTGGAAATCGTTCATCTCTCCAGAAACACTTCGCAGCGGGTGAAACAGCTCAGTGGCAGACAGTGGAGCCGTGTTTGAATGAGCTTGGAAAGGGAAGTATGTTAGGGGTCTTATTGGGAGGCTTCAGGGCCAGAAGCAAATAATTTGTTATCTTCTTTCCAAGCGACATAGCAACATGCCCACCTGCCCACTCACACCCCCACCCCCACCCCCACACACTGACCACATCGCCCCTGTTCATCCACTTCGACCTCCCCATATAGATGGCAGCCCCCACAGACTGCTGAACGACCCTCCGACTCGGTGCACGGCGCATGCGGCGCGCGTGTCGCAGGAGGCGCTGGAGACGATGATCCGCTTTGGGGAGCTCCAAGAGCTGCGACAGAAGTCTCTGCAGAGCGCCTTGCTGAGCTCCAGCACGCAGGAATCCGGAAGGAAGAGGATGCGCGAAGAGGGGAAGAAGAAGGGGGGAAAAAGGGATCCAGGATCACGTCACACACACACATATATATATATCATCATATTACAATACGATATAATATATATATATATTATGTACCTAGTGTTTCACGCTGAGTGACAGTCAGTCATGATCTGATGGAACAACATCCCGTGAACTGCCACTTGTGTGTGAAAACTCAAGCCTCTTACACGACAGTTGTCAGAATCTTGGTTCGGGGCTCCTGGCCTTACTACTAGGAGCAAAGGATTCTAGGAACTTTTTCACGCGCCAACTCGCTACCCAGTAGTCCAGGCGTCAGTGGCCTTGGCGCAGCTTCGGCACCAACGCCGGCGCGACGTCCAGTTACTGGAGGCGGACATGCCGCGTGGCTGCTGGGCGGGTGTCGCTGTGGCATCGCCCACCATGGGCCCCGATTTCGGATGACCGTGAAGTCCGAAGACCAAGCAGGTGGGTTGTTTTCCACACAACCATGATGATTTCAGGGAGAGTACATTGATCCATGTCGAACAAAGTCGGATGATCACCAGCACCTGCACCTGGATCGCCGGTTCGAACAAGAATTCTGGGTCGTGCGAGCGACGAGACCTGGTCGTTGAGGTTTGAGGTGGACGTGAGCGAATTCACTCATATCTACCTGGCAGCTCGGCTTCCTTGGGGGCGATTTCTTCGACAGGAAGGAGGAAGAAACCGGAAGATCGCAGAAGATGAGGCAGTGTTGCTTTTGGATATATACAAAATAGACTCTGAGCGACGCTTGGTCAATCCGTTGGGTTCGAACATCAGCGTGTGACAGGGTGGACTGAAAAAAACATAAACACAAGTGTAACACAAGCTAAGTTCCTTCGTTTTTGGCACCTTTTTGCCGCTTTTGCAGAACAAGTGATAGACCGATAGACCCATTGACCGGCCCGTTTTCTCTGGGATCTTCACCGAATCGAGGCCTCGCTGACCTGGGGCGCCCCGATGATCCGCCGGGTGAGCCAAAAGCTCCACTCTGAGGCGGTTGTCTTCGTGTGAACTCGTCCATCCAAGACCCATGTGGGGAAGACCGATGTATGGGGTGGGTGACCTGGTGGTCACCAGCGGTCTGGACGGAGGCAATGGTTTTTCTTCCGTCCACGAAACAAAGTGATGGTTGCGGGAAGCGTACCTGGTCATACCTGGTCACCCAAAGAACACATCAAACATCACCAAACAATCTTGCGAGTCGAGACCTGAAGAGTTTCGCTTTTGACGGGAACCCCGCTCAGAGGAGTTTCTTTCTTTTCTTAGAACCTTTCTTCGCTTCGTTTGGGGAACGGCCCACGGGGGGGATGATGGATGGTCCAGGCACGAAGCGCGCGGGTGGTGGCGGCCCTGTCGCGGCTCGAGGGTTTGGACGGCTTCGTTGAAGAGGAGTTCAACCTCCAAACGCCGCTTGGCGGACGAGCCACGACCGGTGGACACCGGGGTGGCAGGCGGCACGTGCGGGCAGTGAGCTCTCGGATGTGGTGGACGAAGTGGGGGATGAAAGTGAGTGGAGATGTGTGCAAGTCAGTGTGCTTCGATGTTATGAGTGGACAGCACGAGCTATGACTGACTAGACCCCGAAAAACCTCCACGTTTGGTCTTCACCGAATCTCCCCAGGGACAGACTGTCACTGAGGAGCTGGACGACTCGGAGTGCGACCGGCTCACGCTTGCTGCTCGGCATCGCTCTGAGGTCATGGATGGTCACCCGAGGGACGGGAGCAAACGGTTGGGAGGTCCTTTTTGGAAGACATGGAAGGGGGAAGGGGTCGCGCACGTCATGGGATTGATCCTTCCTTTTGTGGGTTCCTAGTGTCCTAGTTCTTTCATATGCTTTCATGTCATTTCTGACCGCCATCACTGATCTGCGCCTAGGTTCGTCTACACGAGGAGTGGTTCCTGAGCTACTGCGCTCAGCCACACTGTGGGCGGAAGAAAAGGAACTGCAAGCTGCGCGTGGAACGGTTCAAACCATTACCTGATGAGTCTCACCCAACAATCCTGCAGAATAGAGAACAGAACAACAAAATCCTTTACAAGGAAGTCCTGTGAGATGAACAACTAAGTGATCATTGGAAAGATCATGTATTGAGGTTCCATGTTTGTGTGTGAATGTCTCCCATTCTATGTATACAGTCCTATGGGGTGCAATGCAATGTAAGTGCATCTGAAGTCAGTCAGTCGATGAGCAATGCATGTTCTCTATCAACCTGTGACCGGGGGTCTCCGTGCCGCAGCGCTGCGCTGCGCGCTGCGCCGCCGTACGGAGCGCGCTGCGGGGCTCCGTGCTTCCCCCAGGTCTTCTCTCCGGCGCGACAACAGTGGCCGGGCCAGAGCGGTGCCGTCCCCGCGGTGTGGGCGTCCCGGAGGAGCGGCGGTAGCGGCGCTAGGTCTCGTTTTTGAGGCCGTGGGGATGGGGGGGGAGTCGGGAGGAGTGGTTTAAAGGGGTTTTGCTGGGGTCTGACATGTGGGGCCTCCGATGGACAAGAGTAGAGTTGGAAGACCTCCAAAATCGCAGAGACCTCGCGATAGCGACTTCTCATGTTCTCATTTCGCTCGAGAAAGGGCCATCAAGAAGGCATGTTCTCATGGCAAGAACGTCTTCTGGAGTCGCCACCTCGGAGGAGTACCCGCTGTGGCAGCCGAAAAACTTATTGTTTCGATTTTGTTGAATTTCGTTGATGCCTCGCTGAAGTCAGAGGAAGCTCCCCAACTGGAGGAGGTACCCAGGCCCCTGCATCCGGTCTGTCCCAATTCTTTCGAGAAGTCTTTGACTCGGACCACCCCTGGGCCGCTCCACGGGGCCGACGGACGCGTCCGTCGACATCCTGCTGTCTGCCACACACCGAGGTGGCCTTCTTCCAAGGCTCCATGGAGAACACGCAGCTTGCGCCCAGAAGAGGGAGGGATCAGGGACGCCTCCCCCCAGGCCTGCACAGGGTAGGGATCGACGACCCACTAATTAATGTCTATATTTTTTTCACTCGGGACCGCACCGCACCCATGTTGAATTGTAGACCTCTTTGTCCTACTAGTACTGTTCTTGCTCACCTTAGAATGCAACAGTCGCACTGGAGCGTGGAATATGCTTGCGTGCGAAGAGTTTCGCCTTTTTTGAGAGTTGGAATACATGAGAAAACCTTTCCAGTAGAAGCTTACATTACATGCGTTCATGTCTGCCACATCTTGCGGTCAGATATCAACAGCTGAACGCCTGTAAGTAGCATGGATTGACAGTTAAACTAGTCTAGAAATCTGACCCCTGCACCTGCCACGAAAAGATAGACTTGAAAAATCCGATCCTCTATCTGAAGTACATTTCTAAACAAAAACTATATATATAGAGAAGTGGAAATAGTCTCAGCCAGGTGCTGGAGTTGGGTGGCAGTTGGTTCACCTCTTCGTATCGAAAGAAGGGGCATCCGTGCCTTCGGCTCTCGCCCTTCGGCCTACACCGACCCATCTGGATCCCCTTCGGCCGAGGCGCCCGGTTCGGCCCCCCGGGGTTCGGCCCCGGGTTCGGCCGGTCGACCCGCTCAGGTCGGCCGTGGACGAATGGATCGCTGCGCATAGGCCGACCGAACACATGGGAAGCACATGGGAAAGAAGTTGGGTCCGTGTGGAGGTCAGCAGCTGTGCTGTTTGAGAAGCAGCGACTGTGTTTTGATAGGATGTGGTAGTGGTAGGTATATGGAATGTGCGTGTGATCAGTGATCAGTAGCACTTTATTCGTGTACTCACAACCGGCACAATAAAAATTGATTGGACTGTGGCCCACCAATTGGATCCTGTCTTTGGAACTTTCAGGAGAATCAGACTTTGAACCGGGCCGGTTCCTTTGTGCGCCCCCAAGCATCCCAAGCACCACCCGCCTGCCCCCCCTCAAAACTGCCCTCTGCATGCTCCAGATCTTCCGGATCCACGCCCGACCCCACGTCGGGAGACCTCGGACGTCGGACGGCGGAGGTTTCCGGGGGTTTGGGCCCTGCAAGAGCAGAACTTTTATGAGTTCACCCACAGCGACAGGCGCGGTCGGGTCCAGTCGAAATGTGCGGGTCGAAATGTGCGGTGGGCGGGGGGGAGAAGAACGCTGGAAGGTTTTGGAGGTGGCATGGGAGGAAGACCCTGCTGTATGTTGCCGTGCTTGTTCTCAGCTGTCTTTCTTTGGGGGGTATGGTGTTTTTTCGGGCTGGGTTGATTGCAGGCACAAAAGGGGTGGATGTGGTCTATCTGGCACACAAAAAAAAGAGCATCGGAAGGTCGGCCGGACTCTGCGAGCTGACTGATGGGGATGATGGGGAACACAGATGAAGGCCTAGGGGTGATGAAAACATGAACTTCCCCAAACAAAACCGCACCCCTTTCAAGTAGGCGACACTTGGCTCTTTCAAGAGGCGCCTAAAAGCCATCTAAAGATATCTAAAGCCTCTGCAAAAATAAATGAAGTTGTTCAGTAGAGCCCCCATGGAAGCAGCGGCTGTGAAGCCTAGAGGAACCTCAGGTCCCGATGTCTGTCCATTTTACCTTTCCCCATAGCCCAGGTCGGCTGTGCTTGTGGCAGTGGCAGAGGCGGGCATCGGCGGATGGTCGGTGTCGGCCATTTCAGAAGTTGTTGATGTTTGAAAGGGATTTCGAGCCTCGGTCAGTTTCGAACGCTCCATGATGCTCCCCTTCTTTCTCCGATGGCTGCACGATGTCTGCGTCCTTCGGTGGGGGTTGCCACCGTTGGGGACCAGTCTTCTTTGGCGTCCAAAACGAGGCCACCGAGGCGCTCGAAGCGGAAGTGCGAGGCGCGCGCGGACGGAATTGGCCGGGGAAGTGGTGAAAGCACAGATCTTGTTAGGATTGTGGAGCACGGGAAAGAGTTCTGCAAGACCAGCAGGTTGGTGAAACAAGACCAGCAGGTTGGGTTTTGGGGTATATAGATGGGAATAGTGCACTGGTGGTGCCAATGACTTCTCAGCCTCCTTTGCTTCCAGACCTGCGCGCGTGGTGTTTGAGGTCGGCCCCGCATCTCGGCGTCTCCACCAGGTGCTCAGCAGCGCTTTGCGGAGCACTTCGTCTTCGGGGCGATGAACGGCTCGCACTGGGCGCAGGAGACGGGCGGGACGGGTAGGATGGGCGGGAGTTGTTGTTTGTTTGAGCTGCAAAGTGTATCCTGCTTTCCAGTGATTTCTTGGTACCTCAGGAAGCTGGGAATCGCCTGCGTGGTGAGGCCCTGCGCTGAGAAGATTCAGGGGTCATTTGGTCCTTCCCCAATGCTTTGCGCCGGCCATAGTTCACGGATCATGGCGGCAGACGACGCCCGGAACCAGATCCAAACGACGCCATCGGTGGCGCGCAGAGAAGCTCGGACCGCAGGGCGAGGCTGGACGTCAGAGAGATTCAGCTGACCACGTTGGCAAAGCCGTTCGGCGTATTGAATATGCATGGCCATCCGTTGGACCATCCGAAGAAGAGGTGCAATGTCTTCTGGAAGCGGGTGCCAAAAAAGGCACTTTGCTGCTGAAAAGGGCCACGAGGCAGATGCGGGCAAGAATGCCGTGGCCGAAAAGGGGCACAACAGGCAGCTCTTCTTGGCCACTTGGAAGTGGTGAGAAGTCTTCAGGCCGGTGCTGAAAAGACTGCCGCAGCACTAGATGCTGCCGCTTCGCCGGGCGCCGCTTCGGCGGGCGCGGTCCCCTTACCGATCCCCCATCTCGGGTCCCGAAGCCTCGGGTGCTTCGGCGTCGGCGGCTTCGTCGCGCGACAAGCGCAGAGAGGAGTTGAAGCATTTCAACATCCAGCCGCAGGAGAGTTCAAGGGGCCGGGGATGCCCCCCGCGGTGGTGGCTGCACAGGGTGGGGCACGGACGAAAGGAGGGATGTTGATGTTGGACGCACGATGAGGTGCCCTGGTTTTCGTGTGTAAAGAATCGGGGAATACGTGGAGGAACATGGAACCTTTGATTTGAAGAGGATTGGTATATAACTGCGCAGAGGGAATTTGAAGGGGTTGTTTACCCTGTGAATATTGGGAGAACCATCAATCTCTTCGTTTGACTCCTTGCTGAGCCTGATCTCGTAGGCTTGTGATTGGGTTGCGAGGGTTAGGACCGATGTTAGGTCCTGGCAGCCCAGGGCAGCATTGAATCAATTATACAATGAAGTCACCTCAATACACATATTGTGACGTGTCATTTTGCTTTTGATATCATATATATGATTTGTCTAAGCCTCTAGAGATCCATCTTCTTTTTGTGTTACTGCATAACGACCGCACCGTGAGCGACTTTGCTTGAGCACTTCACAACGAGGTTCCGCACGTTTACCACAATAGTGGTTTGACTTACAGTAGACCGATGACCGATGAAGTATGCGAGAGCATATGAGCATGGTGTCACGGAGACAAGTGCTCTTTGGCCAGTCAATTCATATTGATGAGTCTCCATTGGTATTTTCTTCTGCGAACCTCACATATGGAGAGACTATGAGCATGGTGTGCAACAAATGGAAGGGGGGGTGTTTGACAATAGGCCCCTTGTTGGGAGGTCGCCTCATTCCGATTGATCCTTCCATCATGCCATGTTTCATTGGACACTGGAGCGGAAATACCAGAGCCTTCCCCCTCCGCCTCTGAGCTCCGAAACAAAAACTCATGGGATTGGTGCCATCACGATTCGGTTCAGTTCGGTGGTCTTTTTTCCACCACAACCACTTCCCCTTGGACCCGCCCTTGGACCGCTGCTCGCCGTGTCTTCTTTCCGTCCTCCCTCTTGGCTCGCGGTGGCTCGGGCCGAAGGTGCGTTTGAAGAGGTGTTTGTTTGTTCGTTTGAGACGTCAACCTGGTGAAAAGCACCTGAGCGCCTGGGCGCTGAGTCTCAGACCTAGCTGTTGGCAGCTCTCAGACCTAGCCACCCCTAGTCAAGTCTCAGAGCCACTTTGACCAAACAGTTCATTTTGGTTGCAGTTCCCAGTTCCCACCACTGAATGTTATACAAAAAAAAACCTCAGCAGCAAACCCTTCCCAAGCTTTTTGGATTTCCGCACTGAACATTTCCACCCCACCCCACCCCCAACCAGCCACTCCTTGGCTTCCCTTACTTCGGGCGAACCCGCCCGGTTTCCCGCTGGAACCGACACATTCGCCGGCTTCGGCGGGCTTCGATTTGATTTAGAGTCCGGTTCCGCCATGACGACTTGCATGGATCTCAATGCACCTTACAGCCGAGCCGAGCTGAAGAGGGTGCGCGGAGCCGGGGAGAGCGGGACGAGAGCTTTCTTCTAGCTGGCCAGTGGCCAGGTCAGTGGATGTGGCTAACACAATATGGTGGTCTTTCGAGACGCGTCTTTTCGTCCTTTAGATTCTCTTAGGGCCTTCCAACGGGATGTTTCGACGGGCAAGTCTTGGAGCGGCCGGGCCTGGAACCTCTGTCCTCGCTCGCCCGGGGGGTGTCCCACGGCAGCGCTTCGACGGACTCCCCAGTTCCGTCTCGTTTGGTTTTTTCCCCAAATTCGAAGCGACACGGCGAACGCACAGTTCGGTCTCGAAGCGATAGAGGTGTTTCCTTGGCCCCAAAGGTAGTGCTCCGGTGGTCACAGCAACGATCCCAAACTTCCTTTTTGTGGTCACAGCCGCGACCGAGGTCTTGGGAATGGGTGTTTGGCTGTCTGGAAGCACCTCCAATGCGACAATGCCTTTATGTTGGAATTCTCCGGTGATCAAGGCGTGATGAAACCCGAATTTCATCACCCAGATCGGTTTCGTCAGCCAATTCCGAGACCTGCGGTAGGATCAAGATCAAGGCTGGCACCAAGACGCCGGTCTGTCCAATGAATTTCACCACCCAGCACCGATCTGGTCCTGTTCAGTCTCGAGGCCTGCGATCGATCCCCCATCCACGCAGGTGAAGGCTGTCCGCTTTACCATGTTTGACGCCGACACCCTGCAGGGGTGCGGCACAGTCATTCGGGGCGCCTTTTGTTTTGTGTTGTTTGTTTGTTGGTCGGTCGGTGGGTTGGCTGGTTGAATGTTGGTTGGTTGGTTGGTTGGTTGGTTGATTGGTCATATAATTTGGTGTGTTGTGGTTGTGGTTGTGGTTGTGGTTGTGGCTGCTGCTGCTGCTGCTGCTGCTGTTGTTGTTGTTGTTGTTGTTGTTGTTGTTGTTGTTGTTGGTATATAGAAACAACGACAGCCGCTCAACATAGTTGTCACATGTTGTAACTCTGGAACTTCAAGGGGACAAGGTTGGGGATACTGTTGACGGTTTGAGGGAATGTTGGTTTCGTAAGTACCTGGACTTGCTGAACTTGTTTTGCTTAGGTCTGGGTTGGTCTGTTTTGTCATCGGGAGGTTGTCCAGACCAAATTGAGCAATGCTGAACTCCACATACTGGGTATTGTCAGTCTTGCTATTATACTTTCTACATACATCGTCTAGTCCCAACACCTTCCAAGAACACAGGCACATCACAGGCCCAGATTTTTTCTTGCAGATGAACGCGCACCGATCACACGATACAAGATCTTGTTCCACCCCGAGAAAGTACACACAGATGTGGTTTCACCCTTCCCACGAAAGAGCAAGTACTGATGTTTAGTTTATCAAACAGAACATCCTTGAAACAACATCTGCTTTGGCGGCCGACCTTCGATGAACGGGAGGTATTCGGTGGCGGAGATCAACAAACAGGAGGTCTACAGAGATGGCGTCCCCGTTGGGATGCATGGATTGGGGGCGTCCAAACAACCAAGACTCTCCCGTCCGTACTCTCCCACTATCCTCACTATCCCCTTGTTCTTGAGCGGTCTTCCTTTCGGGGCCTATTTTCCACTTCCATGTCAGCGAATCAGAGTACATCAAATGACTAACAGTTTGGCACCCCAGTTTTGGCTGGGTAGTGCCGGATTTCTACATTGGAAGACCCCCCAGGGCAGGTGACAAAAGTCATCTCCATCATAAAACCCATTGGTGACCACAGGTCACCACTGTCACCAACAGTTTTGGTTCACTGCCGGCATGACCCCCCATCAACATCCATCAACGAGATGTGTGTTTTGTCGGTCAGTAGAGGCCCGTTCTGAGCCCACACCCCCAGAAAGGCCCCGTGCATGTCAGCATAGGCGTCCTTGGACGCCAGCGTTGAGACGAAATGACATGAAATGACCAGGTTTCGCCCAGGACAGGGTTTGGAGACCGTTGTTTCGCCCAGGTCGAGGGTGGCGTGAACGACCCCCGCTTAGGGCCCATCGACGTACGCAGCAACTGCCATACCTGCGAAGAACGTGCGGTTCCCGACAAAACGCGGGCGTGCCGGGTGTTCGCGCGGTGTTCGAGCAGTTGCGGGTCGATTGCTTTTGGTGGTGAGACGTTGAGATGAGATGAGAGGGATGACGAATGGAAGGAATGACAAGCCTGAAAAATCCAGGGACGTTTTTTTTGTGCAGGTTCTTTTTGTCAGGCTCTGTCCAATCCCCTGATCCCTCTGACCAAACCTCTAAACCACCGCCTTGGGCGGTGACGCTTCCGAGCTGGCCGGAGGCGTCAAGACGTGCCCGGGCCACTGGGGCCACATCACGCTGGCGAAGCCGATGCCCGGGGCGCCCGGGACCGGACCCCCGGCAGGACCCCCGGACTCTGCGGAGTGGAAGCAGCGGAGGGGGGCGGCGGAGTGGGGCTGAGTGGTTTGGAGGTTTTGGAGATGGGGAAAGGATGGACGATGATTTCATGGCTTGGAAAAGGCTTCCTTCGACTTGTTCTTGGGAGATGTCTGACTTGTTATTGCGAGGATTGCAATCCTCCCTGGGCTGTCCGATGCACTCAGCGGAATAGGTGCCATAGGTCCTGCGCGATCCAGCAGCATACGCCACCCAGGTACCACTGGGGCTTCATGAAAGCAACCCACAATGTGCTGCGTGCGGTGTGTGGCCCGGAGCAGCAGGTACCGAACGGGGAGAATGGGGTGGAAAATGGGCTGTGTGAAGGAATGCGGTGGTTGGACTGGCTGGGGACACAAGTGTTTTGCCACGAGGGTCTGCTTTGTGGAGGTCGATAACGACCTCGAGTGACTCGTCGTGCTTTCTGAAGAATGGACTCCGCTGAAGGGACAATCCGTTGGTGCCAGAATGAGCAGGTGAAGGGAAGCTTTTAGACAGACATAGGCGACATGGGGAGGTAGGGAAGATCGGGGAAGGCAGGGTCCACAGAGGTCCGAGCTTGCCTCGCTCCGGAACTTGGGAGAATTTTTAGCCACGAATCCGATTGGTCGTGTGGTTGACCCCTGGAAAGCAAGCAATCTTTGATCTTGGGATGGAAGGCAGCAGTTGACTTGATGGCTTAGGTCGCACAATCTTCTTCCACATCCGGGCATTCATGAAGCCATCACCGGTGTTGAAAGCAGATCGGGCGTCTCTCAACACGTCATATAACACAACTAGCCGAACAAGACCTTCACCTCGATTGTTGGACGCCTCTGTCGGTTTTGGGGTGCACAACTGCGGAGCCAAGGCTACAACTGCTCGAAGCTCTTAGCAGATCCCCAGGTGCCTGGCGCGCGGATGTTCTGCAGATGTCTACAGATGTGGGTTTGGAGTTTGGAGTGTTTGAAGATTGAGATGTAGGGGCTGCATGAGTGTAGATTTGCGGAGCAGGTGTTTGGGGGGGAGGAGAGGGAGGGAGAGGGAGGGAGGGAGAGAGAGGGAGAGAGAGAGAGCCTTGCGGTTGTGTCTTATTCATCCATCCCATCATCTCCCGCCGGGTCCATCACCTTACAACGCGTGCCATCTCCAATAAAAAGCTCTAGGATCTGAAGATGAAGAACGCAATGGACATCAAGAGCCGCAAGAAGCGGCTCCAGGCAGGGCGGGACGCACGACGAACCACCCGCACGGTCGCCCGAAGCAATTGCTCGGGTACCCTGAAATTGTTTGATGAAGCAAGGCTGATGAACCTCCACTGACGTCACAAGCCCTTGACCCCACAGACCGCTGCTAGGCAGTAATGGTGTGCTGCCGTGCCAAGCGTGTGTGCAACGTCAAAGAGGAGGTCTGGATGTGCTTACACTCGCGAAGTGCCCTAGTGTGGAGATTTCAGAGGGTGGATCTTGTTTGTTTTGGCTGTTTTGTGCATTTTTGATGTTCGTTGTTTTGCTGCAGCTAACGGAGTTTAGACCAGACTCGATCAACTGCAGTTGTTGGTGAATGCGGCTCACCCCCGGACTCGGACTGGGCGGGGGGGGGGGCAGATGGACATCAGGGAGGCTGGTTCCAGCGGGCAGAAGAGCCTCCAGTGCAATTGTACCTCTCTTGGTCCACCGAAGAGCCACGTGGTGGTAATAGACTCTACGAGGGGCCGTGCTCTGTGGGTATGGGCTCTGAGTGGGAACCTTACAAACGTGATCCGTTCATCCCCGGGGGTGTCGCGGGGATGAGGCGCGCGCAGCAGTCTGCCGTGGCTGGGCAGAGAATCCAGAACCCCCCATGGGGGCCCAGGAATCTCAGGGTTTTGGCGGTTCAATCGCGGTGGGCAAATTGTTCTCTCCCTTGCAGTTTTGGGCCCAGGTGGCATGGGATAGGCTAACCTGCGAGGGCAATGGGTGAGAGGAGAACCTCCAATACATATACATACACACATTCTCTCTCTCTCTCTATATATATATATAATACTCATATTCTATATAATTATACACATATTCTTCTATATAAATATAGACGATGCCTGTCACTAGGGCGAACAACTTGCATCATTGGCAGGTCGAAGACCCCGAAGGCTTCGTTTGGGGTGGGTGGATGTGGCGGATGTGGCGGATTTCCATCGAGTGAACTGGTTCACCCAGGCGGCTCCCCGGAGCCAACCATGAACACTCCCTATTCTCTGTTGAAAGAGACCGTCGAACCCCCTGATGCGAAGGTCCTGGCTGCGAAATCCTGAGTCAAGTCATGACTCAAGTTTTTGGGACCAAGCACCCACACAGGAGTTGCCTAAAGAGTCTGCTTCGGAGTCTTTTTTCTTTTTCTGGACCATCCCAACATTAGAGATCTGGATGTCTCTGGAGGTTCAGATGGAAAGATCCTGCGAAAGAGGAGAGATCGTTCATCATCTTGCAGTTCTTGTATAGACTGAAACCTCAGAGCCAGAGCTGGGGCGGAACCCCGACACCACAGCGGATCCGAGACTGGTGACACCGACAGCACCAGGTGACGGCGTGCAGTTGAGGGGTGGTTGCGGGTCCGGGAGCTTCAGACGGGGTGGAGCGGGGCAAATGGGCTGCATGCGCTGCATGCACCATGAGTTTGGATCGGGAGCTTGAGGAAGAAGCACAAGATGAAATGAGCGGCCCAGATAAGGCAATTAGAGGGGTTGGAGTCGAGCTTGAAGGACCGTGAGGTGGTTGTAGGCATTTTTGGTAGCGCCGCTTGGGGAGAAACAGCTACCGCGCAGCTTGCGCAGACCTCGCTCCAGTGAGGCACGTGCAGCCGCGGTACTTCATTGACTCCACGGCGCGGTGGCGGCGTCCGGACGTCCGGAACGATCCGTCCTTCGGTGCGTCTAACGGAACGGTGGTTTCAGGGTTCTGCGGTGGATGAGATACGCGGTCGTTTTGTTTGGTTGTTGATGTATTGGATGGGTCCATCAACGGTTTGCATTTGTATAGATCGAGCTAACTACTGGAAAGGTATTTTGGGACTGCACAGGGAGGGGGGTGATGTTGAACATAGGGGGGCATACATGATTGGGTTAGGAAACTGCACCCCTGCTCACCCCAGGTAGGTAGACGATTCCCACTATTTTTGGTTGTTCAACTTGTCACTCTTCAACAGCAGGATATTTCAAATTGGCATGTGGGGTTGGGTTCACACATGAAGCCACCAGAGACAGAGCCTCGTTGCAGCCCATTTGGACTCAAGTGCCAAGCTGAGCCTTGTCCCACTCAGGTGCTTTTTGTTTTTGTCTTGCAATGAGCCTGAACCGAGCATGGTCTTTGGTGCTCTTGCCCGTGCTGGTGGGTGCGAGTGAAGCAGCAGGTGCCAACGTGACCGTGTCAAATGCAACGAGCAATCAGATCGCTTCTGGGTGGACCAACTGGGTCTTTTGCAGCTGCGGTGTCACTTGTGCGCAGAACTCCTCTTGGCCCATGTTGTCGATGTTCATGGGCCAGTCCTGTGAATGTACTCCTTGTCGAGGAAGTCCAGGGAAGCGTTTGAGAGGCAGTGCAAGCCACCAGGGTCACCATGGTGAAACACCTGTGGACCCCCCCGCGGACACCAGCTTTGCAAGCTTCGTGGGCCCCCACGACCTGTGGGACGCCACCGGCCCACACGACGCGACCAGCACGGCGCTCTACTGCCGATGCGGCAGGAAATGCGATCTGGGGGGATACGTCCCCGCCATGGCGACGGGGATCGGTGGAGGCCTCGGCTACGCGTATCGTTGCTATCGCTTCAGCTGCTTGCCATGCCGATGAAGGCCGTACCTGAGAGCTGTACAGTCAGCCGCTGATGGCTGAGGGCCTGACCTCGCATGCGACGGCTCGTGCGCATGTGTTGTTGAGGTCACATGTCGCGCTCTGCGACGTGGAGGTGGGAATTTGTTTGGAGCTGTGTGGAAGCACAGCATGTACAGAGGTGAGGCTGTCTTGTCCAACGCCAGAATGTCGCGCATCATGGACTTGATAAAAAGGACAAACCGCAACCGATACTAGTAATATATTAAACTATATTACAGTAAATAGATACAATCATTGGAGAAGGCCAGGCGCATGACAATCTTCATCTATCGTTGTTAAAAACGGGCCACTTCTGGGCTCCACTTGGCCACTTCTGGGCTCCTCATTTCAACCATCAGTGATGCTGGGCTGCTGGGCGGAGAGTTTGTACACCAAAAAGATGCACGCAGTTGGCATTCCAGTTCATAGGTAACTAACTGCCTGCACCCCTGCTCACCCCAGGTAGGTAGACGATTACTACTATTTTTGTTTGTTCAACTTGTCACTCTTCAACAGCAGGATATTTCAAATTGGCATGTGGGGTTGGGTTCACACATGAAGCCACCAGAGACAGAGCCTCGTTGCAGCCCATTTGGACTCAAGTGCCAAGCTGAGCCTTGTCCCACTCAGGTGCTTTTTGTTTTTGTCTTGCAATGAGCCTGAACCGAGCATGGTCTTTGGTGCTCTTGCCCGTGCTGGTGGGTGCGAGTGAAGCAGCAGGTGCCAACGTGACCGTGTCAAATGCAACGAGCAATCAGATCGCTTCTGGGTGGACCAACTGGGTCTTTTGCAGCTGCGGTGTCACTTGTGCGAACTCCTCTTGGCCCATGTTGTCGATGTTCATGGGCCAGTCCTGTGAGTGTACTCCTTGTCCGGGAAGTCCAGGGAAGCGTTTGAGAGGAAGTGCCCACCAGGGTCACCATGGTGAAACACCTGTGGACCATCCCGCGGACACCAGCTTTGCAAGCTTCGTGGGCCCCCACGACCTGTGGGACGCCACCGGCCCACACGACGCGACCAGCACGGCGCTCTACTGCCGATGCGGCAGGAAATGCGATCTGGGGGGATACGTCCCCGCCATGGCGACGGGGATCGGTGGAGGCCTCAGCTACGCGTATCGTTGCTATCGCTTCAGCTGCTTGCCATGCCGATGAAGGCCGTACCTGAGAGCTGTACAGTCAGCCGCTGATGGCTGAGGGCCTGACCTCGCATGCGACGGCTCGTGTGCATGTGTTGTTGAGGTCACGCGTCGCGCTCTGCGACGTGGAGGTGGGAATTTGTTTGGAGCTGTGTGGAAGCACAGCATGTACAGAGGTGAGGCTGTCTTGTCCAACGCCAGAATGTCGCGCATCATGGACTTGATAAAAAGGACAAACCGCAGCCGATACTAGTAATATACAAACATATATTACAGTAAATGTTAGTTTAAAACCCGCTTGTGAGGTTTAAGGAACCTGAACATCTTCATCTATCGTTGTTAAAAACGGGCCACTTCTGGGCTCCTCATTTCAACCATCAGTGATGCTGGGCTGCTGGGCGGAGAGTTTGTACACCAAAAAAGATGCACGCAGTTGGCATCCGGAGCTATGGAGAGTTTGTCCCAGTTCGTGGTCTACTGGACCCCTGGAAGCCTATAGGTAGTGTGGAGTAGTCCATTGGACTTCCCTTGATCTAGTTTGTACCTAACCAGCTCCGAGTCCAGTCCTGCGCAGGAGCTTTACCAGTCCTTTCCCGAGATCGAGGGCGAACAGGCGAGCGGTCGTTCGCGGTCACGGGTGAGCAATATGGGATGCGGTACCGAGCGACTCTTGGATGTAAGGAAATGGAGGTTGGACACGGGGCATGTCAACACAATCAGTAATGAAACAACAAGTTCTGTAGGGAAGAATCAAGGTTCTTCAAGGGCAACGGGAGGTGGAGGACGGCCCGAAAATAGATTTAGGAAGCCAAAGCAGCCTTGTTACGGGAATGCGGGTCCTTCTGTTGTGGAGCGGTCTTCCTTCTTTGTTTCAACTGAACACCGGCGAACACCAGGCGGTTTGGAAGATGAACTCATGATGAATATGATCAATGGTGCAGTGGTGGTACAAGGTTAAAGGCTGTTTGGCTGGCAACTCAAAGCCCCTGGGATCTGTTCATGCACCCTCGTTCACACAAGGGGAAGACACACCATGCTCATTGCTCATTCCCAGTCAGTTGTAGGGAGAGAGAGAGAGAGAGAGACAGACTACATCACAAACCCACCGACCCATAGACCAACCCATTTTTCAGATAGTCAGGTACGGTAAGTTCGGAAGAGATTCCAAGGGTTCCACTGATCATTGGCCGCCATCGGTCCATCGACAGACTTTGGGCCGGGCTTCCCAGCACCCACGGGGCCTCGCTGCCCAAGAGCTCCAGTTTTGGAGTAGTATATTACATGTGTGAAATCAGAAGTGCATGGCAAGACCCCGAAAGGATGTGTCTTTCCATGCTGACATCTTGAGCAAACGAGAATGATTGGTAAAGGCACCCAAACGCCACAGTGAAAACCAGGGCGTTTGATCTTCTCTGAAACGCCCGCTCCGCCGTCGGCGCTCCGCCGTCGGGACGCCCCCGGGTTCCGCCCTGACCGGGGCGGCCGTGATCAGGCCACTGGCACTGACCGGAAGCGGAAGATGCCTGCGGAGGAGGTGAATGGGCCACCTCACCATCCATTGAACACTGATTGGATGTTGAAGGGTATGTGATGATTGCCAGAGGAGCGCCACTCCAACCCCAAGGGCAAAGGCGTATAATAACTGACATACAGATGTCCGATGTCCTCAAGACAAATGGATACAAATGGAACCATGCAGGCAGTGCAAATTAGGCTTCTTTGGCTTCTTTGACGTGGCTTTCAAAGGCATTCAACTCTTGGGCCACCAGTCACCCCCTTATGGGCTTCCGCGACGCACGCGTCCAGGCGAAGTTGATCTTTGAACGGATTAGCGATCGGTGGGGGAGCCAAGCGAAGATCTGCATGAATTTTCTTTCCCGACGGAAAAGGGAGTGGGGTTGCTGGAAAAATGCAGATGACATGGCATTCCGGTGTTTCTTGCAAATGAGATTGTTTTTTTGGGGCGAAGCTCCTCAAAAGAAGTCTACAACCGGTCGCAGTTCCAAGAGTATAGGTCGACGAGATTCGCCAGTTGTTTTTGTTGTCGTTGTTGTGGTCTTCGGCGTGGTTGTGGTTGTGGTTGCTGAGCTGTTTTGAAAACAGCATCATTTCATAGCACAACCCAAAGGCAGGGCGCTGACAATGTGTTTGCCATCCAATTCAACATCAACATCCATCCAAACAAACAAATTAGGTGGTGCTGGAACATTAGCACCTTCTTGGAAGACGAACATGACAGGTACAGCCACTTGATGTCACCTCAGGTCTTTGAATGATTGACCACCGACGGATCGCATGGGCCCAAATCCCAGGACGTCCTTTTGCCTTGAATGCGCTTAACGCGCCATGGAGCTACGAGGTGAGTGAAAAGGTTGCATCGGTTTGCATCCGACTTGGCAGGGTTTTGGACCCTCGTTGTGTTGGTCTTGGTTGACCACCGGTTCATACAGGTTTTGAACATTGTTGTTGACAGCCTCTTTTGCTTGAGCATTGCACTTGAGCCTGCCAGCTACCAATACTGGTAGCGGAGCCCTGAACTCCAGGGCTCCCTACTGGGTTGGTGGTCTTTGCTGTTGATCTTGGATTGCCTTAGGCATTGTTGGGATTGGACAGCGATCTGGCCTTCGCGGCCCGCCCTAGTGGTTGGGGCAGCCGGAATTCGTTTGTTGCAGGAGCATGACATCAGTGGAGCGCAAGGAACACATTGCTACATGGAACGGTGATGCAACATTGTGGCTTGACTATGTGAAGAGAGTTAGGTTGCAATACGAGAGGACGGAGCCCAAGAAGCGTTGTTTGTTGGGAGCAGAGTTGGCTAGTCGGTTGACAGGCAAAGCTTGGGATGTTGCATCGGCAGAGATCGACCACTCCAAGCTACAGCAGTCGAATGGAGCATCTTACTTGTTGTCATTCCTGGAGGAGCGCCTGTGCAAGACACCAGTTCCGGACGTTGGCCAACGACTTGAAGAGTTTTTCATGAAGTTGAGGCGCCAACCAGGAACTTCCATGACAGAATGGGCAACTTCGTTGAGGGAATCATACAGACGCCTTCAACGAGCTATGGCTCGCCAGAGACAGCAATCACAGCCAACCTCCTCAGTGAAGGAGACTGCACCTGTTGGACATACCACTCCATTGACGACCCCTAGTCGTGAACGACGCTCGGATCGCACCACACCACAGGCCCGTCATGAGACCTTCGCCACCTTTCCGGATGTTGAAGTGACCTCCAACCCCGGTAGAGCTGGAGACGATCCGCAGGAACCTTTCGAGCCCGATGCCCCTCGGCGTAGTGATTATGCTGAGGTCCCCCAGGATGATGACCAAAGGTGGACTGCCGCCGAATGGCGGGACTGGCAACGCAATCGCTGGTCATGGTGGGAAGATAGCTCTTCCATTGCCCCTTGGCCTGAAGAAGAAGAGGTGAAATGGGAACAGTTTGAGTTTGATGAGGTTCAAATTCTCCCCCAAGAGTTGTTGGGTTGGTTGCTGCTGCGCCGCAGTGGTTTGCCTGCTGCCGCCCGGCTTTCGGTGCTGAGCGCCATCAACAACAAGCTCGATCTGGAAACCATGGAGCGAGCAATGAGAGATCAAGAGGAGGAGTTGCTGATGGCTGAACATCATCGTGCACCTCATCTCGCTCGACCTCGACGTTCCTTTTGGGTCGAGCAGGACTCTGAATGGGGCCTCCTGAACGAACCCGACATGGATGAGGTCGAAGAAGCTTCGATCTACTGGGTCGGCGATCGTTTGCCTCCTGAGGTCTATCCTTCATGGGAGGAACCTGCTACAGCCTGGACTTCATGGTCACCCGATGGCCAAGAGCTGACTTGGACCTGGCAGGAGGATGACTTCTATGCTCAGGACATGGCCGGAGCCTTTTGGTCATGGACTGAGTACAAAGAGTGGTTGGATGCAGAAGACATGGCACACTCCAACCCCGATGATTCAGAGAACATTTTTGCTGTTTATGCCGCCTTCCAAGAAAAGATGAGATCATTTCGCGATAGTCGGAAGTTGAACTATGCTAAGCAGCATTCACGTGGTTACTACCCCTCTCCATGTTCAAGGGCAAGTCCAAAGGGAAGGGCAAAAAGGGGAAACCCAAAGGTTCTTTTGGTTCACCGCCATCATCCACCTCGACTGCACTTGCCAGCTTTCAGAAGGGCAAAGGTTCTTCGGGCACTCAACGCCCTGGGAACCCTGAATATCGCGGATGCTTCATCTGCGGTTCAAAGGAGCATGACTTTCGCTCGTGCCCTCGCCGAAATGGGGATTCAGGAACATCTTCATCGGCAAGGCCAAACTACTTCCAGAACCAGGTCTTTGTGATCCTCTCAGTGGATGACAATGAGACCACCGTGCTGACAGCAGATGGTGAGGACACAGCCTCATCATTGGCTGCAGTGGCCGTCGAATACCCTGGCCATGCAGTGATTGACTTGGGAGCGACAGAATCCCTCACGTCATTAGACGCCCTACAGGAGATCATGAACCTACGGTTGATCAAGTTTGGAGAAGAAGAAGTGGTCGTGAAGGAGGAGACCAAGAAGTTCAAATTCGGCAATGGTGGCACTCAGAGAGCCGCCTCATTTGTTGAGCTTCCCCAAGTGATTGGGGGAACGAAAGTTGCTTTAGGTGTGCATGCAATTGATGCCCCTGGAGTTCCTTTGTTGTTGAGCGTTCGCACTTTGCGACGCATGGGAGCTGTCATCGATACAGAGCGCAACATGATGCAGCTTCGAAAGTTCTCAGAAGAATGGATTCAGCTGAAGCAGAGTTCGAATGAACACTTGCTGCTGGACATGACTTGTGACTGGTATCACCCTATGCCAAACAGTGCATCCACAACCGCCGGAGCATACATGGAGCGATCCTGCAGCACATGTCTTCATGTCCCTCATGCTCATGATTTGGAACCACATGATTTTGTTTGTGCACCTTCCCACGGTCAAGAGCATTCTGAACTGTGTGACAGTCATGTTTTTGAGAGCTTTTCATCGTGTCCGATCGGGTCGAGGCCGCAACTTTCAACAGAGCAAACATGTTTCACAACATCACCAACTAACACCGAATGCCACAGGCTCAAGCATGCCATCTGTGGCGACAGCTTTGACTACGCTTGCTGCAGCTACCTGTGCTCTCCACCCTGCGCTTCATGGCTATGGCCACTCAGGGTCGCATCCCTACGAAGGAGGAATTGGAGTCAGCTCCAAGCACTGGGACGCCAGCAAGCCGTTCGACGACTTCGACTACAAGTTCCAAGCCTCAGCGGAAGTCCCGAAAGGACAGAACCCCGACTCCAGAGAAGTACGACCTGACCAGAACTACTGGTCCTCCCGCCGACGATCCAAGGAGTCAGGGATATCCGTGCTTTGGCAACCATGTCCCGATGGCACCCGGGAGAGGGTCCCTGACGGGACGAAACAAGTTTGGAATGTGGACATGCTGCGAGAACTGCAGGCTGAGGATTTCCTACACCCCGGCTTTCGGAGCGACAGCGCTGCGCAGACAGGCAGGTCCACTGCCTGCGGATGTCACCACGACCATCGAGCAGCTCGAACCCCAGAAGATCAAGGAGGATCCCATGCAGCTCAATGCCAAGTCGGTGGGCTACAAGGGAGCCGAGGATTCGTTGCATCGCCGCTTGAAGGAGATCGAAGAGTCCAAGAAGAAGAATCCACCGCGGCAACGACCAGGTGCAGCGAAGGACGCCGAGATGCCATCGGTCCATGCCTCTTCGGCTCAAAAGGGAGCTCAGGTGACAGCAGAGCAGAAGAAGTCCGCCAAGAGGGAGAACGACCAGACTCCAGAGCACGAGGAATGGTCCCTGGTGGTGAAGGAGCCGGATTCGCCCGAGCAGGCATCTCCCGACAAGGTGTAGATGACTTCATCCCGGAGAATGTCATGAAGCCGATCATCGAACCCCTCGAGAACCCGATTCAGGACGATGAGAAGTACCAGAATGGTCGATGTGGCTTCCTGACTGATAGCCAGCGGACGCAGCTATGCCTATGTGCGGAGGAGTTCATGGAAGAAGCTCATTCGGCATGGCAAGACATCCTTCCTCCGGAAGATGGCATTGACCTCATGGAGATCTGCTGCCCCCCTGACTCGAGACTGACTCAGACAACATCGCCACCTCCAAGGGAGTTCAAGAGATCAAGAACATGATCACTCGATGGAAGCCAAAGCTGACATGGTTTTCTTTGCCCTGCGGACCTTTCTCTCCCATCCAGGAGCTCTTCAACGAGAAAGATGACTTGGCCAAAGCCAAAAGCATGGAGAGGAAGCAAAAGGCAAAGAAGATGATCAAGAATGGTCTTGATATCGCCACTCATCAACTTCAACAAGGCCGTGATGTGGCTTGGGAGTGGCCCTCGAACAATCGAGGATGGAATCTTCAGCTGGTTCGCCAACTTTGGAGCCGGCTTGAACAGACAGGTGATCTTCATTGTGGACACGCCAATGGATGCGCCTTTGGCTTGAGAGAAGAGAAGTCAGGTCTTCCCATCAGAAAGCCCTGGTTGATCAAAACGACCTCCAAGGTGGTGGCTCGAGCAGTTTCACGAACATGTCCTGGCACGGCAGTTCATCCACATCACCAGGAATGCATTGGAGGTTCAGTGGCTCGCAACTCAGGCTTCTACCCTTCGGCTTTGTGCGATGTGATCTTCAAGGCCGTCAAAGAGATGAATATAGCTGAAGCCAATGGTGTGATCCCAGCCTGCGCCTATCCTGTTTTTGGCACAGGTGACATGGAGCCAGAGAAACCCAAGAACATCCATATGAGCCCCTGAACGAGAAGGAGAAGCGTGGTGTCCTTCATATGCTTGAACGTTTGCACAAAAAGACAGGTCACCCATCCAATGCTGCTTTGAGCTCATGCCTACGACATCGAGGTGCTCACCCAGAGGTCATCCAACTTGCAAGCAAGCACATTTGCCCTGAATGTCAGGAACTACGTGCCGCACCTCTACATCCAGCATCTTCCCTGGAGAAATCAGAAACTCTATGGGAGACATTGGTGATTGACAACATGGAGTTCACTGTGTCCGACATCACCTACCACATGATGGTGATGGTGGACGAGGCTTCAAGGCTGATGTGCTGCCACTACCTCTACGAGCATCCGGCAGCTGAGTCGCGGAATGCGACAAGTGATGAGGTCATCCATGGCCTTGAGAGCACTTGGATCTTGCACTACGGTCTTCCTGGCAAGATCAGGATGGATCCAGAAGGAGCCTTCAGGTCCAATGCACTCGGACTATGGGCTGAAGAAAGAGGAGTCGAACTTCTTCCATGCGCGGCGGAGGATCATGGTCAGATTGGCATCGTGGAACGCTCCATCCAGACCATCAAGGCCACCATCCGCCAGATTCTACAGGGAAGTGACTGCACTCCTTTGCAGGCCGCCGTTCAATCGTGTCAGGCTCACAACCAGTTCGAGAAGATCGAGGGCTACTCGCCATTTCAGTGGGCATTCGGCAGACAGCCGACGGTGACTGGCCGGTTCCATGAGAATGGGTACGACGATCCGTACTGGACCTCAGTGAGAGTACCTGGCTCCAGCATGATGAAGAACCTCTCACTCCGGATCTTGGCACAGCAATCCTTTCTCCAGCAGCAGTCTCGAGAACTTATTTCGAGAGCTTCAAATGCCAAGACGCGGAGAAAGACGACATTTTTGCCAGGAGATCTAGTTTATTTTAAACGGATCAAGCCGCCAGCTCAGCCTCAAACTCATCTTCGCCTCGCTCACAAACTTTGGAGATGGTACGGCCCTATGGTCGTGTCTTGGCTTCAGAAACACGAACTGATGCCAAGGGATTCGAGAGACGCCCAAGTAGCATCATCTGGATAGTGAGCCACGGTCGCTTGAAACGGTGCTCCCCGGAACAGCTTCGACACGCTTCAGAGAGAGAGAGAGCGCCTCATTGCAGAAGGAATGCAGGCACCTACAGCTTCCTGGACTTCCATGACCTGGCAGCCACCCTGTTTGAGTACGAGATCTTGGATGATCACCTCCTGCCAGAGGATCTGGTCTCAAAGGGTGCGTCAAAGACACCATGCGACCCAGGTCAGTTGGTCCAGAAAGTGGTGCACCTACAACGCCGCGACCTCGGAGAAGCTCTTCAGTGCCTAGGCTTGAACGGGCCCCAGAAGATGCCCAGCGGACCCCAGAAGATGTCCGAATGATGCAGACCCCAAAAAGAAGTGTGAATGAGATGCCGGCCGACGAAGGGGCACGTCAGAAGGCTAAGGCATCAAGAACGAAAGAAGAAAAGAAGACGGATGTTTTTCGGGAACCTTCTTCCGTAAACCCTGGAACCCCCGGTTTGGGTAGCGGTAGTGCACCTTCTAGCGGACCCCAAAGTGGGACACGCTTCCCGGTAGATCTCGGGCGCGTCATCCGTGATCCTGGGTATGACCCAGAAGCCATGGCACAGGGCAGGAACATGCCCGAGCTGTTTGAGCAGCCTCTGTTCAAGAAGCAGCGGATGAAGCTGGCAGCTGAGACCGACGATGAGCTGCTGGCGCAAAGCTTCTTTTCCTCGAAAGGCGAGTTTCGCCTTGGTGACTTGGCCTGCGAGATCGAGCTTTCTTTGCCTGTGAAAGCCAGCGAATGGCGATCTATGAAGAGGGACGCCCTGTCCTTCTTTGTGAAGAAAGTGAAAGGAGCTGAAGGTCGATGGCACGAACTCTCGCCGGAGAAAAAGGCTCTCTTCAAGACAGCCAAAGATGCAGAGGTATCCCAATGGCTTGCTGCACAGGCCGTTCGAAAGGCCATTGGACCAGTGCCCAAGGACCGTTTGGTTCGCATGCGGTGGGTGTTGACGTACAAAGACACCGGAGCCGCTAAGGGCCGCATCGTTCTCATCGGGTACGAGGACCCGGACCTGGAGGACATTCAGTCTGCCGCACCGACTATGACAAGAAGAACCAGGCAGCTGGCATTATGTTGCAGTACTCGTCAGTTCGCGCTTGGCGAGTGCTCAAGGGCGACGTGAAGAGCGCCTTCCTTCAGGGCGAGGCCTCGGAAGCCGACCGGAACCTCTTCGCACTGCCTGTTCCAGAGCTCGCAACCGCACTTGGTTTGAAGGCAGGTGAGGCCGTGCAGGTCATCAAGTCCTGCTACGGGCTCGTGAACGCTCCAGCATCTTGGTTCCAGTGTGTGAAGAACACGCTGAAGCAACTTGGCTTTGTTCAGAGCCGGACCGACCCGTGTTTGTGGCTTTTGTTGTTTTCCAATGGGGAATCCACCACAGAGGGTAGGCAGGAAACGCTGGGATATGTCTGCTCACATGTGGACGACTTCCTGGTGTCCGGCGACGAAGCAAATGAAGAGTGGGTGGCCAAGATTACATCCTTTTACAGTCGATTCAAATGGTCGCCCTGGGAGTTTTCCAGCTTCACACATTGTGGCCTGCAGATCATGGAGCAAGAAGATTTTAGCTTTGTTTTGAGTCACTCCAAATTCATCGAGGGCATTGAACCCATCGAGTTCGAGGCCCGACAAGATCACGATCCTGTGAAAGCAGAGGAGTTGACACAGCTGCGCGGTGTGTTGGGGGCCCTGCAATGGAGGATCAACCAGAGTTCACCATTGCTTGCTGCCCGACTTGGACAGCTACAAAGCGAGATCAGCAGTGCAACAGTTGGTACATTGAGAGCCACGAACAAGTTGCTGCGTGAAGCATTCCACGGTCGCCATGTGTCAGTGCGTGTGAACCAGTTGCACGTTGGCGATCCTTTGGATGTTTGTTTCCTAGGTTGGTCGGATGCGGCATTGGCCAACCGAAAGGACCTTAGCAGCACTGGAGGCTATGTCATCGCCGCAGCGTCACCCAAGATGTTGCAAGGCACCAGGAGCCCGCTGTCACTGGTGTCATGGCGATCGGCTCGCTTGCAGCGAAAGGCTCGTTCGTCGTTGAGCGCAGAGACCCAAGCCCTGGCGGAATGTGATCAAGAGTTGATGTTCACTAGGCTGGCTTGGGCAGAGTTTTGTGGCATCCAGGTTGATTTGAAGCAGCCTTCACTTGCTGTGTGCCGCATTTGTGGAGCGGTGATCGTGGATGCCAAAGCTTTGTACGATGTGCTCATCAAGCGAGACCTCAACTCCAGCGGTGCAGGTCTGAAAGACAAATACACCGCCTTGGAAGTGTTGTGCCTCCTTGAATCCATTGAGCGGAATTCAACGATTGTGTGGTGGGTGCACAGCGAATCACAGATCGCTGATGCGCTCACGAAGCCACTTCCTCCCGGGATCTTGGATAAGGTCATGGTTGAGGGATCATGGACCCTTCGATACGATCCCAGCTTCACGAGTTCGAAACGACTCAAGAAGGCCGGACGCAAGAGTCCTGAGGTCGCCCCGCAATCCGTCTCTGGTCAACACTTTTGGGGTGTCTTGGAAGACGAACATGACAGGTACAGCCACTTGATGTCACCTCAGGTCTTTGAATGATTGACCACCGACGGATCGCATGGGCCCAAATCCCAGGACGTCCTTTTGCCTTGAATGCGCTTAACGCGCCATGGAGCTACGAGGTGAGTGAAAAGGTTGCATCGGTTTGCATCCGACTTGGCAGGGTTTTGGACCCTCGTTGTGTTGGTCTTGGTTGACCACCGGTTCATACAGGTTTTGAACATTGTTGTTGACAGCCTCTTTTGCTTGAGCGTTGCACATGAGCCTGCCAGCTACCAATACACCTGCACCCAAGGGTTCAAGGGCAAGTACGACCATAGTTACTATAGACATGCTGCAGCCTCCAAACTCGAGATAGCCCTTGACACGGCGAAAGGCGACCCTCGCGACGCTCCAGCATCAAACCATTCCAACCGCGACCGGCCGAGGAGGTCGTTCTGGGAAGGTCATCTTTCCCTTTATTGTTTTTTCTTGGATTCCGCTCTAGACAATGTGTAAAATGGGCACGGTATTTGGGCGTCCTATTTTAAGTTTTTTTGGGGCGAGAGACTCCGCGCTTCCGCTCGGTGCCCAAGGGACTGCGAGCGGATGGGCTTTGACCCGAAGCTCAATCACCCGAAGCAGCTCATTCTGGCCCGCTGGGGCTGGAAAGTGGGGTGCACGGGATTTGGAATGGTTTTGACCCGCACCCATGGGTTTCTCGAACTTGTGTGGGGTCCAATGAGTTTTCCGATGTTTTCCTCGAGTTTATAGATGCTGGACGTCGCAGTAACATCAAAGATTCTGTGATTGGTAAATGTTCAATTGCCGTTGGCCGCTTCGGACACCTTCGGAGCGAAGCGGCCGGCCGGTGGGTGTCAATGATATAGTCGAACGCTCAGGTGCATGCAGATCCCAACTTTCCCGAAACAAAACAAGAACATCCAGTCACCACGTCTCAGAAAAAGACACTGTTTCATATATGTGGCTTTGGGGATCTCTGCAGGGATTGGTTTTGTTAATGATTCAAGTCTAGTCCGGAATTGGACCCGTCCCGTTTGGGCAGACGGTCCAACTCCCCGGGTTTCGGCCACGGTGGTCCAAGGGCGGTCAGTCGGGTCAAAGCGAGGTTCATTCCGTTTCAAGCCGGCTGGTGACAGAAGTCGGGTGGCTGGTGACCATGCAATCTCGGCCGCAGCCGCCACGTTGGAGCTTCGGATCATTGCCCCAGCGTCGATTTTGGGGTCTCCGCCATGGCCTCCCCGCCAACAAAACAGTTCTATCTACTGTATATATATATATATATAACAATATATAACTTAGTTCTAACATTGCATCTGTAAACCCCTACTGTAGGCGTCCCTGTGCCTGGTTCGGTGTCCCCTCCGTCCGCCAGACCCACCTGCCGGTGCCCCCGCCACACGTGCGGCCCACGATCGCCTTCGGGGCCACACGGAGCGAGGACGGTTCGGTGCGGACGGGACCGGGCGGAGGTGAGACGCAGCCGACGCTTCGGGGTGAAGGGAGGCTTGGTGAAGGCGGAAGGGACAGACAGAGGGCGCAGTTTTGGAGGTGTTTGAGGGTGTTTGGATGGTTTTGGGGCGTTTCATGACGCGCAAAGAGGGGGACACTTTAAGTGATACTTTCTAGATCTTCACAGAATGTAAGATTTGCCATACTTCCCAGACAGACCGCCCCAGTTGTTTAGACACCCGGGTAGATGCTCTTTCGCAACAGCTCAGCTCAGCCTTTTGTTCGCGGCTCAGCGGGGGTGTGTCCTTTGGGCCGGGAGAGGACTGCAGAGGGTCGGCCATGTTGGCCGCCAACATCCGATCAGAGAATTCTGGAGAACTTCTACGGTAACAAGAAGCTAATAGAAACAATAAGCTACTAGTAACAAGTGCATCGCTTCTAGTAACAAGTGCCTTACTAGTAGTAACAAGAAGCTATTAGAAACAATAAGCTACTAGTAAGGCTTTGATTTCAGAATCCAAGGACCCGGTGACGCTTCAAAGATGAGGGGCAAACCTGGGGGTGAAGCAGTGAACTAGCTGATACTAGCTGGATGTGAACTGAGGCAGGTCTTCGGCTGTCGGACTGAATGAACTTCTAGTTCCAGTGGGACTCGTGTCCGCTCGTACCGGCGGCTCAATGGAGCCGCCTGGGCACCGAGAGCAAATGTGAGTCGTTTTGAGGGTTTGTTTGGCCAAACACACACACACACAAGTAGTTGGGATGGGTATGGGTATGGGTATGTTTCACAAGAAGCTGTTCTTGTTTATGTTTGCCCATACCCACAGCTTCTTGTGAAACATCAAAGATCCCTCGAGATGCTGGCAGGAGAGTAGCTAGCACATCGCCCAGTATGTGCCACACAGAATGAGCTTTGCTTGCCCGGGTTCCTCTCATGGCTTCAGCTGAAAAAGAACCGGCCATTGCAGCAGCCGCTGAAGGTAGCAGATGAAGCTCGGATGACCGGCACGATAGGCAACTGCTCCTCATGCTTATCTCTTTCAGATAGCATGATGGCAGCATTGACCTCTTGCAGACTCTACCTGCCCACCCCGGACCGCAGGTGCGCCAAGTGAAACACCTATCCAACACCAGACGACGACGGAGTCCACTCAGACCAGGTCCTTCAACTGCTTGGAGTCCACCAGGTGGTCCACCATGCACCATCCTTCTCCGCTCCGAACGCCATGAGAACGGCCGTCCGGGGCCCCCAGGGCTATGTGAATCCAGGTAGTGAAGATTGAGAGGTGGCTCTTTGGAAGCTTCTTCTTTCTTCCATTTCTTTCCTTTTTGAGAGAAACTGAAGGTGAGATATGTCAGCCCCGGTTCAGTCGAGATACTATCCCAGTCAACTACTGGGCCCCAGTGCTTTTTTTCGTCACCACTTTCCACTACTTGGCCTACACAGGTTTTTGGTTTGGAGCTCAGTAGGTAGTGGATAGCCCTGGTCATGTGGTACAGGAACTCTAGTAGTTCCTAGAATCGTCATTGCCACTTTGTTTTCGAAACATGGGCCGACCAAAGAATCGTTTGTCTTTGTTTCTTCTCATCTACCACAAGAACTGTGAGCAGCAATGCGGAACCATGGAACCATGTGGAACCTTGGCTCTTGAATGAAGAAAGCACCCGGCCTGGATCCGATCTGCTGGAGGGGCTCTTGAGCAAAGCCCTCGGCCGAAGTGGAGGTTGGATTTGCTGAAAAAGCCTGATCTAAGTCATCAAGCCGAGGCATCAAGCTGGCATCAATCCCTGCACCTGCTGACCCCGGCAGTTGGGGGGGGACAACATCATCGAACCAATGACATTTTCATGAACTACCCGAGCTCTTTGAAGATCTGAGGAGCAAGTTGTGATCATTCTCTCTTGGGTTCACCTGTCCAAGAGCCTTGTTGAAGGTCATTCGCTTGATTCACTGCTTCAATCTGATCTCAGGCAACAATCTTGGTACATTTGGTCACCTTTGGTCCAAGAGCACGGGCGGCCCGATGATGGGTCCGACAGCACGGCCCGACTGTGAGACTTCCGCACCTTTGGCCGCGGCTCCCAGACCCATCAGGATTGGATCAATTGGATTGTTCCCAGCGAGTCCAGACTCCAGACTCCTTGGGGAACAATCCGAACACTCCGAACGAGATGTTCATTCTCAGACCAGCAGGAGCTTTCGGTAGGTGGGTCCGACAGCCCGAGACCGCACCGAGCCAAGGCATGAGCTTCGGGACGTGGCACGGACGGAGGATGCATGGCGGACGAGAGGACAAGATCAGATGGGGGAGGTGGAGGAGGAGGGGCATCAGACCCGCAACATCTTCCCGGGTCCCGGCAAGGAGTTGAGGGGATGGAATCGCGCTGGTTTTTGGGTGTATTTTTCCTCGCAGAATTTGGTTTGCGGGACATTCGGTGTAAAAACAGCTTTGTTTTACGAAACTGGGAAGACGAAATGGCACATCTATGAACCCTTGAGCACCCAATGTTGAGGAGAGATGAAATGGACCTTGTCGTTGTCAGATGGCACCAGGATCTCTTCCACAACACCACAGGTGGGTCATTTTGAGAGAATGAACGCTGGTAACGCCAGCAGCCCAACTGACTTCATAGGGGCATGTGGGTTTTCGCCACTCCAGGGACTTTGTGCCACTCTCTTTTCGGCATCAGTTGGTGGAGGGTAGAAGTTCTGAATGACATCAGCTTTGTGCTTTCAACTCTCTTCCGAGAGCTGCCACACCTGGACGCGCGAGCCACGCTACCTGGACACTCCTGCTCCGAGAGCCGCCGGTCCTCCCAGCCCTTGCAGGAGCGACGTTGCTGATTTAGATCTTGTGGAGGCGGGGCGGGGCCGTAGGTATTTCACCATGACCTTTTTGACACGGAGAGCCAGTGTGCCTATAGGCGCTTGGACTGCACTAAGAGGAGGTTCAAACAGTTTGATGTTTCCAATGCAATGGCACAATGCACATCAACCTGTCCAAACACCATGCGTGACGCTGCTGGCGTGGTCATTTCCCGCATGACGCTGCGCAACGACCGGAGGGTATGTCTTCACTTAGGGTCCCCAAACTCCCCGAGTCACGCCATGCAACGCAGGCGCGCGTGCATTTGGCGGCGGCGCAGTACCACAACAGCCTGGCCAATGGCAAGTTCGGGGTCCTTGCGTGAGGGGGGGAAGTGAGAAAGTTGGCATGCGGGACGAGAACCAGGCGTCAGATGAACCACGTGTAATCCTTTCTTGCTGAAAGGATTTATGCAAGACGTGGAACTCACGGTCGAACGAGGACAGATGGGGGTTCGAATCTCAAGAAGTGGTTTTAGAAGCTTATTGAACATCGTTGCCTGCTCCTCTAAAAGCCTGCATACGACGTCTCTTTCGTTCATGGCACCGAGGCTGGTCCCCCGGCCGCCCGGCCTGCCGCGCTCACGCCCCGCACCTCGGCGGCACGCATGCCGGCGACGGAGCCGACGGAGCCGACGGGACGGAGGAGCGGCTGGGGTTGGGGATACCTATCAAAAAGAAGAGTAATTCCTATGAATAAAAACCTGTTTTCCTATCAACAAAAACATTAATTCGTATCAAAAAGACATATTCCTTCCTTTGTCCTGGTCCCTTGGTCCACTGGTCCCTTGGTCCTTGTGGTCCCTTCCTCTGGTCCCTTGGTCGATTTGGACATCTACTGGTCATACGTCCTGTGATTCATTATAGCAGACCTTTTATCACCAGACGTAGCAGACCTTTTGTGAGCCACCCGACAGTAAATTTAGACGAGGAAGGTCGCGTTCCACCTTTTGTGAGCCTAAATTTAGCAGCGGAAGGAGACATTCCAACGTAGCAGGCTTTTTGTTAGCCTTGCGAGGGCAAAATTTAGAGGAAGAAGTTGCCATTCCAAAGTAGCAGGCCTTTGTTTTGTGAGCAACCCAGGGGTAGAGTTTGGAGAAGGAAGGTGCTTTTCCAACGTAGCACACCTTTTGTGAGCCACCCGAGGATAAAATTTAGAGGAGGAAGGTGCTACGCCAAGGCAGCAGACCTTTGCTGAGGAAAATTTAGAGGAGTAGTAGATATTCAGGACTAGATGTCTAGAAGCCCAGAGATCTTGCAGAGGTTTAGAGGTCTTTTGTCTTGAGATCTGGACAGGTCCTAAAGGTCTAGACTTGTTTCAGGGTCCAGAAAACCGTAAAGGCCGAGATGAGGTCCAGAGGTCTTCAAGGTCTTGAGATCCACAGCAATGTTGCGCCTGCCACGCTTATGATACGACAACTTCACCAGCGAGTCTTGGGGCACTGACCGCTAGTGCTGCTCACCTTCCCTTTTGTTTGTGGTACTGGCAGGGTCAAGTTTGAGCGTAGACCTCTTGTGTTTGCCCACTTATAGCCATTCAGAAAAGGGGGGCCAGCAGCCAAGTGTGTTGTCACGCCAAAAACATGGGGTAAGTCGGGTGAGGTCAAGCTTTCAAGGGATATCGCTGATAACAATGTATCTGATAACATTTATGATCCTGTATATAATCTGATATCACTTCAACTTCCACAAGTGTTCTACTTTCATGAGCTTGTTCAGCAGGCTTTCCACGCGGATTCTTCAGATGCGGTGTTGCAAAGTACCATGGATGATGCGGCTTGCCAGCACCATCCGCAACCGCAGTCGAGCTGAGACCTTTCTTGAACTTCTGCGCTGGCGTAACATATGTGAACAGTGACACACCAAACACTGATAGACGCTGACAAAATCCAGAATGAACTTCGCATTGATCGCAGACGATTTGCTCCCCACCACTGAGGATGACGATAGCAGCTATAGCAACAGTGAGTGGGCGCAAGCCCTTGGGTCATCCGGTGAAGGTGCTACGCCAAGGCAGCAGACCTTTGCTGAGGAACATTTAGAGGAGCAGTAGACCTTTTGGGGCCACGCGGTAAAACCTATAGGAAAGGAATAGAGATGAGCGCCTTTCAAGGTCTTGAGATCCACGAGGATGTTGCGCCTACCACGCAATCTGCACTTCGAGGTTCACAATCGCTGCGCCTGCCACGGAATCTGCGTGTAGAGGTTCACCCAGCGCCGTGCCTGCCATGAAATCTGCATGTAGAGGTTCACAAAGTGCTGTCCCTGCCACGAAATCTGCACTTCGAGGTTCACGAAGTGCTGCGCCTGCCACGAAATCTGCACTTCCAGTGCACAAAGTGCTGCGCCTGCTGCGAAATCTGCACTTCGAGTGCCGCGCCTGCCACGAAACCTGCAACTGAAGGTGCTCAAAGTGCTCTGCCTGCCACGAAATCTACACATCAAGGTCCACATCGCGCAGCCTTGCCAATGCGGTTCGCAGTGGCAGGCGCAGCTCTTTGTGAAGGTTTTGAGACCACAACCGTGATAGCTGCGGCGACGATGACGCGAACGCCAACAAGGTCGCGACCCTGGATGTGCTGCGGACGCAGTTCTATCTGTATGGCATGGGCTCTGCCAAGAGTGTGTGGCTCGCCCCGTTGGTGTTCCTATATACCAGGAGCTTTTGATTGCAGTCGTTCCGGGTGTGTCGGGGAACAAACGCGGATCGGCTACGCAAGCTTCTCAAACTAGTGCAGACATTTGCAGTGCAGATCCTACAGCAATCATGTGCACGCAGCGCCCCTGCCGACACAGTGCAACGGGAACTTCCAGGGCACGGAGCCAAAAGAGCAGCGTCTGCAGCGTGGCGTTTCCTAGAAAACTTGCCTCCCTCCAGGCATCCGGTCGGTGTTTTCCACAATTGCCTGATGGATGGGCAAATGGTGAAGATGCCTGGCAATGCTATGTTTGCGCCCAATGTTTCTTTGGCGGTGCTCGCCATACTCATGTTTTGTGATGCCCAAGTGAGAGAGATTTGCAGTCACGCGGTGAACGTGACGGTTGCAAAGCAGTCATTTCATCGACAACAACTAAGAAGAAATGCAACTTGTGGTTTAGAAGGAAGCAATCAGGGGTGTGTGTGTTGCGTGGGGCAGAGGAAGAAGTTGCCACTCCAATGTAGCAGGCCTTTGTTTTGTGAGCTTCTTTGCACTCATACCCCTCAAACCACTAACTCCACAGCCCACTTGTCACTCGAACACAAAAGCCTCGGTGTTATCACCGTCGCAGACCTGGAAAAGGGCACGGGCTAGATGTTGCGTGTTACAACAGCTAGTCTTGGGGCACTGACCGCTAGTGCTCCTCACCTTCCCTTTTGTTTGTGGTACTGGCAGGGTCGAGTTTGAGCGTAGACCTCTTGTGTTTGCCCACTTATAGCCATTCAGAAAAGGGGGGCCAGCAGCCAAGTGTGTTGTCACGCCAAAAACATGGTAAGTCGGGCGAGGTCAACAAGCGTTCAAACGATATTGCTGATAACAATGTATCTGATGACATTTATGACACTGTATATAATCTGATATCACTTCAATCCACAAGTGTTCTACCTTCATGAGCTTGTTCACAAGGATTCTTCAGATGCGGTGTCGCAAAGTACCGTGGATGATGCGGCTTGCCAGCGCCATCCGCAACCGCAGTCGAGCTGAGACCTTTCTTGAACTTCTGCGCTGGCGTGTGAAGGTTGTGAACGTAACATATGTGAACAGTGACACACCAAACACTGATAGATGCTGACAAAATCTAGAATGAACTTTGCATTGATCGCAGACGGTTTGCTTCCCACCACTGAGGATGACGATAGCAGCTATAGCAACAGTGAGCGGGCGCAAGCCCTTGGATCATCCGGTGAAGGTGCTACGCCAAGGCAGCAGACCTTTGCTGAGGAACATTTAGAGGAGTAGTAGACCTTTTGGGGCCATGCGGGGGTAAAATTTAGGAAAGGAAAGGAGCCATTCTAGGTATATAGTTGTAAGATTTACAGGCAGGGAGGTCTACAGACAGATCTAGAAACCCAGAGATCTTGCAGAGGTTCAGAGGTCTTTTGTCTTGAGATCTGGACGGGTCCTAAAGGTCTGGGCTTGTTTCAGGGTCTAGAAAAACGTAAAGGCCGAGATGAGGTCCAGGGGTCTTCAGGTCCCGGGGTGTAGAGCGCCTTTCAAGGTCTTGAGACCCACAAGAACGTTGCGCCTGCCGCGCAATCTGCACTTCGAGGTTCACCCAGCGCCATGCCTGCCACGAAATCTGCATGTAGAGGTTCACAGTGCTGTCCCTGCCACGAAATCTGCACTTCGAGGTTCACGAAGTGCTGTGCCTGCCACGAAATCTGCGCTTCCAGTGCACAAAGTGCTAAATCAGCGCTTCGAGCCGCGCCTGGACGAAATCTTCGCATCAAGGCTCACACTGCGCAGCCCCGCCAATGCAGTTGGCGGTGGCAGGCGCAGCTCTTTGTGAATGGATTTTCTCAAACAGGTTTACCTGTGTACTCCTTTGAAAGGGGTGCATGACCGGGCCGCATGATTTTGCTTGCGTTCCCCGCGCTGTGCTTGCTCCCATTCCTCGTCCCGCTCTCTCCAGTCCCGTGGGTGCTTTGGCCGCATGTTTTTAAAATTGTCTCCCCATTGTCCCCAGCGAGGTGGGACGCAGTCGGAAGCTGAGCATCTTCTGTTTGGTCATTGTGTCCGTCGTGTCTCCACTGCTGGTGTCCGCCCTCTTTCGCTGGCCATGCAGCATTTCCACTCATTTGTCTTCCGTGTGATTCCCAAACATTTGTCTCCCAGGTTCGGTTCCTGCACTGCTGGTGTCCGTTCTATTCATTTGATTTCTTTACTTGTGTCTCCCAGGTTCAGTGCGTGCACTGCTGGTGTCCGCCCTTTTCCGCTGGCTACGCAGCATTTCTATTCATTTGTCTCCCAGGTAATTTTTCCTCAAACAGGTTACTGTCAGAGTTCTCAATGCTTTCAAAGAGTGTCCGTCTTGTGCGGGACAGCGTCACTGTGTCTGCCTTGCTCCCTTCTGTCTCTTTTTTGTTTCCCTTCTTGTTTCCCTTTTTGTTGGTCATTGTGTCCGCCTTATCTTCCTTCTTGTCTCCCATGTTTTAAAAATGGACTTGGGAATGCTTCTTTGTTGTCCCACCTGTTTGGGGTTTACGGTGGTGTAACTTAAGCCAGAACAAAGCATGATAAGCCACATGTCGTACAACTCAGCATATTCCGTAGATTTGTTCTGTTTTCGCCAGAATTGCCGGTCCTGACCTCGAGCCGATTGAGCCAAGCGTTGAAACAAACCCAGAAGGTCCGAGTTGATCGCCGCGAGCTGGAACGCTTTGAGCCGTTGACGGCTTGACAGTTTGTCTCTGTGGTTCACTTCCTAAACGCACAAACTGTTTGGGGTCTACGCTGGTCTAACTTGTTTTTGCAGTAAATTAGCTGTTTTTTACAAGATGTAGAAACTTTCTTTTGATAGATAGATATATATATATAGATATATATGTATTTTTTTTATAACCCGGCCCCCGGGTTGGTCTTCGGAGGGAACGCGTGGAGTCGATTTTTACAGTGGCTTCAATGACAAGTGGCCCGACCAGTGGCCCGACTTGGCGATAGCTTCCAAGGCCAGTGCTGGCGCACGGGTGTCTCGGATGTTACAGACAATGTCGGGCGGTTGCCGTGCTATGGGGGATTGGGAGGTCAAGGTGGTGGCCAAGGGCCGAGGTGGGACACAGGGTTTCAGAATGATTCAGATGTGCTTTGCAGACTAGGCCACTCCCTAGACCCCCTTGGCATCCCTTGGCCAGACCTGGGGCTGGGACGATTTCAATGGTTAGGGCCACCTGGTTTGATGTTCTTGCTGCAAAAGTATTCAAAAACCACTTTTTGAGTGAAGAGCCTTAATGGCTATAGCAAGAGGTATTGGGACAGTCGAATGCTTTTCTGGTTGTTAGGGGTTCAGTACCAATGTCCTGATGTGAAAGCGAGGTGTGCCAAGCCACCCGTCGTGCCATGTTTATGGGTTCGAAATGCCTCAGCTTTTGTTGTCATGGGCAAATGTTCCCCTTAGAGGCGGCAAACATTGCAAAGAATCACCTATGGCCCATGCTGTTTCCAGAGTGCGCAAAAACTCAAGCTAGTCCAAACATCTACCACGTCCCGACTCCCCATGTTTTCGTTCAAGTTAGTGTTTTGCACGTTTTCATGTGAAAGTTGCTTCAATTTTTGTTGCAATGGGCGCATTTCTTCCAAGGTGGGCCTTCTGGGACATCTAAATCGACCATTTCGCACAAAACTTCTGCCCAAAGCGACCCGTCAAGCCGAACATGAAAAGCCAGGAAAGATCTCAAGGTGTTTTCGGACGTTTAGTTGGTTTGGGATGTCCCAGAAGCCCAAGCAAGGATTGTAACTTCCGTCGTTAGGCTCACCTTGGTGGGGAGTTGACGATCTCCTTACCACTACCACGAGAAAACACAAACATATTTTTTGGGGGGCCTATGGCCCATACCTCTAAAGGGACTCAGATGAACTCATCCGTCCCACGCGGCGCCATCAACAAAAAATAGCCAGACAGTCACTGAGTTGGCTTTGCAGGTGTGCGTGAGGCCAGGCTCGGCGCCTTTGCAGCCCCTTGGACATCTTTCCTTCAGAGAATTGATGGAAGATGAGCGTTGTCTGTGGAGGACACTCGAATCTTCTACTAGGGATGGTCATGTTCCACTTCCATTTTTGAAGCGTTCAGAAAGGACCCAAACCTTCCCAGGGCGACCTGAACCGCACCCACATCGTTTGGACAACTGATGAAGTTGAAATTGCATCCATCAAAAACATCCAAGAGGTGCGGAACTCATCTGTGATCCCCGTGTGAAGCATGGTCAAACTTGCAGTGAAAACGGCTTTCACGAAGAACCAAAGAACCCAGGGAATACTGAACGCGAATACTAGATACACCGGGGGTGCTTAACATGGTCATGTTCAACCTTCTCCTCGCGACGCGATGCATCCGGCGGTTTCCATCGCCCCCCCCCCTCAGGCGCCGGGGTTCGCAAGAGCTGCGCGCCGAAGGTGCCCAGGATGCCCTTGGAGGTGTGGGAGGGAGGAGTGATGTGTGGAGTATGAAATTGATGTATTAATGTTAATTCTAATTCGATTGAATTCTTGTTTCTAATAGCTTCTTGTTAATTACTAGTAAGGCCAGGAGCCCCTAGTAGCGTCCTAGTTCCTAGTAGCGATGCCCATTGCTCCTAGTAGCGTCCTTGCTCCTAAGTTGGGGCGAGGTGGAGTGGGGTGATGATGATTGGCTTGATGGGTTTTCGTGTTGGGCTTGGGGGCCTCGTGTTGCGAGACGGGCATTTTTCGAGCTTATGGTTTTTGGCATGTTCAGAAGGAGGTCCAAAGAAACTTCCCATGCCAAGTGCCCGAAACTCATGGTCGTTTGCTGCCCCCCTCATGGTGTCCTCGCCGTGAACCGGCTGCCATTTGGGCTCTCGCAGCGTTGGACAATGGGCTCGGGAGCTGAAAGGCCGGTAGGACGTGCCGGCGGCGGCACGGTGCTGGGTGCTTGGTGGAGGGTTTGGTGTGAAGAAAAACCGCCGTCTTGTCCGCCCCCCCTTGTTGGAAGTGGGTTGGAATGCGTTTGAAGTTGTTCGAAGAGTTGGAATGCTGGGAAGAGTTTTTTTTGCGGCTGAGACCACTTGGGAAGATTTCAGCAGATGACGTGAGTCGACTGGCTTCATCAACTGTCAAGCTCTTTTTTTCTCCAATCCCTGGACAATTTCTCCATGGGCATGGGAGCTGAGTACACTGAGTACACTCAGCAAGGAGCGAGGGTCATGTAGGGTCCACTGAGTGGTCCACTCCTGCTGTTCCATCCACTATCTCGAAGCTTGTCTCTCAAGGAGCCAGTTTAGACCGATATGCCCCACCTAGTGGCCGGAAGGATGATCATTGCTTTAATCACCTTTAATAAATTGCTGGATGCTGATGGCATGAATGAATCATAGAAAGATATTATTACTGATTAACATTAAAATCAATGTACTATAAAATCTCGAAACAGGTTGCCTCGGATGAACAGAATCAAAGGGATTTGACTCGGTTGCTGGATGACAGATCCACCCGGAGAGGAAGTACCGAAGCAGAGGCATAAAACAGACAGAAACAGAAAACCCGTTCACCTGATCGCCCCTTGGAAGACGAAGATCCCAGCCACGTGACATATATCATTGAGAACACACACACACACATACATATACATATATATATATAATATATCCAGAGAGTCCCTCATGCCATCGACGCGCCTTGACCGTCCGATGAGCGAGGTATAACACAAATAGGCAACTCCATGCGCAGCCAAGGAAGTTACCTTGAAGAAACTTCGTCATTCACATCCCACACACATCTGACTGACACCAAAAACACGAACTCGTTGGCTCCGAGCCAACGGGACCCGTTTGGGCGCCGCGTCGCCCACACGCTCCACGCGCTCCTCGCGCTGGCACACGCTGGCACGCGAGGTCCCGGGCCTCCCTAGGCCAATGGGCGAGGAGCTAAGGCGGCTTGCGGCGGCTCGGGCGCTTGGTGCAGATCCAACGACGTGGGGGGTGAGGACGAGATGGACTGCTTGGATCTTCGACGTGGAAACCTTTATGTTGAAATAGCCAACAACAACAACAACAACAATGCGGGCTATATTTTCACTGTATTTTCTGAAACTCTTGTGTGATCAGTGTTAAGAGAACATGCCCAAAACTCAGAGTTGGCCTGCCAAGCAGCTTTTGGACTGTGGCACGTGGGCATGGTAAAGCAGACATATCAGGTATCACAAAACGCCAAAAGGTAGGAGAATTCAACGAACATGAACATGTGTGTTTTTGTACATTCAGTATTCCCACAAACCTAGTGAGACCTAGTGTAGATCAGTATTCCCACATGGATGTGAGAGAGATTTGATCTCTATCCCCAAAACATGTGGTTTTGCCTGCGCTGTCCCTTCCACCGTTCTCACAGCGTCCCTTCCACCGTGAGCATCTCACCCAGGCAAAGGATGCCTGGCTCCTGCGGGGCGATCATCAAGAGGTGTTCGTCACGCGACCGGTGGAGCGGAGAACACGACGGGAGACTGGGCGGGATCAGACTGGACCTGCTTCGAAGTCCTCGAGAAGCAGCTTAAACTAGTCAAAGTTGTCATCCTCCAGGTCCCGTCCACAGTTTCAACCCTTGGAGCCAAAGCTTAGATGATATAGATCTGCGCCTGAGTAGCAAACTACCGGCCAACACATAGAGACCAGCAAGGCCAAAATGGACAGTTGAGCGTTTCCATCCGATAGAATAGGGCCTGCGCAGCCCCCTGCGCACCCATGGGCCACCCGGGCCACCCTTGCCTTTTCGGGTTTGTTTCATAGGGCTTTAGGTCAAAACCTGGACATTTTGAGAGTTCCCCACGTCCCGTGATCTTCCCTCGGTCCACCGGTTGGACTTCCGCCAGGCGCGCCAGATTGCGCAGGAGGTCCTTCAGCGTGCTCGGGAAGCGGAGCAGCCCCAGGTCAGGGGGGCATAGCGGGGGCAGCGCACGGAGCGGGCAGATGAGTGGCTATCAGAGTCACCATGTTAGAAAGGAAGGGTCATGTGGACTCTGGATTAATCAAAGCCCGCATAATATGGCCATCGTTGCAGGTGATCGCGGATGCGCACGGGAGCCCAGCGAGCAGCTGGGAGGTTTTGAAGCTCGCTTGCTGCGGCGGGTGGATGAGTAAGGTTTGTTTAATGAGGGTGGACCTGCAAATCCCTTTTGCCACGTATACAGCATAAGTATTATACACAACAATTTCGCCCAAACTCATTCCTACTTGCCGCAAGAAGCTGGCACGATTTGGACGAAACTTCTGTTTCGGGCTCAGTGAAAAGTAATTCTCAGTGCGGCAGCAGGTCCTTTCTTGGACAGTGGTGAGGCACCCGGTTTGTCTTTGGGTTTGTCTTCTGCTTGGAGGGTGGTGTAGAGTGTAGACAGTGTAGACAATCGACCCTTGAACTTGGACTCGTGGCGTTTAGTTGCAGACTCGCTTCATTCATTCATGATGATGATGATGATCATCATCATCATCATTTAATACTTACAACATACTTCAGCATTCGTGGAAGATGATCGTTGGCATAATGGAACTCTATATAATCCAAATTGGCCACTTCAGCTTCTCTTCGCAAAACGTTTCTTCGTCCAGACAAGCAGCATCTCTTGCCATACATCAGCTACGTTTCTGCTCATCATAAGAGACAAAAGGACGCTACTAGTAAGAATGGGCATCGCTACGAGTAGCAAGGAGTAGCTCCTAGTAGCTGGCATTATATACTACTAGTAACATCTAGTAACACGATGCTACTTGTAACAAGCCCTCCGCGCGAGTTCCCGCGTCGCTGCACCGAGTTCTCAGGCTTCGCAGCCTGGCGCTCTGCGAGCAGAGTCGCGCCCACAGCGCGTGCTACAAGGTGCCGGGGCTCGGTCGGAGGTGCCACCAACAGCGGCCTTCCGGTGCTTCCGGTGGAGCACGGCGTGGAGCACGGCATCGTGCGACTGGGGTCCTGGTAGCCTCCAATGCCGGCAACAGTGGTTTTAAGGTTGGGTGGTCACAACACACATGTTGCATCCGCGCTGGCTAGGGATCTCTATATTACATATTTGGTGGTCGTAAGGTTTGGGGAGCAGTGGGTTTTATCATGTTTTATCCTTAAGCACATGAGTTTGGTGGTTTTAAGTGCAGACTCACTGTTCATCCGTGATTGGTGGTGATGCAGCGGGTGTAAAAAAAACATTTCGGAACACTTCTCATATCTCATATGTCGTGCCTTGGCGCCTTGCGGAATTTGGCCCCCAAGTCTGGTGGTTGATATGAACTCCCCCCAGCTGTCTAAGACATCGAACGGGGTGCCCTGGCACCATCGAACCTAACCATCTGTGAGTTCTTTCACTACATCGGTCCAACATCAGCCCCAGTCTTTCTGCCCCGGTCTTTCTGCCCCGGTCGCTGCCCAAGTGGAGGAGAGCTCCGAGCGAAAAGTCATCCTTTTAGAGGCCCAGATCTGACGCATTGAGCGATGGGTGGATGGGAGGGATGACTTTGGCAGAAGTCTAACTGCTTGCGAGCGACCCGACGGTGGAGCTACAGGGCTTTCTAGTGGGCGTTATAAATATAGATTGTATAGAACGTTCAAGAGATGTTGAAAGTACTTGGTTCATTTACTTGGTGGGGTCTTTGTCTCAACGGTCTCTACAGAGTGATGTTGATGATGACCAGGACGAAACACTGTGAGGGTCGTTGTTGGATAGGAACTCGGGCTTCCCGGGAATGCCTCAAGCACCCAATATACTACAAGCTCGAGGTTCAGACCGGATGATCTTTTTCTAGGATTTCGCCTGATGCCGTCTGAGAAGTCCTGGTAGAACCGGAGTTCGGATCGGGTAACCGGGTAACTTGTGTTTCCACTCATCCTCTGCACCTATGAGGCGTGCTCGATTAGGCCTTCATCCAACAACAACCCTTGATTCTTTGGAGAACTCGGGGATCCGTTGTTTTCGTGCACTGCGTTCCGGGCCGTGGAACCCTCCACTTCCTTCATCCCTCCCGTGGCCTGGTCACCCCGAGTTCGGGTTTCGGGAGGCCGAAAAGCTTTGCCGAGAAGCTTTGCCCGAGATGGCTGCACGGAACGAGCGCCGGGGCGAGGCGACTGGGGAGTGTTCGGCGGGCGAGCTGGTGACGAAGTGGAGCCGGCCAAACGGACAGGGCCGGCAACACGGTCGCAGGCCTTGATGCTCCTGGGTGCAGCAGAGATGCTTTTGGAAAGCAAGAGGTTTGCGGCCTCAGAAGGCATGACTCGAAGTTCGGCTGAGCTAGACGAGCTTTTGACACACAACGAGACGGGAATTTTCGAAGCTTAGTTTTGTGATTTCACAGGCCCAGAAAGCAAGGGTCCAAGATGAAACTACAAAATATACAAACACCCAGCAGCCTACTCAAAAAATACTCAAACGAGGAAATCAGATTCGAACGCAACTCAAATGAGAGACTCAAATTGGACTCGAATCAGACTCAAAAAGAACTCAACACATACTTCTGATCCTTGAGTATTTGTTGAGTTTTCGTTGAGTCTGATTTGAGTCCAATTCGAGTCTGATTTGAGCCTTTTCTGAGTTTTGAGTTTTGCAGTTGAGTCTGTTTTGGAGCCAGTCTGTTTTATTTCTACATATTGTTACTGTATATACTTTATCACCTCAAATTAAACTACAGTAAGTGTTTGGGGGAGTTTATTATTTTTTTATGATGTCAGCCCTCTTTGGGCTCCATGTTTTCACAAGGTTATAGTTTCTGCGAAAGACTTTAACACATCCCCATGGATCATCCAAATATGAGACCCTGGGGCGATGTTGCCCCACTTCACTGCCGAGTTTTCTTGTGGGTTCGCGGAGAAGAAGGGATACTTTTCTGCAGCATGGTCTCTTTCTCGAGATGCCAAACCAACATCTAGCCTCAGCAGCTGCATCTCGAGGTCGGCTATAGTCCATCTGATCCCACAGTGGATGAGCCGGGAATTTCACGCACTTGTCATGACAAGTGACAAGAACTCCTTCCAAATTCCAAGAGTTCCACCTTGACCCTTTTCACTGAAACCAGAGGTGTATATTAAAGTAATTCGGGGTCTCCCCCCCCAAAATACCTGGAAGGTTTGGAAAAGATACCAAAACCCTTTGGTCGGAGACCTCCCTATTCAAATACCAGCAAATAAACCGTGACACACCCTCACACCTTCACCTTCACCCCTCCGGACTGCCCCCACCCCCGGCCCTCGTGCCCACCTGCCCGGCGCCTCCCCAGGTTACCCGAGACGCGGCGCGGCAACAAGAAGCGCTCCGAGGCACCTCCGCGCCGGGACGGGAGAACACCCGGTCGCCTCGGTGCGGATCGGGCACGGACAGAACAGGATGTGATGTGCATGACCGCCTTGTGTTCGTTGGTTGATGTTGGTTGGTTTGGCTTTGGTTTGGTTAGTTTGGTGGGTTTGTTTGTTTGTTTGTTTGTTCTGACAAATACGTGATGTGCATAACCAGCAACAAGATGTGAAGATGATTGAATTGAAGATGTGAGTGTGTGGCCTTGGATAGGGGCTATTTGTTCTTTGGGGCAAAAGGACAGCTTTTCATTTTGCATCAACTCCGCTCTCTTCTTCCGTGCCAGGCGAGGGCCTCACTGGAGAAGGCGTTGTACGTCTTCCAGGAGCTGCAGGACAAGGCCTTGGAGGTGCCCACACCAGACCTTTCGGGCGGTGAAGGACGTGAAGGACCACTGGAGAGGACGTGGTGAAAGAGGTTTTGTTTGCGGTTGGATTGGCTGATGGAGCAACTTCTTGATCTACCCCACCTGTTCATGATGACATGTGAATACCACATGTATTTAATACTAGTATAATTATATAGATGGGGTATAGCATCCTTGGGGCGTATAATTCTATCAGCAGATTCCACAGCCAGAAGGGCATGGAGCGAGTGATGCATCCCTTTGCAACAACCACCAGCAAAGGGAATTGTTGACAGCTGCCACTTCTTTGTCACATGGTGTGGAGCTTCCCTGATTTGTCCTCATGTCATTTCCTCCGAAAGGCACCTCACTTCTTCAATCTACCCAGACCCCTACGCAGACCCTCCGTCCCAAACCTACCTACCTACCTAACCTAACCTAACCCTAACCCTAACCTAACCTAACCTAACCCTAACCCTAACCGAACCCTACCCTACCCTACCCTACCTACCTACCATCTACTACCTGCCATTTTGAGCGCTACTACTTACTACTACCGTCGTCCTGACTGAAGGCTGAGGCCTACCTGGCCTTGTCTGGAGCGTGCCTGGCGCAGAACGATCCCAAAGAGGCCGACCGTCTCCGACCGTCTCCGACGTCGACGTGGCGAGTCTTCGGATCCGGAGGGGTTTGGTGAGCGGTTCTGTGTCCCATGGAGACAGTTGGCTGGAGACAGTTGGCCAAAACCAATGGAGTGAAGACAACACCAATGGCTAGAAGGTTTCGGTTGAAAAGTGCTTCTGAAGCCATTTTTGGGTGAACCCAGTGCCTCTCGTAGATTTCGACCAGGAATCTTCAGAACCCGCCATTGATGTCGACACCCACTGTGTTGGCCGCCCCGTCTTTGGTCGCCCCGGTGCGACCAACCAGTGGACCTTAGCAGTTCAACCAACCAGCGGGGCCGCCACTCTCACGCCTTCGCCACGCCGCCAACGCCTTCGCGCCCCAGGCGCTCCGTTTCGCACGGCAGAGTGAAGACCTCTGCAGAGGCGAAGCCGAAGCCTCGCTGCGACCGAGGGCCTTGAATGCCTGTGGCGTGGACCTGTTTGGTCAGTGGCGGGGGTTGGTTTGGACGGTGTTGACGGGTTTGGGCGACTGAGACGGTTTTCCTTTTTTGGGGCTTGATGTTTCATCTCACCAACTGAGACCGAGACCTTGTGGATGGGAGGTCTTTCGGGGGACTTGGTTCGAGCCTGGCTTGTGGGGGCGTCGCCCGGCGTGGCTTGGGGACTGTCGCCTACAGGGTCTCCGACGCGCTCCTCCATCCAGGGGAGTCAGTCGACCGGATGGCTAAGAGGACGATCGGTGCAGCAGAGGACGATCGGTTTTGGTCTTCGGCTGTGGAGTTGACTGGGGGATGGTCAGTGGGCCGTCGTTCTTCGGGGATCCTTTCAGATTGACTGGGGCAGTTGTTGCTTAGCACTAAGACGCAAGATGGCTGGCTGAAGGCACTTGCACCCGTGTTCGTCGTTCAAGAGTTTGAAGGGGAGCATGACACGAGGAGATTTGCGTTGAACTTGAGGGTTGCTTTAGGGTGTGGAGCAGTCCTCATGAGCATGGGTCCTCGTGTGGTTCGTCGTCGCAGGAGTTTACAACCGTCCTTCCTTGGGAAACGGTGAAAGCACCCTGTGGTCAGTAGCCGTGCGTGTCTCTGGAAGGTTCACCTCCTGCCATAGGATCAACTTCCATCATTGGGAGAACGGGGGCTCCATTTTCTCGCATGCATCGCCTTGTGAGTGAGTTCGGCGGAAGCCGCCTTGCTTGCCATGATGTATGCACATCAAGGGTCCTTTGTACAAGTTGATCCTTTGTACAAACTGATTTGTGAAGCTTGCATGTGAT
>CAXAMN010014447.1:419579-460910 GCA_963970005.1 Durusdinium trenchii
GTTGTTGCTTAGCACTAAGACGCAAGATGGCTGGCTGACGGCACTTGTCAAGTATTTCTTGGAACTTGAGAAACATTTTTCTTTTGAACCATTTGATATTGACGTCAAGGGTCCTTCGTCGTGCACGCTGAGCTTGCTTGCTGGCCTTGGAGAAGCACGTCGGAGTTAGTTCTTCACAGAATCAACTGGCTACGAAGCAGAAGACGGCATCAGCATGCAGCTCTGACGGCACCTAGGTGCTGTGGCGATCGGCCTGGGTCCAACTTCCAAGGAGCCGCTCGGTGGAAGCAAAAAGGGAGCCAGCTCAGGTTGACATGTTTTTCCACAGAACCCCCTACCTGGATTGTCAAACCAAAAACGAAAGGAAGAATCTGAAAAAATCAAGCTCAAGGTAATCATGACTTCGGGTTTCGTTTGATCCTACTTTATTTCAAGCTTCCATTTGTCCCTCGTGACTCGGCTTTTTTGAGTTCTTGCTCATTTCAACATGATATATTTTGGGTAAGGCCTTCATATACTGCAGCCACTCCGAGTGATACTCAGAGCCCACGCCCGATCCCGGCCAGTGATTCCAGAATCGCCCACCCAAATGCATCATTGAATGTCTGTTTGAGGCGGGGGGGTGCGTGTAAAGTGTGGGCCACGTGCCGCCCTCCTTCCAGGGTGGGATAGCTTGACACCTGCAGTCCCATCACCCAGGAAGGGTGTCAAATGCGAGTCATTGTTTCAGTGGACTTGCTTGGAAAAAAGGGAACCCCTTTGACTTGATTTCTGGTGAAGCAGCTCGTGGGAGGGAGCGAGTCCTCCAAGGTTCTTTGACGCCGGCCTCAAATGCCATCAGCAGCCTGGCAAGTGTGGGATCAACATGCACTTTGCAGAGAGTGTCAAGACATGGGTTTGTAGCTGTAGAGTCACTGTAGAGCCTCAATATGGCGCTCTGCCTTTTTTTTGGGGGGGGAGTGTTGAGTGGGGCAGGCGGAAGACAGTTCCATTAAACACCATTAAGCTTTAACCATCATTAAACCTTTAAAAAACACATAAATCATATTACATACAATATAGCTGCTGCACATGTGTATTGATATTATCAAACAAATACACACCCATAAAATGCGACCTGCTCATATGTCTTCACCATGGATGTTGGACGAGTCATGGTTTAGGATGCCTCTGTTCATATTTTCGCACTTGGGGTCGTATCGGCTCCTAAAAGTCGTCTCGAGAGCAAACCCATTTTTTTTCACTTTCCGACACATTCTAAAGGTGGAGGTTCACAGATAGCCGGCTGGCTGAACTTCACATATTCACCATGACGACTCAACCCAGGACTCACCGTGACGGACTCTGTTTCGCGCGCGCCTCTTCGCGCGTGAGTGAGTGAAGACACACGGCGCTCAGGCAGGCGGTGGAGATGTATCGGCAAAGACCAGGGTATCAGCGGCCCTTGGCAATCCAGTGCGCCGCCCTCGGCAGGTGGAAGCGGCATGTGGAACTCCATGTGCTGGCTGGCATCACAGTGTGCAGCCCTCGTCTTTTCGATTAGACCGCTACTCTTGGGCTCCAATACTCTTGACGTCTCGTGGAATTGAATAGTCTTGGGTGTGTAAATCCTTTGATGTTGCTACACACTCAATGAGTTCGGATCCCCTCGCTTAAGGTGGGTCCTCTGGAGTTGTTTTTGGACGCGGTCTGTCGGTCTGCTCGGTCTGCTAGCCTCCACAATTCCAAGACCTTGCGCTTTCCAAGTGGTAAAAGCGATGGCCTCCACCCTAAGAGCAATCGCCTCCACCCTAGTAGCGATGGCCTCCAACCTAAGAGCGATGGCCTTTATGGCAAATCCAAGGCCTAGCGCTTTCCAAGTGGTATTTGCTGATGGACCGTGCGCGAGATGCGCTGGCGCCTGCCAAGGCAGGTGAGTGCATGTGGTGAGTTGGTGGTGTGAAGGACCTTCCACGGTGGATTCATGACCAAAACGGGCATGGCTGAAAGGAAAATTGCTTTACTTCGAGTGATCCCCACCTACCCACTTACCCCACGAATATCATATCAGCTGTACTGTTTCAACGAACAACAACCAAGCAGTTTCACCGGCAAAGGGAGCAGTGTGGACGATTGGCAACAAACAGCCAGCTGGTTGGTGTCCGAGTCATCACTTTTGATATGTGCTCGCCCCACTGGGGAAGCACCCTCGCCCCACTCAGGTGGGGTGTGAAAACCATGAAGAAGCACACGTCCGTTGGATGCAATGCATCATAGACATTCATAGACTCATATCATCTCAGGATGAAAAACATCTTCCACACACTTTCGACACACCTTCCACCTTTTTCAGCTCCGTTTGGGCTTGGTCGACAACTCCACGTTTTGGCTCCATAATGGCGCGCTAAGCTTTTTGCCAGGAAAGCTTAAAGCTTTTCACCGAGCCGCTTGGGAAGATGGGAAGATGGAGAGGATGCGTCAGGGTGGGCATGTCGGGTGTCTACGGTAGAATCGGGTGTCTATGGAAAGCTGGTTTCGGGTCCTTGTTACTAGTGGCGTTCTTGCTCCTAGTAGTAGGGCCAGAAGCCCCTATAGTAGCGTCCTTGCTCCTAGATGTTTGTTCAAGATGGGGGGCAGATGTTGTAGACAGGGCTGCCTCACAGCATATGTTAGATCAGAATCTCAGAAGGAAGCCACTGAACTTCCGAAGAAAGCCACTTAGTACAACCCCCTGATGGTGTTTTCCATCTCCGAAGGCATCCTCGTCCGACCCCGGCGAACCCACACCGGCTCCGACCCCACCGGGGAACCACCTGGAACAGCCAGGCCGAAAAACGGTGGACCACGTGTGATGGCAAAGGAGTGGAAAAGGGGAGCGAAGGGAGCGAGTGACTCCTGACAGATGCCAGCTCCATCATATTCTGTTGTTGGAGTGGAGGCCGGCTCCATATTTTACTCCAACACACACCCCACTCATGGGGTTTTCAGTCCGAATTTTTCAGCCCACTCACGGTCGACCTCACGTTGTGAAGAAATTCGGGTTTCACGAGACCGAGGCTGGGAGGCTTGTCCGCGGACTGGCGGCAAGAGGCTCTCAGCCAGTTGTGCCGCGTGCGGCTCAGCCTCGCGGATGTGAAAGGCGCGCAGAAGATGGCACAGGCGCGGGCTGGAGGGCCTGGAGGGGCGGGAACACTCGGGCGGTGGCGGCAACATGGCCAAATTCGTGGTGCTTCTTTGCCATGTGACGCGGGTGCCAGAGCTGGTCACCAAGTCTGGGGAGTGAAGATGAGTGTCTTTTGGATGTGATGGATCACATGGGGGGTGGTAGAGATGGTTCAGATACGTGTCACATAGTAGGATTTTGTTTCAACCATGGAACACTGGAAGGTCATAGAGCCACAGTTGTAAGTTGCAGAGAGGGAACTCCAGACAAAAGTGATATTATGTGACGGTTAGAGAAAGGAAACTCCTCTTGCAGGGCATGAGAGAATCAAACCGCCTGAAACTACCTGAACAGTTGGTCTTTGGGGATTTCCAAACTCAGATGGAATACTCCCTCATTGTTCACCTAAAATTTAAAATCCACTTCCCCATTGCTCAGAAGAAGCCAGACTCAAATCCTGGTCAGAGCTTGGGGATAAATTAGTCCACATCAAGATCATCAAGAAACCCTGGTTTGACCATGTTTGACCACTATAGTTCCTGGAGACCTTTGATAATATATAAAACTATAATACTGTATATACACGTTTACATGGCATATACTGTACTCAATTGAGTCCAACTAGATACAGATCCTTTTTGGCCTTGAGGGATGAACATCCAGCTGCGTGTCCTTTGACATGAATATCACCCCCCCCGCTACACGGTCCATCGCCTGCCAGGAGGCGGAGGCGACCTGCGGTCACGACCAGCGGCTGAAGCTGCTGGCCATGGAGACGAAGGCCCGGGGGGGTTGGTGGGGAGACGAGGCAGCTGGAGATGGATGTTGCACCAAGCGCCAAAAGAGAGAAACATGGACTGTTCAATGTAACTGGCCCCGCATATGTCATGTTGAATAATATTGCATCAACTGGTCGTTTGCCATGATCTTTCTGCAGATATCCTCTCGACTCCAGTCAGTCAGTCAGTCAGTCAGTCAGCCAGCCAGCCAGCCAGCCAGTCAGTCAGTCAGTCAGTCAGTCAGTCTTTTCTTGGTCGCTTGGTCAACTGACGCTGACTGGTCCAGTGGACACATTTTTGGATTTCAGGCCTCAGGTGGTTGTTTTGGGGTTGGGGTCATTTTGCCTGCTGTGTTGGGAGTCCGTTTCTATTAGTAGTCTTAGTTCAGTTCGCTGTTTTTCTCACCACTTTATGACGACGTCCGCAGAGTGTTGTCCTCCGTTTGGATTGAAACATCATGTTCAATTGTCCCGTACTGAGCCGAGCGACAGTGACCATTCCTTCGTCTTCCTGATTATCGGATAGATCCAGCCGTAGCCATAGCTACTAGTAGCAAGAAGTTACTAGTAGCACACACTGCCATCCTCATGTGCTTTGCGAGGTCTTGGTGAATATGGAGCTGGACACCCTCTATGTGCCTTGGCGCAAGTGATGGGTCGGCTAGTCGACTCGCATCAAAAGGGGCCGAGGTTCTGGAATTCTGTGAAGAATCTTCAAGCAGTGCATCGACTCGAGGCTGTCACGCCATGTGGCCCCCAAGCTGCCTCCGATGTCGGCACGCTGGGCGACACGTTCCGACCACGGGGCCGCCCCAACCGGAGAAGCCCTGGCCGAGGAAGGTGGCAACCTAGGGGAAGCCCTGGCCGCCGCCCGTGAGGGGCTTCAGCTGGCCAAGGACCTCAAGGACCGGGTCGGTCCGGAGCGCAGGAGCCGCTGCGCCCAAACGGGTGCCGGCTCTGGGAGGCCACACGTGCTGTGCACTTTGGCAAGACTTCATGGTGTTGCTGGTCAGTCTCCAGACTGAACAGTCTCACATTTGTTCACCTTGTTTCATGCTTCTGTTGTTTTCTTTTGTCATGTCTTGGGACTTGGGACGCTCTGAGAGTACGGCAGCCAAGAGGACAAGAAGTGCGAAGCGAGCATGCTCCACCATGTGGCCCAAGCATGCCTCAGGCGTTGGCGCGCGTCGTGCATCCTGCAGAGTGTGGAAGCAAACTGTCGTGTGAAGTTTTTCAATGAATGGAAGTCTTAAATAGCTTTAAGGCTGACTCTTGAAGAGAGTCTTGAGACAGCCTTGGGCAATCCAGCAGCTGAAAAAGTTCACAGGAATCACACAAATAACAAGAAGAGTATGTTTGTTGAGCCCACAATGCAAATCCAAATACATCAACAATTCCGTTTGTTCGATTTTTTACGCTACTAGATGGTCATTCAGAATTATGCTTATTCAGAACAGAGCTCATCCATAGCGGATGCTAGCACCTGGAGGTCGTAGGACATTATTCCATGCAAAAAAACTGACAGAACCTGCGTTGCTGCGTGGTCGAGCTGGCTGTTGCTTGGACATTGCAGTGTAATTCATTTGTACGAGAGGTAAACGTCTCCAAAAGGTTTGAACTTTTGCCCCTGTTCGCATATTTCGGATTCCTGTATGACCAGAATCTGTCATGATCCCCTCTTCATTTCACACATACCTTGCATTGCAATGCGGTCGATTCACTTTCACCTTCCCCCCTCCGCGCCCCTCCTTCCCCCCTTCCTCGATTCATGTGCCGCACCTACACGTCCTGCGGCAGACCCCGGCTGCCGTGTCGGCTGCAGTGTCCGTCGCACCCCGGAGGCTTCGGCGGATGGACGATGCCTTGGAGGCGGTGACGAGTAGCTCCACGAAGCTTGGGCGGCTGGGGGAGTTGAAACAGGCTCGAGAGGGACGAGGGGAGAATAGGCATGTTTTGTTGAGGGGACGGGGGAAACCCAGGATGGCCCATGTTTTTGGAGATTCGACGTCTGTGTTGATCAGTCTCATGGTCGGATTTTTGTTGGCGACACTTCCAAAAAAGTGGTCCAAGAATGTCCAAGATATTCAATAGAAAAGAACACGCGCGCGTTTACCGTTAGCATGCTTTCTCTTACAGTGGCAGAAACACCCCAAAGGTCTTACCATGGAAAGGCAACGAAACATGTGCAAATGTAGGGTTGCCCTCCTGGGGTTTCAACAGATTAAATTCTGTTCATTTCTGTTCCAAATATGGCCTCATCAGAAAGGCACCGGAAGCACTGAGCGCTTGCCAAGGACTCTGGACGATCTTGGTGAGCAGTCCCAGCGCTGTTTGGTCTTGCAGCAGCATGGTTGCAGAGGAGTGTGGAAGCAAGTATGGAAGGAGGGTAGAAGATTGAAGCGATTCATGAGGGAACCAATGGCAAAATTGCATGGATCTCTTCTTCCCCCAAATAACTGAGGATTAGAAGGGATGAGAACACCGGCCAGCGGCCAGAGGGTGGAATCTCGAAGGGCATGATCAACTACAGTGCTCTATGGTCCCCAATGCACTTTAATCCTTTAGTGTTTGGGGCCCCGCGCATGTGCCCCAAATCGTAGACGCGTCTTCCAAAACCCGAAAAATGCAACAAATTGTGGTTTCGTGCGGGGCCCCGGTTAGCGTCGTAGGCTAAAACAAGGTGGGGAGTGGGAACGCGTCTTGGGATGAATATAAGGTCTTAGGCTACTTCGGTCAGGATTGCTCAGTGCTTGAAACACATGAAGTGCAGATTTTGTTTTGGTGCTTCACCATTTGCTTTTCCAAATTTTGAACCCATCCGCAGCACAAGCAGGCACAAGCACCGATGACTGTCAGACCACCCAAAAGCGCCAAGCATGTGATGTGTGCCGGGTCAATACTGCTTCTTTGCCCCGTTGGGACGAATGCCTTCAGGAAAGCAATTAAGTTATGAGTCCAGAATGATTTGTAAAACTACCAGGGAACCTTCCGGATCTCCAATCAAGAGACCCCGACTGAGGACGGCCATTGAGATCCTTATGGCCAAGGTGGGGACCGTGGATTGGGTCTTCGGTACGTGCGGGGTGGTGGGTAGCGCATGGTGGGTTTTAGCCCTTGATGTTCCTCATCGAAGATCAAAGACAACGGCAGCTGCACCCCGCAACTGCAGCCTTTCTGCAGATCCGAAAGCAGCTTGAGAGGGTCCAACATCTTCTTCAAGTGGAGAAGCAGCAAGCCAAGGATTCGAAACCAAAAACCAACTCCATTCTAGCCCAAACCTCTACCAGCTCCCGACTGTACCGACAGGTCTTTAAGAGGTCAGCTGTGAAACAAACAGTTGCAGGCTGGTGACGTTTGCCAGGCTTTGGTCCTATGGAAAGCACTAAAGGACATCTAAATGAAGTTTGTGGGGGAACCCCTTCCCAACCTCATGAATGATATTTATGCATTACATCACTGATCACATCTATACATCTCTTCACTTTGAAGCACCGGACCTGCACCGGTCGCCACGACACTCCTGGACCTGCTCCGCGCTGGACAGGGAGATCTCCGCGCGGCGCTGGAAGTCTGCCAGGAGATCCGCCGATTGGCGCAGGAGACCCGGAGCACGACCCGGTGCAGACGGGGGACACTGGAGAACGGTCGATGTTTTGTTGCCGGTTGGTTTGAGCGGGAGCAAGAGACCCGTTTGGGGCAATCACTGAGTGGAGGTTGGGAGGGGCAATAAGTTTTATGACGAGGCTGAGTGGTTTTCACTGGTAGGCAAGAGTATTTTGCAACAAAAAATGCTCCGCTGGTCTGCTGGTTGACAAGAATCATCAAGAAACCGTTTCCTGCATGTATCGGACCGAGCCTAGAGCCAAAAGTCATTGGCATGATGTGGCACATTTTACCTGAGACCTTTGAAGTTCTCGAGCAGACGCGCATTCCTTCAACCAGCACAGGTGCAGCACAGCTATCCATTTTTTCTCTGGGTGTCACCACTGGTGTGATGGAACTCCTTGTTCACCCCGAGTGTGGGTGACTTTTCACTCCCTGTATCCCAGAGAGTTCTACACCAACTAAACCAAACAAAATCTGTACACTTCACGAGGAGAAACACCGCTCCGCCATCAAGTCAAGAAGCCCACTCCGCTCGCTCCGTGGACGCCGCGCCGGGGCGGGGGCGGGTTCTTCCACCGCGGGAGCCGCGGACGGCTCCGCGCGAGCCGCGCGTCCTGGCAGGACTTAGGGAAGCGCTCCCGCGAGGCGAGCCGAGCTCCGAACCAAAAACCCTGTCGTCGAGCTTCTATGAATCTGTTGGATCTGCAAAAAGCATCAAAAAGCAAAAACACACCTTTTCCCCACTCCTAGCAAACAATCCAGGGGGTCTGAAGAGTTTCACCGCCACAAAAACAAGTAATTAGTAGTAGTAGTGGTGGTGGTGGTGGTAGTAGTAGTAGTAGTAGCAGTAGTCGTATTCGTAGGCGTAGTAGTAGAAGAGATAAGTAAGGATTTGAAAGGGCAGCAATAGCAGAACGATAATAAAGTTAGACTTTTTCCCGTAGGGCTCCAAGTTTGCTTATTAATCCCACCCCCTAAACAATTCATACTATTCAATTACCCTGGGCTTGTGTACTACCCCCCTTGAAAAATTGTTTGGAGCAATGAAATTGTTGAGTCTTAATAAGCGTTTTTGAAAACGATTTCCAGGTCAGAATTCCATGAATCAAGCAAACCTCAGGAGAGTTCAGTATGGACGGATGTTAAAGGGTGAGCAATAGCAGAACAATAGAAAAGCAAACAAACCTTTAAAAACACCCTGGGTGAAAAACTTTTTATTATTCCGACCCATTAAACTAATCAGGCTGTGGGAATAATTTGGCCAACATTTTTTTTTTAAAGTCCCATTTTACAGTACTAATTTGGATTCAACACTATATTTTAAATCAAACTATACATAATATATTGTTATTGGTTGTTTGGAGTTGTTTTCGTTTCTTTCTCTTGGGTCTGGTGATCTCAAAGCATCAAGATTTCTAGGTAAACCACCAAAGTCATACTGACCTATATCACCAAAGTTTCGAGGTCGGTGTTGGGCATCAACAGCGTTCGTATAACGGACACTGGTCTGCCCGTGAGATCACTCTTGACCAGGTGGACCAACCTGCAGGTAGCACCCCCCCAGCATGCGGCATGACCAGCACCGTGCAGGCCAACGCCATCCTGACAGAGGCCCAGATCTACCACGCGGCAGGCAGATCTGTGTCTCTTAAACGTGTCTTCAATGGTGGGTCTTGTCTTGTCCTTTATAGAGTGCTTTCCTTCACTGCCTATGAAAGGCCGTGACGGACAGGGACCGCAAGTCGCGCTATAGAGTGCTTTCAAAGAGATAAAACGCAATTTTCTTCTCTACCGGATGATTGTAGATGTTGTGGGCCTTTTTCCCCTGACCCAACACCAGGGACTGATGTGAGTGTAAGTGTAGATGTTTTGGTCAAATTTCTCTAGGAGTCTATGACCGATTTGCTTGATTTTCAAAGCTACTAGTAACAAGGGCATCGCTACTAGCAACAAGGATGCTACTAGTAGCTCCTGGCCATACTACTAGTAACAAGAAACTACTAGTAGCTTGCTTGATGTTCAACTTATGCTTCCTGCCCAACCAGTGGGTCGTCCCAGCCGCACCTGCACCAGGCAATTGCTCGCAAGCGCTCGCGCTGGCTCGAGATGCCCAGGCGGGCGCCACCGGTGTTCTTTTTTTTTTTTGTCTTGACATGTCTTGACTGTCTTGACTCAATTTTTCAATCTACGCACTTAATTAAGGCCCTCTTCAGAGCAGATACCAGAACAGGACACTTGATAAATGTCATGGGCCGCACGGAGTGAGACCAATTCCGTTTTTGGTCTCACACTTCGGAAAGCTAGGACCTCACATTCTTCACTTGGTTTGTCTCTGTGGGTTCTTTCAATTCTGCAAGATTGGACACAGCCTTATCGTTCCTGGTAGGTGGAGAGAGATGCGCATGCATCCTGATCCACCTGCTTTCCTCCGGATCCCTGCTCCACTCCCTGCCACTCTCGACTCCCCCACTGCCTGCCACTACTACCCCCCCAAAAAAAAACATCCAGGTGATCTTCCAGGCGGTGGATGACAAGAAGGGCGAGGCCTACTCGGTCGATCGGATGAAGCGATCGGTCGGTCGCTCGGTGGAGGATCATGGATTGATAGAAATGAAGACCACCGTCCTTGGAACACAGAGGCGATCTGTGTTTCTTTTCTCTTGATCTCTTGGTGTGTGTATGTGTGTGAACCATCTGAAAAGGATCTGAAAAGGGTCAGTCTGTCCGTTTTGGGTTCGCAAAAACCTTTGTGGGAGGTGACCTGGCGGCTGTTGAACCCGCGCGTTGTTTTCTTTCTTTGGAGGAAACGACCCAGAAACGACCCCGGGTGGCTTGTCGAAGATGTTTGGAACCAAAGCACTCAGCATTTCCATTGGACATGTCGACATGCCTTTGGACATGCCTTTCGACCTGTCCAGTGGGCCTTGTCCGGCCTGAACCAATCCTTCGCACCCGAAACGTAACGGCGCCGCGGGGCGACGGCGGTGTGCGTCGGTGTGCGTCGGAGCTGGCAGGGAATGAGCTGGAGCATCATCTCTGAGATCCAGAAGAGCACTGGCGAGAAGGTGTGGTGGTGGAAGAGGGTCTGGTGATTTTTGTTGAGATGAGATGAGCGTATTCGCACAGGTTTGAGCACTGGTTGGACGGTTGGGAGGGTGCTGAGATGTAGAGATATGCAGAGGACGGCTGAAAAGGTAAGGATTGGATTTGGACAAATGAATCACAATTACTCCCCAGGTCCGACAAACAATTCATTGAACGCTTATTATATAATCGATAACATATATATATATATATTGGAAGACATCCGGAGTGTATTAAGCACCCTGATGCACCCGGCCCTGTCAGCGGCCCTGTCAGCGGCCCTCCAGCGTCATCCCTTTTCTCCAGGAGGATGCCCTCCGTGCGTGCCGCAGCACGCGAGCCCTCTACCAGCAAGCAGGCGACAAGCGCTCACAGGCCGGGCGACCCGTTCCGTTCGGTCGTTCCTCATCGAATACCTGGCTTTGGCGAATAGAATGTAGGACGGTGGATGGAATGAAACTCCCATATATGAAGAGATGTTGCTTTAACTCCAATGGGGAGTTTGATTCATCAGCATTCTACATTGTGAAACGTGGAGGTCAAACTCCTGTTGCCTAAAGAAAGAGGGGTTCCGGCGAATCTTGTGCGAAGCAAAAGACCCAACATCTCGGAGTGTAGATGTGCTAGATTGACAGTTCTGGACAATCTAATGGGTGTTGATTCAGAACCCAAAGAAGAGGGTCTTTTGGGTTGAGCTTATACTTCCTTCTGATTTCTACAGCTCTTGTTTTGAGGAACATGATTTGTCCTGTTCGATGGAGGCTAGCAACTCATTGACGTGTTAGCATGCCATCATGCCATACCCCAAACAGCGTGCGGTGGATTGGTTCCCAGTGAATTCAGGAGAGCCCATGAGAGCCTGGGTGGAAAGCCTGTATGGAAAGATTCAAACCGGTGGAAAGGTATGGTTTTTCACCAGTTGTTTCTTCTGGTTTCACCCTGAACGTCTGCCGAGCCCGTTGTCGAGAACGTTCGAGGCCTACGCCATGAAGTCGGAGGGCCCGGTGAGAAGCGGGAGAAGAACGGAGGAAGAATGGTTCCAGTTCTGTTTTGGGGCTTCGCCATTGTAGATGGAGACGTTTTGAACTTGGACTGGAGTTTTACGTTTTGTTCTACTGCAGTTTCGAATTCTTTTGGCGGGAATGTTGTTGCCAGAGCTCTTGGTGCAAGGATGACTTGATCTTACTTGGCTTTCTGAAAAACAGACGGGCAAATGATAAATATTTTATAGAGTATACAACGTGGGACAGCCTCAGCTTACAGCTTTCAGTGCCTCACACTGCGGAACAGCGCCCTAACCGAGGAACAGCGCGGCGCTGTTCGTGGCGAACTCCAGTGACGAAGAGGCCGTCTCCGTCTCCGTGGGCCGTTGCTGGGGACCCTGAAGTAGATCGAAAGAAGTGACTGAGAAGAGATATGGTGACTTCGGTCCAGATGCAGGTTCTAAGTTGGGAAACACCAAGTATGGATAAGTCAGATGCTAACACAGGGCCATGTGTGAGGCTTGAGCTATGACAAATTATAATGAAACCTACAGGATCCTATAGACTTGGATGGACCGGGGGTTGACCACCACCACTGGCGTGCAGGCGGTGCGCGAGGCGCACGAGGCCTTGGCTTTGGCACGTGCAGCTGGCGACTCCAAGGCTGAGGCGCGGAGAGCAGGTGGAGTGGAGAGCAGGTGGATCAGCACCGGAAAGTCAGCCAACCTAATAGCAATGGCCTCCAACCTCTCAGAGAAGTGGAGGGCTGGTGGATCAGCTCTTTCGGCCAACATCGGGAGGGGGTTGGACTTCTCCGTCGTCGCGGACGTGTTGTGGGTATGCAGGATAGTTGATTCCATCGATGCGGGTGCTGCTTGGTCAGGAGGGGTCAAAAGATGTTAGAAGGTATAATGAAGTCTGGCCACCCATGCCATGCAGGGGCCAAACACATTCGTCCGCGCGACCATTCTGGACCAGTTTCTCAGACCGTCTGCCCTGCCACCAGGTGGAGATGTTGAACTTGGTGGCCCAGGCAACCCTGAACTCCATCATCAAGCGTTCGCAGGTCCGGTCTCGCGGTCTCGCTCGTTCGCGACCGAGGTATGCCGTCGACCGAGGTATGCGGTCGACCCTGCATGACATGCCCTTTTCTGGTAAAGACATCTGATTCCCAAGGCATTTCTGATGCCCACCAGGAGATGTCAGACGACGATGCCATCGCCTACATCACCGTGCATGAGGTGCGCGGTGAGCGCGGTCATCGGACACAGGTCCTGCCCTGGGGCAGATGGTGCTCGACATGGGCCAGATCTGGAAACTTGAGGTGAACAGGAGCAAGGATGCTACTAGGGGCTCCTGGCATCGCTACTAGGAGCAAGAAGCTAGTCCCGGTCGTGGCTTTGGCTTTCAGTGAAGCCGCGGCGCTATACAGCCAGGATTCGGCGGTGCGCCCTGCACGGGAGGCCGCCGCGCTGGCCCGGAAGATGGGGGACAAGCAGCCAGGGACCCCAGATGTTGGGCCATGGAAGATCATGGAACTGCTGCACTGCACACTTTGTGACACAGAAGGTAGCACATAAGGCACTGAGGCCCCGTCTTTTTTTGGGATGTGGATGGTGTTTGTATGTCAGACTTCCAGAGCTTTGTATTTGTTGCAGAATTCTTGCCTTTTTCCAGCAAGAGCAATGCGTCTTAGACTGTGCGCCTGATTCCAAAGCATGGCCTTTTGTTGCTTCAATCCACTCCCAAGTCCTCTTCAGCACCGCCGTCTCGCACCCAGGATGACGGGCATTGCCACGTGCCGCACGGGGCCGTGAAACGGGGCCGTGAAACGGACCAAAGCAAAAGGGGGTGGTGAGATAGGCGGATCATGGGGGGGATTGGCTCGATGCAAGGATTTTTTTCATGCTTTCATTTTTGCCATACTCTGCCATGCCGCCCTAAGAGTTATGTAATAGAACCATGGACCATCAGTCTCTTCAAGAAGCACCACATGTTTCCTTGCATTGGCGGGAAGGTCCAGGCAGGGTCTGAAATTTGAGAGACACCCAAGTCCTACCACACTCCAAATCCCATTTTTTGGGCATTAGATTCTAATTAAATTCTATAGCTTCTTGTTACTACTAGTAAGGCACTTGTTGCTAGAAGCGATGCACTTGTTACTACTAGCTTTTTTTGGCACTTTAACCAGATGCTTCTCTCGACCTTGCCATCCACGCTCCTCTCGAAAGCCGCGAGTTCCGAGTTCCTCGCGCCAGGTATTCAGTGGCCCAGTGCCATGCCGTGGCTGGGCGCACCGGTGCAGCGGTCCAGGCAGCGGGATGGTGATGGACCGCGTCCTTCGGTGGTGCAGGTAGGTGCAGGTAAACTGGAGTGTTCAATAGTGGTCTAAGATGTTCTTTAAGTATAGCTGGCTACTGAAGCTATCTCAGGCGCCTTCTTGAAAATGGTGTGTGTGTGTGTGCATGTAGAATCAAATGCATTGGATCAAACTTCATTGATGTCTATAATATTCTATAATTACCAGCTCTATTGTGGAGATTCTTTTCTATAAGGTCCAGATGGTCCAGGTACCAGAACACCAACATTTGACAACTTAGATCAACTCCCTTCCACAGCTGAAACTGCTGGGCTTTCAGTTTTCGGCTCCTGCGCGCAACTGGCGGAGGCCGCTACAGAGGCACGCAACCTCTTCCATGAGACCTGGGATCGGCTTGGGCGCCCGGTCTGCGCGGGCCGCTGGGGGTGTTTTGGGAGGGCTTTGGGGGTGCTGAGACAGGTGTTGGGGTGAAGAATGGACCTGAGGGACAGCTTCAGAACAGGGCGCTAGGAACGTTTGAAGTTTGACCGTAGACTCTTTTGACTTTGCCAGCGAGAATCATACAGGTCGGGTGCCTAAACAACAGATGACTTGGATAAAGAAAAGTTGACCTCAGAACACGGCAGTCGTTTCGCCTTCCGACACCCTGGCGCAATTTCACACGAACCAGGAACGACACCATTTTTGCCCAGCGGCAATTTTTTCATCCATGAGTGACGTCAAGATCAAATTCAAGACACAATAGAACTCAATTGATGCCAATCAACTCCATTTGCCTCGTCTTCCGGCACCGAGGCAAGGAGAGGCCATGGCCATTTTAATGTTAGGCGAGAGCTTGGCCCCTTGGCAATGAGGGTCCGGTTTTCGGTGACCTCCCGGGTGTCGGGTCTCTCCCGGGTGTCGGGTTTCATCTCTGGTGCACCAGGGTAGCAGGGTAGTCTTCGGGGTTTCGCACTCGGTGAAGCAACGAATTCCTTGGTGCGAAGATGGTCGTTGGCTGCAAGAGATGCCCTTGGGATCCGCTTCGCTTTGCTCGCTCGCCCCTGGGGAAACCCCCAAGGTGCTCGATGGACAAACCGATGATGGCAAGCGAGTGTCCAAGGAGACCGTTGCTCCGCACAACGGTGACACCATGGTGACACAGTGGTGACACAGCACCAGGTAGGACATGGTAGGACCCTCCTCCTACACCGGCTTGGCTTCCCCATGAAACGGACAGAGATTGAAGGAGATCAGGAGATTCTCCCTTTTCCGACTCCTGATTCGTCACCCCTTGAGAAATCAGGAATCTGCGGGATTGTGTGGGTAGGTTATGGTATGTTATGGTACAAAGCCATCCAGGTTCAGACATTGTGAAATCTATTGAACAAAAGATCTGCATCTCGACAACATCGCCGCCGCGGCGAAATAGCTCCGCTACGTCGCTCCAGCTGAGGAGCTGGTCGTCGGTCCTCTCAGAGGTCCGGGTGTCGAACCTTTCTTGGAGGTTGCGGGTGTGTCGAAAAGGAGGTCCTCGACTTCGGGGTCCGGGTGTTATCCACGTCTTTCCAGGAGGCGCAAGAGATGTTCCAGTCGATCAACGACCAGGAGGGCGTGGACAAGGCCGGAATGAGCTCGTTTCTGCGCCAGGTGCAGGTCTTCTTGGAGACATCGACGGGTGTGAGTCATCTTAAGTACATGCTTGCACTGCACCGCCCTGCAGAAGATCATATCCCAGACACGATCTATGGGACTGCAAATATGCACATATTGGAGTGGTTGAAAACGGGGGTCAATGTAGGTAGATATGATGAAATATGCCAGTTTGATGGATCGTGTTTGGGTATCCTATGGCCATTGGCATGGCCTATGCGCCACTGTGAGACGTTCCTGGACTGTCCTTGGAGGCCGAAAAGACGCTCCAGCAGATCCAGGAGATCTTGGGAGCGCCTGCTGCGGCTTGGATGGGGAGCGCTTGCTGCTATGGGCTTCGGCTTCGGCGGTTTGGTGATCGGTTTTGCTTTGGTGTTCTCTTTGTTGCTTGTGCTTCAGAAGTGGCTTGAAGAGAATATTGCGACTTTAGTGACCTGCGAGGGTACTGTGAAGCACAGAGAAGAGGCGGGTGTCCATTTCCATGTACAATTTCCATGTACTGCAGCTATCTGCAGCTGATCACATTCCACCTCATGGGGTACAGCAAGGCTTGCAGTTTTATGCTTGGGGCATGTGGTCGTGATGACATCCCAAGTGGTGGACATGGCACTGGGGTGCCACAGGTCAGGTGAGTCCGATCTGAATTCGATGGGCTTTCGATGTGACAGTCCCTCCAAACCAACATGTCCCAAAGCTCGTAGAGGACATGGTCTTTGAAGTGTTGATGCGAAGACGTGCGAACGATGGGGTGGATTTTTTTTCAACCTGCATGTCCTGCGCCGAAAAAGCACACTCCAAACTTGCACGATGTTCGCGACAATGGAATGCTATAAGAGGGACTAGGGTAAATTGCAACAGTAATCAGGGTATTTCCAGACAGTTATGTTGTAAGGTGTTTTTCCAAGCTGTGACCGGTGTTTTTTGCGTCAGTGACCGCCACCCGGTGTTTTTTGCGACGGTTGCCCGGTGTTTTTTGCAACGGTTGACCGGTGTTTTCTGCGACAGCTTGTTTGACCGGTGTTTTCTGCGACAGCTTCTTTCCGTCGCCGTATGCAAGAGCTGATGCGAGCGCTGCTTTGGGGAGGGCACAGCGCCTCTCCCCCGAAGCCGCAAGCAGGCTCACCGCATCTCACAAGTCGAGCTTCCTTCTCAGCATGGACATCTAGCAGTTTTCCAATGCCTGCTACAACCAAGATGTCTACGGCGCGACAACAGAGTGCGGTGCCGTGCCCAATGTGCTGCGACATAGCCTGCCGGCGGGAGGCTTCAGCAGCAAGCAGCAGTCCAACATATAAGCCTTCAACATAAGCCTTCACCATTCACGTCTTGCAGTTTTCCAGCGCGTCTGCTTGCCTGCTTTACAACAAACGACAAGCGCCCATGCGCATGACTTGCTTGCGCCATAGCTTCCTGGAAGCCGCGGTCCAAGCGCGGGCGGGGGGGGGCGCAGCAGCACGCAACATCACAACATGATCCTGCAGCATGCACGTCCTTCAGTTTTGCAGCCTGCCTGCTTCAACCAAAATGACAACCGCCACAGCATCCTCGGCAGCGGTCCGCATAACGGTATAGAAAAAAAAGAGCGGGAGGGGGGGCTCGGGGGGCGCCTCCCCCCCCGAAACCGCAAGCAGTCTCACCACATCTAACAAGTCGATCTTCTGTCTCATAGCCTGCCGGCAGGGAGGCTCCAGCAGCAAGCAGCAGCTCATCATAAGCCTTCAGTATTCACGTCTTGCGGTTTTCCAGCGCGTCTGCTTGCCTGCCATTGACCAATGACAAGCGCCCATGCATGCGCATGACTTGCTTGCGGCATGGCTTCCTGGAAGCCGCGGTCCACGCGCGGGCGGGGGGGGGGCTCAGCAGCAAGCAGCATCACAACATGATCCTGCAGCGCGCACGTCTTTCAGTTTCAACCAAAATGACAAGCGCCGTCACTGCATCCTCGGCAGCGTGGAGGGCTTGGGGGGGCAGGGTGCAGCGCCCCCGTCCCGAAACCGCAAGCAGTCTATCTCACAAGTCGATTTTCTTTTGCGGCGTGAACACCTTGCAGTTGTCCAGTAAGTGCCTCGCGTAACGTCAATCGCTTGGGCGGTTGACGGGCTTGCGGGCTGCATGGCGCGTCCACGCGCTGGCAGACGCCGCGCGCAATGTCGCTGTTTGCCAGCGTCCCACAAAGAATGGTTGATGTAGGCCTTCTTCTATAGACCGGGCAACGTCGGACGTCGGATCTAGCGTCGCGTCTGCCTTGCGCCGGGGCTTCCCCAGCGCAGCGCAGCGACCAAAACATAAAAGCGTGCTGGAATGCGGCGGCAGCGAAGCCGTGACACAAATCGGTAGGGCAACCGCAGGAGCCCCCGCGGCAGATGGCAGGTTGAAGGGAAGGGCCCCCTCCTGGGATATCAATAAGCCCCTTCAACCGTTGAGCTGTCTTGTCGCGGCCCAGGAGGAGGGGGGAGCATGTGCTCCTCCCGGCAAAGGGCCGCAGCCTCAGTGCTTCTCCTGTCACTTTGGCTGCATGTTTCTCTGCTGAGGCTTGATGCCTTGCACCTTTTACTCAGGCCAGCTGCAAACTGCAGTGTCTTGATGGTTTGCTTTTGAGCTCTTTGCTTGGTCTTGCTTGGTGGCCTGCACCTTTTCTTCTTTGAACCGAGCTGAACTGCAAGTTTTGGCTCGTTCTCTTTGCCAATGGCTCCACGTCTTCTAGCCGCAGCCTCAGCCTTGAAGCGACTGGTTGCGTCCATTCCGGGCCTGATGTGCTATACTTGTGAAGGCATGACCGGGCGCTGGGCGGATGCCTCCGAGGCTAGTCGTGCTGCGCCTTTGTATGCGGGTAGGGCCATGATTTTCTTTTCTTCGTACGGTCACAAACTCATCCGTCGCATCTGTGTCAGGATTTCAACGTGACTGCGTTCCTGCACAAGTTTTGGGGATGTCGTTTGACATTGAAAACTCCTGTCTGGGCTCCATGTGCACCGCTTCGCATTGGCCTATGTCTCTGTAGATGTTTTTTTTGCAACACCTGTTTTTATCCCAGGTGGGATGGATTCGTGTGCCGTACGAGGAAGACGCCAAGGCAAGATCTCAGTCTCATGCTTGCATTGCTCGACGCATACGTGGCAATGCCTCCTGGCAATAGGAGCCCCATCCGGGGAAGTTTGAGTTGCAGCGGCCTGTAGTCGAGCCCTTATACATGGGTGGGAACAGCATCACCATGAAGCGGCCTTGTGCTTCGGTACTTGTCCCCTGCTGCCGCTCAGGCCAAGCTTCCGTCTCCGTCGTCTCGTCCTTCGCGCAGGCGTCTCGTTGCTTTTCCCTGGAAGTTATGTGCCGTCGCCGCGCATAGACCCAATTCGTCCCAAGGCCTGTTGACCGAGCCGTTGCAGCCGGTGAGGTCCGATTGCGTTTTCCCGCGCGCTAGTGTCTTATAGGTCTATTGTAGATGATTGTTGTCCAGGCTGATGCGTTCTTGGATCATGCTTGGCGAGATGCGCAGAAGGCCCCGACACATCTGTTTCAGTGCTGCCGGTTTGTGGATGTCAGTGCTTGCATGCAGATGATGCGACCTGTAGGCGGCTTCCAGCGGCTTGTTCCTCGAGATGTCTTGGTGTGCGGGTCCTATGTTGCTTTCGTCGGCAGGTGTAAGTGCGGTAATACATTATTGCCAGCGCCCGCCTTCCATCCAAAAAAGCAGGTGATAGCTACAGCTGGGGCGGACCCACGCGCCAGTGGCGCCGAAGCCTACTGCAGAAAGCGTGCGCTGGCTTGTCTTGCCATAGCTAGCACTTTCTGACAAACCTCTACCTGCCAAAGCATTCATCGCTCTATGCACAGGCTACAGCGCATAGCTGCTGTGCATTCGCCTGCCTCGGATCTCCACTTCGAGGCCTGAATTTTCAGTGTGCGTTTCCTTCCATCATCCCATGCCAGTGTCCAGCTTGGTATCTTTCGCGTCCTTTTTTCCCAGGTGACTACCAGCATCTTGCAGCCGGCGGATGTGACATGCCCTTTCGGAAGCACGCTTGTTCGCGTTCACACAACATGGGTTGTGTCCCACAAAGTTCGGAACCGGCGGATGCACGCTGCCCATGGCAACACTCCAGGCTCGGATATTTGCTGTTTCACATTGAGACTGCCATATGCTTCACGTGTGACAGATGCTTGTGATCTCGAGGCCTGCGCGGCGTCTTCCCAAACCTGACTGGGACTTCATGCTGGCTGGCCAGTCTTCTTCAATCTGTCTTTTCTTGCTTGCCAATGATCAAGGCGACTTCAGAACACCAGCGCACTCGGGCCTGCGCCAGCACCTGCTGGGCGTGTGCGTTGCGAGATACTGAACGCGCAAGCAGTGAGCCGGGGTCAGAAGTAGACCTTCAACCTCTTTGGGCCAACCCCTTGGAGTCGATTGGTGTGACTTTTGAAGAACAGCATGATCCCTTAGAGATTTTGTTGCAGCTGGGCCCTCAAGACACCATAGCTTTTCAAAGTATGTGGGCAGATCATTTTCACGACTTGAAGCATCATCCGCAATGCTCTTGCCCCTTCGAGATGCCCGTTGTGACGGCAGCACCGGTGCGGCATGTCTTCGCTGCTTTGACACTGCCACCGTTTGATGACTGCGCTGCCATTGCCCTCAATGACTTGCTGGACAAAGATCCTGCCATTGTGCCAGACGGCGGTCTTCCTTGCCCACACTGCTCGCAGCGCACTTCTTTGACATCTGCTGAGTCATGGCACCTAGGCCCTGTAGCTTTGCTCCAAGTTGTGCGCGAAACTGGCCTCGGTCAGCTGAACCGCACAGCTGTCTTTGCGCCTCCTGAGTTCGAGCGCGGGAACTATGTCTATTTTCTGCGTGCAGCGGTACTCCACCGTGGACAGTCCTTCGATTCTGGTCATTATGTGGCTTTCCTGCGGCAATCCAATGGGGCTGGCTGGGTGCAATACAATGATGGTGACCGTCCTAAACGGCTACCGCGTGAGCCGCCGCACCTTCAGACCCATTCGCGGTATTTTCTGTACGAGCGGGCTGAGGCAGGGTTTTCAGATAGCATTCCAGCATGACTTTGCTCCAGATGTTTGTCGTGCTGCCGGTGTTGCCTGTCAGGCGCCCACCACGGCTGCCAACAACATACTTTCTGAGGCTGGTTTTGCGTCTCGATCATAGTTTACCTTGCCGCATGCCGGGGGTTGTATATTTGCTTGCGCTTTCTGTCAGGTCTGCCCCGTAGCCAGCGCGACGCAGTCTGAGGCTTCCATTGTGTCAGTGTCATCTTTCGAACGATTTGTTGTGACCTGTGGCAAAGTGCCTGTATACACATCGATCCCCATGGTCGCGTGATCATATGCTAGAGTCCATGACGTGCATGTCATATTCTTGCATCATGTGACGCAATCTGCCAGAAATGATGCCTATCCGCGAGGCCCCGGCCCTGCTTACTGAGCCAGCCTCAACATTGCACACAGAGGCTCTGGCTTCGCTATCCTTGCTCGGCATGTTGTCTTATGTTTCACGCCGTCGCAGGAGCCTGAGCTGGCGCCCACCTATGAGGACAAGGTCTCATCCACTGGTCAGGCGATGGCGATGTGGTTCGTTGGCTGACTTTCCGATGGATCGCTTCTAGTGTCTGTTGCTCTTTGTTTTTGTCCAAGCTGTGCGGCTGTCATCTTTCGTTCTGATGCGCGTTGCTCATTCTCAGGCGCAGCGCAGCCGCTGTAACCGTTCCGAAGAGGCCGGACTGTTCTGAATTTGTCTCTCACTGCGGTTGCTGTGCTGCTACGCACGGTTTGCATGCTCCATTCTTGCTAGCCTTTCTCCGCCTCATACCCAGGCCGCTGCGGATGGCGAAGACGACCTGGTCCGCGAACTTTTGCCCAATGATCATGGCTATGATACTTTCGTGGGGCAAGCTTTGGGTTTGCTGTCTTGCTACGAAGCCGGTGGAGATTGCATGCAGTATCTATCTGATTTGCCTTTGTACCAGTTGCAGCATGGTATTGACATTGCTACCATTGCCGAAAGGTACCAAGCTCACCTAGCGGACCTTTGCCAGGAAAACATCAACAGCCATGCCGCTTTAGAAGTCGTCCAATGGATGGGTGATACGGCCGTGTATCCTCTCCTGGTTCTGTTAGAAGCAACTTCACGTGCAACTGCCATTCCGATGGTGTTTTGGATCGATCTTGTCTATGGCTTCTTCAATTCTGTCTTGCACAAGCGCGCTTACCTCCAATTGACCGAGCGGTACCAGACAAAGAACCGCCACTGGGTTGTAGGAACTGCAAATGTGGCCGAAGGCAAATCCCCGGCGATGTCGCCGCTGGTTGAAGCTTTGGAGAAGGCTTTGGAGCAACATTCTGCTTTTGCAGTGGGCAGCGTGGGAGATCAATTTCATTTGCAGCAGGCTGGGCCGAAGCCACCATTATCTACCATTCAAAACGACATAATGGTCCCATCCTCTTGAAGCAAGCGCCTCCATGCCCGTCCCTATAGAAATCCTCCAAAAGCAACCTCCCGTACTGGAACCTGCAATCGTTCCTCATAGTATCTCACGATCATGTACCATCGTCACAAATTAAATACATTATTCAAACTTTTGTACGGTTGCGGTTACATCTGCCCCTAATCTTTCCGTTCTTGTTGCTTCCACCTCGCTCTTCCCTTGTGCAGAACCTGAGGCCAGCACTGCCGCTGCTGCCCGCGAGAAATTGCGCCTATGTGAAGGTTATCTAACAGTGCACACTGATGAAGCAGGAGCTTGCCTTTGCCCTGCATTTGCCAATGGTGGCAGCACAGACCCATCACGCTTCATAGACTTGCAGCTTTTCCTGAATGCAGCCCATGGGGGCAGTTTCAGCTTTAGCACACAAATTGACCGCCAAAAAGTCCTGAAGCCGAAGTCTACCAACCCGGCAGCGCCCGTGCCTGAACCTGTCGGAATGACATTGAAGGAAACAAATGTACACTTCATTTTCTTGCAGCAGCAGATGTTCTTTGCAAATTGATGGGCTTTGGTCGCAGCAAACAAACCCCTTGGCCTTGTTCAGCGATGTCTATTTTCTTTCGGCGCCCGTCTGAATGTAGGCAAGCAAACTTGGAATGCCTTCTCGCAGGACATCGCGATGCCCGTCATTGAGCGACTCTTTGCTGCTTTGATTCGCAGATTTGGTCCGCGTATGACTTCTGTGGAGCAAGCGGTCTTCCATACAACTGGGTGCCAACGTGCTGTTCTTGTGGAGTTAGAAGAGATTGGCCGTCTGTTTGCAAGAAAAGATTCTGTTTCTTCAGTGTTGCGAGAAGCTATGCCCAAAGCCATGTATTGGCTAGGCGCAAGCATGATGACTAACCATCTTGTGCAGCATTTGTGGCCAGCTGCCTTAGGCGGTCCTTTACCTGATGATGTGCCCATGTATGTGAATGATGCTTGCTTCCTTGCGTCGGTGCAATTCATTCAGAAACGCTACCTCTATGGCCAGGCTGTTCTTGCAGTTTCAGCGAAGGAACAGATTTGGAACCCACGCAGCGACTCTCTCGATTCGTCAGATCTCTTGCCACTGTTGCTTTGCATTCTTCGTGGCGCGCCTGGTGCCTTCATCACTGCTGATCACATTTTTTGCGCAGACCTGGCGCTCAAACGCTCACTTGAAAGAGGTGGCAATGCTGGTGCGAAGCTTGCTGAATTGAAGATTGCAACCATTTGGCAGCACCTCAAAGACCTCGGTATTGGAGAAATTTGTGCCACTGGAGTTGCAGGCTACATGCAAAAGTATCACATCCAATCTTTGAGCCAGCGTTGTCTGACTTGGCTTCGAAATCACCGGGTTCCTCTATCCCATTTTGGATTGCGGACAACAGTCGACCACGATGCGTTTCTCGGAAGGTTCCCTGGCCATTCTGACATCAATGTTGCCTTTCCGCCTCGTGACCATCCACAGACACCCAACGCTGCAGCCGAGGAAGCCAAGACAGCAACAGATGTTTCTTCGGAGCCTCCTACAGCTGCCCTTCCGAAAACGAAACCGAGCCGAAAGCAGAGCAAGGATCAGTTAGTGTGGGAAGACGTGGCACGGGTGGATTTGGGGACTCCCTTGCTGTCAAACAAAGACCTTCTGCATCATCTGCGGCACAGAGGCGAATGGAGTACATGCCGCGTCTCTGTCCGCATTGCTTGGCAGAATAAGCAACGAGTCCAAGCTGAAGTCCGGTGCTTAGAGAGTGCTGCGTGCCCGTGCCGCTGGCGCGCGCACTATATACTAGCTGCAGCTATCTACCAGCCAGGCACGCTCATTCTACAATGCAGTGGTGCTCATTCTGGACATGAGGCATGTCTTGCTGCTACTGGGAAAGTCTTTAATGCAAAACAGGAAACTCTGGCAGTGCAATTCTTTGATAAAGGTGGGCGCACTGGCAAAAACTTACGGGCTGCGCTGCTAGCTGGTGGCTGTGCTGAATCGTCTTTGCCCACCAACACGCAGCTCTCCAACTGGCTGAAGAACATGAGGAAACGCAGAAAGCCGGCTTTGGATTGCGACCTACACATCGTCGAAGCTGTTCAGTTGGAAGTCAACAAGCTACCCCAGAGCCCGCCCAAGCAATTAGATTCAATGTTTCTATTGGAACAGCCACTCATCAGCGATTCGGAAGTGTGCGTTCTCTTTGCGTGCCCGGGTATGCTGGAAGCCCTCGGCCGCTACGACGGTCCTGATGTTGCTCTTGCGGTCGACACCAAGATGAAAGTACTTGACCGGGGTATGGGCGTGGCTACTTTGAGCTTGCTTGTGAAAGACGCTTTGCGACCAACCCATTTGCCGAGAGGCCCTGGTGGTTGTCGCACCCAAAGCCGCGCTTGGACTTCACATGGACTGCCCATAGTGCAAGCCGTGTTTCACGCCGAAACAAAGCCGAACTATATCCGCCTTTTCCAGAAGATCTGTGACCTATGGGCTTCTCGACAACCATGCCGCTCGCCGCTCCAAGAACAACTAACGCTCCAAATTCACAAAGATTTCCACCCCAGCATTGAGGAGGCTCGACTGCAAGTGCTACCGCTCTCGCGAGCGTGTGATGATTTTTTCCACCTGAAGCAAAAATCTTTGACTACTATGCAAGCCAAATGCAAGCAAGTGATTCATCGCAAAGGAAAATACATCAAAAAGAACCTCGGGTTTGCTTTGGATACACTTGAGATTCTGCGGCTGGTGCCTACCTTGCCTCTCTTTAGCTGGCTGTGGAAAGCTTTCCTAGCCACGCTCGGTAGCCTTGGCGAGCCAGAGTTAGCCAACTACCTCAAGAGTTACGAACGTGTTCTTCCGGCACAATTTGCTTGCCAAATGTTGCCAGATGACATTGTCTACGTCAGCTTCTGGATTGGCTTTGACGGCATCATCTCCGGTTCTGGTAGCGGCAGCGAGCCCGCAGAAGCTTTGCATTCATCTTGGCAACGCGAGCTCAGTCAGCTCGGCGGGCGTGGCAACATCAACCATGGCTTGCAAGTCTTGCAGCAGCTCTACACGCAACATTGGAAAGATTGGTACAAATGGGGTGACTCTTCATCTTTGTCTTTTGCGCCAGTAAGTCAAGATCCGCAGCTCATCAATGGCACAGCTTTGGTTCGTGCTGGACGTACACCCGCTGCCCATTTGAACAAGTTGCCTCGTGATACCTTGTACATCCTGCACCCATGCGCCAATCTTTCTTGGGTCGCATTTGCAAGCGCTGCCAGAACATCCCCGCTGAACTGCAGCGTTGCGCGCAAAGTTCTCCATGTCCTTCTACACCCTGAAACCTTGACTGCGCACAGTTTGCCAGACCTCTTCGCTGCTGATGGAACCCTTTCCCTGGAGTCTTTGCGGTTCCATTTTGAAAGCATCGTGTATCTCAAAATCAAATCAACTTCGATACTATGTTCTTGCCTGGCAGCCGCCATGCATGCACAATGCGAACATTCAACATTTCTTCGTAGTTGCAGCCTTCCCAACTTTTCGTCTCCGGCTTTGAATCTTTCGACAGTGCCAGCCAACAAGAAAGGTGGGCGAAAGAAAGCTTCCAACCTTCCCCCGCGCAAACGCCGCCGCGTTTCTTCCTGATGCCACAAACAAAACTTTCTTGCTGCCATGGAAAAAGGTGAGACATCAAACATTATCTAACGCAGCTCTTTCGTTTCTTTGGTCATTAAACGTTAAACTTTGCATTTTTCATACTGGCTGTGCTTTACCGATTCTGCTCGTCGATTCGACACTTCTTCGCAGTGCGTAGCCATACTGTACGATCTGTCACCGCTGCCAGGTCTTTCTCGCCTACCGCGTCGGGGCGGGGTGCGGCGCCCAACTAACTATACGCACGGTTTTTCTTCTCCCGTTAGCGCCCGCCTTGCCGTGGCGGAGAAGCTCAGTACCGCGCAACTGCGCGGGAAGCTAAGCGGCGCTTGTCGGCCTGCAGCTGCATCTGCTAGTGCTTGGTCTCTTTGATAGCTGTGTGTCGCGATTGCCGGTTGCCATTGCCGGTCGTTGCAGCGGCTAGATGCCTCGGTGCTGCTGCTGCTGCTGGTGCCTGCTGCTGCTGCTGCGGCTGCTGCTGCTGCTGCTGCTGCTGTGCTCTGTTGCTGCTACCGCTGCGGCTGATGCCGGTGCTGCCGCCGCTGCTGCTGCATTACTGCTACCGCTGCCGCTGATGCCGCTCCTGCCGCTGCTGCTGGTGCTGCTGCTGCTGCTGCTGTGACCGGTCCGCGTGCTGCCTTTGCTGCTGCGTTGCTGCTTGCAAGGCAACAACAGCTGTCGCAAAAAACACCCCTCACGGCTGCAAAAAACACCGCCGTCGCAAAAAACACCTCGAGACGTACGCTCCGACGAGTTGTGGGCTGACCACTGTTGCAAAAAACACCGCTCACTGATGCAAAAAACACCGCCGTCGCAAAAAACACCTCGCGTACGCTCCGACGATTTGTGGGCTGCCCACTGTCGCAAAAAACACCGCTCACTGACGCAAAAAACACCACCGTAGCAAACAACACCGTGCAGACGTCCACAAAAACACCGGTTCCGGGCTCACCGTGTGAAAAAACACCCGTGGAACTGTTGCAATAAACACCTTCCCCAGAGCTGTCGCAAAAAACCCTGAAACAAAGTACTGTCGCAGAAAACCCTGATTACTGACGCAATTTACCCGAAGCCCAGCTATAAGACCCTGATCCTGAAGATCGACCTGGCTTTGATGAGACCCATTGAGACGTCAAAAACCCCATCACCCTGCTTGACCACCGGTTCCCTTTCACCAATTCCTCTATGTTGGGGATGTAAAGAGATCGAACCCATAAACCATCCAAAACCATCCAAAACCATCCAAAACCACCATAAACCATACACCATTTCACCATAAGCCCACCAACCTTTGACCCGAGATCGATCGAACCGAACCCTGAGGCCCCGACAGCACGAGAGGCCGAGCACGTGCCGCAGGCGACGTGAGGGGCCGCCGCGCACGTGGAGCGGGGCCCACGTGGCGATCCGGCGCAGGATCCGGACGTCGGAAGACTCAGTGGTTCCATGATGTTCCATCTAACTTTCATGATGTTCCTACAACCTCTCATATACCTCTGATCTTTTTCAATGTCCGGATGGCGATCCTTTCGGATTGAACTCTTGGGTCCGAAGCCTTGGCCGAACGGCGTCAGCCGACCTGGCCGGTCCTGTCCCAAGGATAAACAGGAACCAACGATGAACGAACCGCAAGAAACGTATATATTTTCCACCCTTTTTATACAGAGCTTATACTGTATGTACTGTAGATCTTTGTCATATTACAATTGGCAAAGTGCCAATTGAATCATATTGAATCCATTTCTGGTTGCCACATCATGATTCACGTGCTGGGTTGTGTGGCTCATGGGTCAGAGTGTTTGATAGATCCCAACATATCCCAACCATGTCAAAATCCACATGTTATTTTTCTTTTCCGGTCCCGTTTTCTGCTGGGATCTCGCTCGAGCGCCGCCCCCTTACCACCGCAGGCCGAGAGCGTGGCGGTGGTGGCAAAGAAGGCCACCCTGAGCCGCGAGGAGGCAGAACTGTTTGGACGTCGATCGTGGGATTTGTCGCGGTGTTTTGGGATGTGTGTTGGGTGTTTGGGTGTATGCCTGATGCTGTCGGTGTTCTTCTATCAGGCCTTTGGAGAACACCAAGAGAAAACCAGCTGTTGGATCGCTTAAAAAGAGTGACCCGATCCAATCTGATCGATCTCACACCAGCAGCGCCAGCTCCAACACCAGCAGCGTTGGCGCATCCGGGCGGTGTGCTAGGCCATCAGGATCTCGAAGGCTGTGGTCATGGAATCCATTGGTGGGGATGAGGAAGTGACTCTAGACGTGGCTTGGCATCATAATTGGTTCCTTTCGATCGCACCGCACCGTTCTTTCACCACCCCGGAGGGTCCAAACACCACGCCATTTGGGGTCTCCTGATGTATCCTGGTTTATCTTCCTTGATGGACCCACATCTTATACTCCAAAGCGCTGCCGTCCAAGATGGTCCAAGAGTCCGGGTTGGTGGCCTTTCAAGAAAGCAGCGAACATAGCCATCTGTAACGGCCCGCCGTCTGGTGTGCCAAAGGGTTCTTTGGGGGAAAGATCAGGTCATCCAGTCAGATTCATTGATCCCATTTGGCCGGCCATTTCCTGAAAGGGAATCCGCTGGTGACATGCTGTGGGTGAGGTGTGGAAGATTGTCGCGATCACCCTTGAGAAACATCAGAAATCAATATGCCTTTTCCTAACACAACTTCTCTAAGTTTCAACTCCTTCTTGGGTTCTCTAAGTCTCTAATCCTTTGTATGTTCAAGCAGAAGAAACCAAGCACCAGTTGTTGGATTATGTTAAATGGGAATCGGTGGTCTCCCCTGATCGTGACCACGATTTGCCACAGAACCATGCGAGAACCACACGGACCTTGACCGTTTTGGAAGCTGTTTCATCCTGTTAATTCTTGTTTGGCAATGGTGAAGACGTTCGACGTTCATCTATATATGTTCCTTTGCAAAACTGTTGGGTTTCCATTGACAAGTAGCTGCTTTTCAGGTCTATGCTTCGTCGTTTCGGGTCAGCCCAGGACCCTCTGATGGAAAGTGGCCTTGACAGTGCCCCGACCGAGTTGGGGATTTCGGTCGTAACGAGGTGTGCGGTCGGTCCGAGGTAGTTCCCTCCCCACCTTCTTGAACCAACAAGGGTTTTGCTCTGGGACGTCGATGTTTCATTCTTGGAACGTCGATGTGTTTTTCGCTTGCAAAGAGACTCGAAAATACGCTTGATTGATCACTGAATTCAGACTCTCGGGATTTCGTGGGCGAAGCTTTGACAAGCCTGCCTTTTGTTGGGCACGGCAGTGTTACTAATGGTTAAACGTGACGGTACTTACAATGATGTAGGCGTCCTTTTGGCACCTTTGTCACAGGAACACGGAAGATATTGCTGTACAATTAAATCCCAACACCACTCTCTCCCCACGAATCTCCCCTCAATTACGAGGTTGTTTGATCAGCATTAAACCTGAGTGGCACATGTATATAAACCATTAAATCTACAGTATTCTATAGTTCTAGCTTGGAGGGTTCTCTCGTGGATTCCGGCTTTGCAAGCAACAGCCAACCACCATGCTGGGTGAGCAGATTGCTTTCACAGCAGTTTTTGCATCCTTGACAGGCCTACACCTCAGACATCATTATATAACAAGATCCGTCCGACTTACTGCTGACTGTTACCGAACCCCGCCCTCTACCTGGATGGTCCAGCCCAGTCAAGCCCTCCAATATGCGGAGGTTTGATTCGTCCAACCAATCTGTCTCTGACGAAAACAGTGGCAGCTACTGCCGTCTTTGCTGACGCACAAACCACGGGGCATGGGATGGCACGGGACGGGGAGGCGTCGGCGTCCAGTTTCAGACGTTTCAGGAGGCCGACACGTCTCTTGGAGGCCGACACGCCTCGAGAATTTCGTGACAAGAAGTTTGATGAGGCTGCCGAAAAGGGCGAAACAAAGGCCGAAGGTGGAAACAGAACTTGGGTACACTTTTTGTTTGGGGGGCACGAGCAGTATTTGTTCTCCAACATCACAAGACATGCTATCCTTGGAAGACCAGAAACTCCTCCAAAAAATGCGGAGGTCTTGAAACCGACCGGGGCCCGGTCTTTCACCGAGGTGGTGTCGGTCCTCCGAAAAGGACGGTCGGTTTCCAACGGTTTCAACGGCGAGCGAACGCGACCGAGGCCTGGCGACGATCGCGTTCCGCGAGAGCCTGGAATCACAGACGAACATCAAGCTGTTTCTTGGTGAAGGAAGCAGTGGGGGTGCGTGGGATTCGGGCTGGATGGCGCGCTCCGCGGGATTTTGGATTGGTTCAAAATGATCGGTGGGGGGTTGGAGGGTTTCACGAGAGATGGGTGTGTAACTGAAGGTTCCCCAAAAAACGTTTCCCACCGATGTCGTTGGGGCAAATGTCCTTCTTCCAGGGGGGGGCTAACCTGAAAGATCCCCTAATCCCTAATACACACTCATGACTCTACTATGGCCTGGCCTCCAACTCATACACACATTCATGTGTGGGCGATCCTTTGGTGGTGTCACCCGTGACGGATCTGCCGTCGGGCGGCATCCAGGAGAACGCGTCTCATCCGGAGGTCTCAGCGTCGGCCCTGCAGAACGTGGATCATAAAGGAGATGGAACTCCATCCAGTGGTCCAGCACCACCCAGTTTGGGTTCCTGGGTGGTGCTGGATCTTCTTCCCCTGTTTCGGACTGGCCCGGACGTAGCTACAGGGCGAAGGCCATCGATCCGGACGTGAATTCTTCGGGTGGTTCATGAGGCAAAATCCGGGGTCACGCACTGAGATGGTCAATGTTTTGTGGGATGCTCCCTTTCCCGAAAGAATCCCCAGAGGATCTTCGTGCTGTTGGGTGGCAGATCAAACAGATTCACGCCTTGTTGGGATCCTTTGGGCCTTTAATCATTTAGGAGATATGGCTAGGGTTATAAGATCAGACAATGTCATTTTATAGGACGTCTGTTTTAGGACAAATCTCATTTTGAAAGAGTGTATGATGGCTATCATTCTGGCCCTTTGCTGGATGCAGAAACTATGTGGTGGCTTCACCAGTACATTCTAGAGGGAAAATTAAGAAGAACATGTACCATTACATTTTGTAAGAAACTGCGAGAGGGAAGCAGCGTCTTCCGCTCCAGCCGCTCCTGGAAAAAAAACACAATTGGTGTGAGCAATGGGCTTGGATAAAGCTGCTGCAGAAAAAGAGCTGCTGTAGCTGCCTTAAAAAATCAGTCACCTTTTAAGGGGCCTCCAAAACTGATCAGATCAGATGTAAAACATTGTGGCACCTTCATTTCTTACAACATGTTTTACCCAACATTTTCTATAGATTGATGGGGCCTAGTGAGTGAAACAAAACATTGCATGTTGGCCCTGTCATTTTGTATCCCTGGGTTTTGGCAATTCCTTTCTATTTTGCAAGAATTCTTGCTGCACCCCCAGGTTTATACCATTTGATATATACCTATAAAGTCTGGGGTCTGACCCCTCACCCCTCACCCCTCAACTCCGATCTTCAGAGCGAATTTGCTCAGTGCTTTGCGTCACTGACTGCTTCACATCGAAGAAGACCATGCCACAATGCGCCACAATGCATCACAATGCATCATGATTCTGTGTCATGATCTCTTGTTATTCTTGTGTTCTTTTGAATCAACCATCTCGCTGGTGTTTTCTCCCCGAGGTTCCGAACACGACTTCCCTTGTTGCAAGGTTCCATGACCCAACGCAGGTTGGTCCGTTACTGAGGTCCTCCACCTTGGTCATGGATTACCCGACCCTCAACGACATCGTGGAGCATTTGGTGGAGAACAGCTACGTGTGGCTCGATGGAGGGAGGAATCGCAGCTGGGGGAGGAAGAAGACAGATGACACGAGGACACGATCTGGTCCATTTCACGGAATGACATCGGCTCAATGAATGGGACCCAGCAACCTACACCATTTCACTTGTTGAGTTGTTGGTCCCTTTCTCAGTGGGTTTGGGTGGCATCCTGTTTTTGATCCATAGCCGGTAATGGAATGCGTTCAATATTGTTAAAGCATTGCTTTCACTGGGGGTAGCTGACAGAAACCTTCGCGGGCTGCCTCGAACATTTACTCTCAGTTTTTGTTTTCAGCTGTTTACCGGTGGTTTTGCTCAGAAAAAAGACGTGACCTGTTTTTGAAGCTTTTGGGATGTCTTTGGCATGACACATGACCTTCATCGCTACGAACGGTGTTTTCATTCACATTATTATCGCATCACCGTTTTTAGGCATCCTTACAAACTGAAGAATCCGCCACTTCAAAACCACACTGGTACTTCTGAGAGAGAAGACCCCATCAAATTGTAGAGGGAGAAGTATGCGTTTGTCGCGCGGCGTGACTGGATTCAGGAGACCGGGGCGATTTTTGTTATTTTGTTTGGTCAAGCAGATGAACATTCTCCCTTAGCTTTGTTTGATATATATATATATACAATATACTGTATATATATATATACCCCATAAAGGATGTATGCAGTATACAGAAGTAAAAAGGACCATTCCCACCATGGCCCTTACCGATTCCGATCGATTCCGTCCATCGTTTCGGCCCAGGTAAAGGACACATCTTCCCCACAAACCTCTGCCCGCGGCTCGCGGCTCGCGTTCCGGGCGCCCGCGCCTGGCGCCCTGCCTGGCGCGCATGGCGCCGAGACCGAGCACCGACCCGGTGTGAGATCCGGTTTTTCGACCGAGCGGCGCCAGCGGAAAAGGGCTCGGTGGGACAGGGGCGGCCAAGAACGGGAGGTTTTGTTGATTCTTTTTGCATGTTGGAGGTGAGTCCAAAGGAAAGAAGTGATGTATCATCTCCTGGAGATGGGCTAAAAACCACGTACAGCAAGAGCTGGGTTTCAGCTGTCATAAGGTGGGGGCAATGCATGGATAGTCACCAGTCAATCCAGTTCAGACCTGGATTGGTACATCAGTCTTCAAGCAGTGGGCCCTTCTTTGGCACATCGTCGTCGATACCTCCTTGCCAGTCCTTCTGGGCCCTTGGGGCAACTGCTGCTACCAAGCGCGAGGGGCCCCGGAAGGACTGTTCCGTGGATGTGGTGGGACAAATTGGAGGACGGACACGACAGGGACATACGCAACCTGGGATTTACGGATGTTTATGGAGCTACTAGTTACTAGTAGCTCCTCATGCTACAATATATATCGCCAAAACCCGCATAACCCATGACAAAGCTTCCAATCCCTAAGGTCCCTATTTCGGATTGTTATTTTGCCTGGCAGCAAACCATAAGTCCTGGGCCTAGAAAACGATGTCATCTCAACGGGGTCCAATGGCAGCTGATGTCCCCATTTCGGACATTTTGATCAACGGAGATCTGTTCAGATGATAGCCACAAGGGTACTGTATGAGGTCTAGTCACTATAGACAACCTTCTTTTGCAGGGTTACCAGGATTCTACTACCTTGGTCTTACCTAAGAACCCTCAATCCAGACACCGCTGCTTAGTTTGCAAAAACACCCCTTTGTCTTTCTCTCTCTCTCTCTCTTCAAGAAATACTGCAACCGAAACCGCTTCATCTCACCGTGCCTTGCCGGGACCGCCGGATCCCACCGGACTCCGAGGCCGCCGGGCATCATCACCCGGACGCTGCACGACATCGCGGAGATGCTCCGGGTCTCCGCCACGCGGCGGGAGCGGAGGTGCTGGGGGCTTCATCGAGCAGGGCGGGGGGGGTCCTGTGATGAAGATGTGGGAAGATGGAGGGTGTTCCAGAGGGGCATTGTTGTGGTTTGTGGCTTGTGGTTGTTGTGGTTGCAAGTAGCTCGCGGTTGCAAGTCTTGTTGTGGTGATTGTGGGTGTCATTTAACTTTGAGCTTTGTTCTGGCATTTGCAAGTAGAACGAGTTTTGTGCCTTCCCCTTGAACACCAAGGCTCAAGCGAAAACCATACAACAAACAAGAGATCTAAACAGGCACAATTTGATCCCCAGATGCCTTGAGCGGTCACAAACATCATGATTGTCATGATGTGTTCTCTCAATTTCTGAACCCCAAAGCTTCGCAACTAGAGTTCTGAACTTGATAGCTCTATGCTTTGCTGACCTGCTCACCGGAGGAAAGAATTGGTGAGGATCTCTTGGCCACCAAACATTCCGAATACCAACTGCCCCCCTCACTAGCCACGGTTCTGAGCACTAGTCAGTGGATAAAATTGAAATTCATTTGCAGGCAAGTGCCAATCATATGTATATATATATATACATACAAACATACTCATCGCGTTCTTGATGGGCAAGTTCTTCTCTTGCAGCACTTAGGGAGTAGGGGAGAACCAATGTACAGGAGACCTTGTCCATCAACTGTTCAACTCGCTGGTGTGTTCGGTTGAATGCCAACATGGACTTTGAACGTGCCCAGACATTCTTGTACGGACACGCATGATTTTTGCTTTGGGTGTCCATGTCGTTCTTTGATCCTTCGGTCATCCTTGCATTTCATCGAAGCTCGAAGCCACCCACTGAACGATGGCGCCGAACGATGAAGATAGACTCTCAAATCAGCTGATCTCGGACCACCGAGGGTCCAAGATCATCCCGGTTTTGAAGAGCATGGACTCCATGGCATTTTGACGGGTCCAAGAGCCCAACAGTCCGGCCGTCCGACTTCGCCACACAGGGCCGTCCTGAGCCATGGGTCGCCGGGGTCGCAGGAAGAACCTGGTGATCACTTGTCGCCAGAAGTTCTTGCCCAGCACGGAATCCATGGAACGCCAGGGGGCCCGAGATGAAGCGACCTTGGTCTTGGTGAGCCTTTTTTTGGTTGCGCCATGGTGCACCCATCATGTATTCTATACTATACTGTTAATGTTCACATCACAATAATAAACCACCAGTCAATCATAAACCTAAAAGTCTCCGGGCTACCGAAACCATGCAAAAAAAACACTACTGCAAAAAGCCTTTTTTGTTCAGTAGGTTGAACATGGAGAGCGAGTCAATTATAGACATTTATAAACCATTTTCTAAAACAATACAATTATAGACTAAAGAGTGTGAATTATTAAACTAAGTACTGTCAATGCAATTATAAACTTTACTTACTCCTCTACAACAGTAGGCCACAATAAGCTTGCTTTTCTAGTAGGTTCCAATAATAGACATCAGTTTCTGCTCTACAATAGACGTGCTTTTGAGTTTATGTGGCATATATATATAATTAGTAGGCACCAATAATGAACTTGACTTGCTCTTCTACAATGACCTCTTTCCAGATTGAACTACTTTGTTTTTGAATTGTTTCTTCTTTGCGATCAAAAGCTGTCACAATCTCAAGGTCAGAGGTTTATTATTGCGTTATTGCGAGTAGTGTATTGTTACGACAATTGTTTGGCCGCACTTTTTGCACTAGGGGGGAGCTTTATATTTGATGCGCCATGGTGATCTAGTGACGAATCTAGTGACACACAGTGCGTCCAGACCATGAACGACGGTGGCATCGGAGCATGCAACCGGATGAGATGCATTCTTAGCGTGTGGTGAAGACGACATCGGATGAGGCGGCTCCTAACGATGTGTCTCCAAGAAGTAGATAGGCAGCCTTGAAGGTGTCATGTGAGGGGATGGATTCCCTCTCCGAGAGCACAACTTTTCATGCATGTTGATGCATCATCAACTTGTGCTTCTTCAGTGGTAGACCTTTATTTTAGTAGCATCATGCCTCACAATGTTTTGAACTACACCACTTGGCAATGGTACTGCGATTCGGCCAATTTGCCTCGTGGTTGCCTTCAATCCTCAGAACGCCCAAGACACAAGCAAGAATGCAGATGAAAACCACCATGGTTAGAATTGCTTCATCATGTGAACACCTTTTTCACATCGCATGATGAAAAACCACTCGGACCCGACCGGCGCCTTTGATCAGCCTCACTGCCCAGGCCTCCATGCCAGCATCATCGGTCGGTCCTTAGGGCGATCTTTCGCACATGTGCTGGGGCGCTCAGGAACAATGAGGTTTAAGGGAACATCGCTAGGAAAGCTCCACCTAGCCTAGTAGCGTCCTTGTGACTAGTAGCGATGGCCCTTCACCTAGTAGCGTTCGTGTTTCTAGTAGCCCATGTTTTCATCCCAAAATTATAGGTTTCCTGTAGGTTTTCCCTTGAATCCATTCTGGGACTCATGTGTCGGTCCTGCTAGTGCGTGAAGCTTGCGAAGGCAGGCGCGTGCGGTGAGTATGATGGCCAGTCTGGTCCAGCGCCAGAATTCCAGCTAGAATTGTTTGGCGCTCCAACACCAACCACGTAGCAAGGTCAGTATAAGAATCTAATCTTAAGAGTACGCGTCCAGAAGCGCTGCCTCTTTTTGTGCAGAGTTGGCCACTCCAGCTTGACATCATTCCTTCAATCGCTCCCGCATGACGGACCAATGGCTCGCCCGGCCCCAAACCGCTCGCGGTCCGTTCGCATCGATGCTCATCGACGCTTCGGTCCTCAGGCTGCTGATGACGAAGGTCCTCATGGGCTTTCGAGAGGCCCGAGAGGGACCGCTCGCTCTCAGAGGTCGGACGGACCGCGTCCACTGGGACCGGTGCACCGGGACGGTCGCGTCGGTGAAACACCGGGACCAGCGGTTTTGCTTTCGAGACCCACCGGCTGGAACCGAACCAACCACCACGGGTTGTAGAGGAAGACACTCTTCCAAAGGTTCCATGTTCATCTTGTGTATCTTATGGTGCGTAGGAAAGACATCGTAGAGTTGTTGCTCGCAACGTACCGCTCTTTGTGTCGGTCAGGTGTGGATCCGGTGACGACCACGTGTGGGCACAAAGTAACCAATCTCCTGAACATTCCTGCAGACTAAATCATTTGTAGAAGAAGGATGCCTTCATTTTTTTTCAAGAATTTCGGGGATAGTCTGGTCAGCCATTCAAACAGCTATTATAACTAAGTAAAAACCCTCACAAACCATGGCGGCCATGGCGGCCATGGTTGCTCTCAGGACATCTGCCAGAAATGCTCGCCCAGGCCGTCCACACGGCTCGGCTCTCGAACGCCCTGCAGCGGCGCACGGGTACGGGCGCCGAGCGAGAGCAGAGAGGGAGAGTAGAGGAGAGCGGTCGTTGAGTGGTGTCGGAGATCTTGGTAGTTTATGAGAAACATATGGACAACTATGACCTATTAATCACAGCGACAAAAACTATGATTAGTGACAAGTATTGGCAACGTGAGTTGCATCAATCCTATATCGTTATATTTTTAATTCTAGGACAGTGAACACCGAGGTGTTGGGACTGCAATGAGAAGAAATTGGTGTGAACGGTAGACTCGCTTGTGGTTTCCAATAGAGTGTTTTATGTTTAATCCCGTTCAATCTGTCCTTCGGATGATGAAACCCAAAGACAAAGTAAACCTCCAAATCTGCACAATCCAAGAATCCTTTGTTTGGTTACTGTATGTTATGAGTACTGTACTAATTCTTTCTAGAGAGTCTGCATTGTGTTCAACAGTGTGCTTTTTCGGGAATGAATACGACGCCTTGGCGCCAATCATGAGCTTTTATCTCCCATCCGGAAGCCGCGGGCTGCGCGAAAAGCGAAGATGCCTGTGCTCAGGTTGGCTGCGAAGTGAGAAGTGCCAGCCAGATGAGCGGTGCTTGGAATTTCACTTTCAACATTGGCCGGGCGACCCAGAGATCTTTCGCTGAGCTAGCAACAACTCGGGAAGATGTCGCCCAAACACCCGTTCTGCCTTTGTGGGACAGCTTCCTCATGTGGTTGCTGCAACAACACGGGACTGAGGGTGGCTCTTCCCAGTCGTTAGCCCTGCTGGGCACTTGTCTGATGGTTCGCTGCAGCAAAGCAACCAAACCCAAAACTTATCTTAAGGACCCAACCCCTGTGCCTGGGATTGCATGGCAAGGACTCCTCCCTTCTTCTTGCCCTCAGACCAAAACCACCCGCCGAAGAGCTGCTTGAGCGGACAAAACCAGCGCGCGCTGTCTGCCTGCCGCGCTGGAGACCTGCCGCGGCCGGCGCGTTTGAGGCGGCACTACACCACCTCCAGCTTGCAGCAACGAGCGGCGGAAGCTGAGATCCTGCGAGGCGAGGCCACGGGGGGGCGCAGGCTGAGATCCTGCGGTCGAGGTGAGATCCAACGACGGCAGCGGGCGAGGTTTTGAGGGGTGGTGAGAGTCACTTCACGAATCATCATGCTTATTGCTGATTTGTAGTGCTAAAGTTGAAGAAGTCAGAGTGGGACTCAGCACTACTTCATGCTTATTGCTGATTTGTCCCACTTTGGTTTAAGACTCAGAGTGGGACTCCTTTATGTCAACCTGTCAGATGTGAAAGGGACGAAAGACGAGGGCTTTCAGGGTGGTCTTGTAGGCGAAAGTCCGTTGATAGACAAGTTCTCCAGCGGAAGCTAGGATTTACAGCAACTTCCAATCTGTACCACATGGAATCGTTGGGGTATCCATGGGCTGGGGTATCCATGGCGTATCCATGTGGTTTGACATTGCCCATCGGATTTCAGGGGCTTTGCTACTTTGGGCCATTGCTGCCCCGAATCCAGGTCGCGAATCCGTGCTGGAGGTCTTTGCACAGGCTCGGCTCGAAGGAAGAGGGTGGGCAGATGAAGTGTGCTCGTCGTTCATGGCACGTCATGGCACAGCCTCAAAAGGTCTTTTAGGGCTCACGAAAAGGGCTACAATGGCTGATCTGCTGAATGCTGGACTCTCCAGCGGATCCGGTGGAGAGAAATCAGAAGCATCAGGTCATGTCGTGCCAGGAATGGGCGTTCGGTGGCCGTGCCCAAGCCGACCTCGGGTAGCTTCCCGGTGACAGGAGGTTACAAAGGCGTGGAACACATCAAGTTTACATTGAGTTTAAACGATATGGGAGCTTGAAACTTCCAAGGTGCAGTCCAAAGCACTGACCACAATCTCCAAGACGTTGACATTCTTTCGCATCAAAAGTCGGAGAAAAGTTAACCTCCTCCTGCGCCTTTATCCTTCGTCATCCTTCCCATCTTCCCTTGCTAGGATTTTGCACGGGCAAAGCTCCCAAAGTGCTCGACTGGACGATTTTGTTGGACGGAACACAACCGCAGCCTTTCGGATTTTAAAGACCTTCAACCGTCAGTTGTTTCTGTATGGTTTCAGCCAAGTATTGGGTCAACCAACAAGATTTGCAGATGCTTTCTACTAGGAACATCCAATGTTTTGAGGATGACTTCTGGAGTTGGAAGCCTACAGCTTTCTAGGTATTCTGAATCCAGTTGAAGATAGTCTATTGATGCCAGTATGTATATATATATATATACACAGTATATTATATACATACATTTGCACGCTCGTTCAACTCTGACAAGTGCAGTGCTTGGACATTTTTTCCCTAATAGCTTGGCAGATTGAAAACCGCCACGATTCCTGTTATCCACACAGTACTTCATCCCACAGGAGAAGACGGTGGACATCCGTCAGTTGGAACAGCTCCTGACAGCTCCCAGCATCAGCACCGTCGAAAGCCTTCCAGGGCCGGGACGAGCTCTCGAGGGCAGTGGAACTGCTCTACGCCCGGGACACCCGGGCGTCCGGGCGTTCGTTTCTGCGCTCTGCGCGTGCGGTCTCTCCGGTCTCTGTGGGATGTGGGGGGGTCTCCGGTGGGTGCAGTGCCACACCCACACTCTAAGGATGACATTCATGGAGGAGTCATGGTCCAACTTGGACGATCACTCACTCGAGACATAGAAATCAGCCGCACTCGGCCGCACTCAGCCGTTGACATCCGTAGGAACACACGCATCCGAAGAACACCCTGCGGATTCCATTGTGCTTTTAAAAAGTGCAACCGTATTAGCTTCCACTCTACCAAAGTGGTTGTTCTTTTCTTTCCTGAACATTCTGATGCATGATTTTTGGATCAATTTTTTCATCATGTTCTAAGAACATTTTCACACACCCAGGTACAGACCCCTCAGATTCACAGAAATAACATCAACTTTTATCCTTTGCTTCATTCAGAAGGGAATTGTTCTGCTTCGTTTGTCGTGTTCAAGTGCATGTTGCTGGTCGGGCAGCCATCACATATCAAATGGCTTACCCGGCGCAACTCTCCAAAGGGGGTTTCCTTGGTTGTCAAAACATATTTTTGACATAAAAACTGCGCCGCGTGCTTTTTTGTTTTTCTTCCAGCAAAAAAGGAGTTTATTTTTCAGGCACACTGTGCCACTGAGTACTCTTCTTGGGGCAGTAGATGCGGCCACTGGTTGATCATTGGACATGTTGCGTTGTTTTCACCCAGGTTTGTGGCAAGAAGCACCACCGCAGTGGGCGTGATGACCCCACTGTCATGGCCAACGATGTTTTGGACAACCTTGTGGATGAGATCATGTGATTCGCACTCCAAATTTGGATACAACTTCCTTAACTTCCCTTCCTCCACTGGTTGAACTTCCACTGGCGATCCAAGGATCGCTCCTTAGTCGAGCTCCTCTTGGTTTGCATGGCCGCCTGGCGAGATGCGCTGACCGGGAAGCCCAGACCTCGCGACCGTCGTTTCGGGCAGTTGGGGGGAGGTTCATTGGGTGGTTCAGAGAGTTTGGGGGGGGAACATGTTGGTCAGCAGCATTTGGTGCGAGATTTTTCTGGGGTGAAGCCTGGTTTGACCAAGAGATGAATGTACGTAATTACAGTAACTGTTTGTCAACCTTATGACCTCATGCATTCCTGTAAATTGCTTTCCATTCCCCATGTTCCCTAGCCCTATTCGAAGGCATCCTGCTTTTTGCACGTTTGGCGTTTGAAAGATCACCCAAACAGTGGAAAGTCGCAGCTATGTGCAGCCCGCTGAGGAGCACCGATTCCTTTCAGCCACCCCACTCCTGAGGCGGCTCTTGAGTTTGGAGGGCTACGGTTACCACCTGGCCTCCACGCGAGAGAGGACGGACATCTCATAGTCGACTTTCTCCCAGTTTCGGTTGGTGTTTTTGCGGCCGAACTGGACGTCCGTAGGCGATTCGCAGATCAGCGTCCGGACGTGGCGCTTGGAGACGAGCAACAATTCGACATATCCTGAAGAGTTGCTGCATGTATGGCTTGGGTCTGCCCTATTACCTGGTACACAGTCAGTAAGACAAGTATATATATATATATATCACTAATTCTTTGTGAACAAGGCCTTTATTGACCATCATCCACTGAACCCTGGTAATAGGATAGCCCATAGCCCAACATATATCCAAGATCCTTCTTGGGGTGTGGAACCTGGAACGTCTTCGTGCTGGTTCGTTGGGCTTGACATCGTTCCCTCCAAAAAGGTCCAGGGTGCGCTCAGAGCGAGACTTTGGTCTTCTCCTAGGTCCTCAGTTAAGCTTTAAGAACTAGTTTCTGAACCTTCTTGTCAGTTTCCGTGCTTTGGAGAGTGTACTCAGCAGGTTAACATCAAGAACATCAAAAACCTCAAATGTCACGGTGATAGATTCTCATGTGTGGCTGTGTGCCTCGCTACGTCCGTCAGAGATGCTGACTATACTGCCAACATCAACCATCATCGTGCCCTTTTGCAGGTACCCGAGGAGACGCAGAGTATAGGGAACCCTTTGCTTCATCCTTGTTTTCTTTCAAAAGCACACTCGGTCCACCCATCGATGTGCGGTGCCACATTCTGAGGGCTCCATCCATCCATCCATCCATCCATCCATCCATCCATCCATCCATCCATCC
>CAXAMN010014447.1:460920-483982 GCA_963970005.1 Durusdinium trenchii
TCCATCCATCCATCCATCCATCCATCCATCCATCCATCCATCCATCCTGAAAGGTCACTACTTTGATCTACCAGATCTCATGACCCCACCATGAAAAGAAGCGCTCCGTTTTTGCGGCCACCAGGACGCCTTGGTGGGTGGAGGATCTCTTCCTTTTGCCCGCTGAGAAGGCGGCGACGGCGACAGAAAAAATGGGCTCACTCCTTCGCTGTGGTAGAACAACACACCGGAAGTTGTGCAATGCCCTTCTTGCTATTCTGGCCTGGAAGAAGGTCGACTGGGTCGACTGCCCATGGCTGCCTCTCCATGGCACTCCCAAAAATGAGATTGAAGTGAGGCAGCCGACTTCGAAAGTCACAGGTTCCATTTGCCACGCCTTTGCCGACCCAACCTGTTTGACCATGTGGCCTGTTTGGTTCACCTCTGTCAATTCTGCAGGCGCACTTGCTGTGGGGTGCTGAGATTGGATTTGATGATCCGGGGTTTGGAGATGAGACTCTGTCATATCATGAAACACTGAGATGAGACTTGCTGTGTGGGATGGGTAGACGCGAATGGGATGATACCTGTACATGCCATGCCACCTTCAAGGCCTGCGTCTGGCATTTCTGATCGGTGCTGAGCAATGCTTTGCGCCTCTCTGCGCCGGCTGTTTCTCTGTTCAACAGATCTTCCAAGGTGGTGCAACCCCCCCAAGGTCGTGAAACCCATGAATTCGATTCGCGGAAGCGCAAGCAGTTCCATCCCCTGGGCCCCGGGGTTTGTGCGTGAAAAGTGGACAACAGAAAAGAAGGTGAATGGCCTCCATAGACCCGGGTCGAATGGCCTGGACTGGACCTACATGGGCCATTCCTCGGAACCAGGCTCAGGGTGGTGAAATGGTACACCAAGCACCTGGTCGCCCATCAGTCGAGACATTCCCAAGGCTTTGCCTGGTCTGTTGGGCTGCTTGCTGCGCCTTACAGCGGCAAGGCAGGTTCGCGGTTTGCGCGGAGTTGGGGCTTGGGATTCGTCACCCAGCACTCTTGGCGATGGAGTTTGACAGATTCTAGCAGGGTTTCAAGAACATTCTGACACCAGAAAAAGGGGGAAGCATCGCGTCTACTCAAGTCCCATCGTCAATCGCCAATGTAGCTCCATGTCAGGTTGATGGGTGTCTCCGTGTTCGGTAGGGGCGATGCCGATGCTGCCAGGACGCGGCCTCAAGGACGGGTCACGGGTCACGAGATGGGGGGAGGGGTGCAGGGGTGGTGCAGGGGTGGTGCAGGGGTGCTTGAGTGACCTGGTTTTGCGTATCACGTCATTTTTTAATTTCCCTATGGGTGTAAATCCCCTTCTAAAGATGTATTACTCTCTTTTTGGTTCCTTAATGTCCGAGCTTTTGCTTTTCGATGAGAAAGGACTTTCGCAGTCATGTGGTCGGATGTGAGAACAACGGATTCTATATTCTTTTTCTGCATGCAGAGGTGGGGGTTATTCTGTCAAATTTCTTTTGACTTTTCGAGGAGGCGCTCCACGCGGTGGAGGCCAGCGCTCCCCACAGCGCTCCCAGGACATGGAGATCTCCTTGCAAGAGATCTCCCAGACAGTGGAGGGCCAGCAGGGACCCCCACCGTTCCACCATGTCTTGGAAACCGAAACGGAGGACGCCGATGGAACCCGGATGGATAGGTGGGGTGGGTGGAGGGATGTGGCTTTGGGTGGAGGGATGTGGCTTTGGGTGGAGGGATGTGGATGCCAAGATTGTCGAGGCTGTGAAATGCCAAAATATGCCACAAATGCGAAAATTCGATTCGAGGTACTCGTAGCAGAATCGACTCTGCGGTTTCAGTGTGCACTGCTTGAAACAGTTGGTTCAGCTGAACTTTTGTTCCCCTTTTTTTGGCTTCATCCTGATTCCCCAGCTGAAGCAGGTGCTGAGCATGGAGATAGCTTTTTGATGCTATGTGTTCTTGGTTGCAATGAACAAGTGTTGACCATTGGCTTATACCCCTAAGATTGCCCAGGCCTAGCTGCCTAGCCAGCTTGTCCAAATCCAGATTGGCATCAGAATTTTGGAGAGGTGGTTCCCAACTCTCCAATCTGATCCATTTTCTATCCAAAATTCCTTTGATCCATTTGGCATCCTCCATTTGGCATCCCGTAAAACCGTCACACCTTCGCCTCGAAGAGCTGAGGCGCCAGCAGCTCCGGCGTGGCCAGGCTCTGAAGGAGACCCACATGGAAGACATCAATCCCAGTTTTGACTGGTTTGTTTACCTGTGTGTAGGAGGCTCCCAGACCACATGGAAGACATCAACCACATGGTGTTGATGATAGAAGACATGGTGGTTCGCTGTGTGCGCTTGCTCTTGGTGCCACAGGAGCGTTTGGAAGAGAATAGCCGTCGCTTCGTATGCCTGGCCCCAAGCACTGGCAAGCAGTCGGCGTGGGAGGTAGGCATGAATCCCAGAAAACATGTATCCAAGAGTGAGGCCAATCAGTGTGAATGGCGGCCAAGGCCGCAGCCTCCAGCAAGCAGAACGGTGCGACGGGAGGGTGGCCGCGTGTGTCGGGCACGTCACTGATGCCAAGCCCTTGTATATTTGTCCCTTGAACTTGAGCATCCATGCACTACTTGTACCAAAGAGCCAGTTCCAAAGAGCGGTTTCACATGAACAAAAGCCAGTGGCCTTGGTAGCATGTTCTTCCCGTCGGCCCCCAACCGTGTCTCACAGTTCGACTCTGCAAACGCGACAAAAGTATCCACATCGAAAGAAAGAGCACGAACCCAACGGATGTTCCAAGCAAACCAAGTGCAAACGGAGAATCCACGTCCTTTCCGGCACGAGTCGCTCCCGGGGGCGACGAACGCCCAGTGGGTGCAGGTGGCTCCTCAATGCCGTGTGGCAGGCTTGGTCGCGCCAGAGCGAGGCGGGAGCGCCGGGACGTGGCGCGCTCGTGGCGTTTTGGGAAACCCAAGAGCCTCAAAGTATCTCAGAGTCGTTTTTTTTTCCGTTGTGGTTCCGGCGCTAGAACTTTCTGAGCATTTTTTCTGGTCACGCGGGCTGGAGAGTATCTTAGAGCACGATCTTGAAGGGAGGGCTGGTTGACGAAGAACCGTTTCAATGAAGTTGAATTCATGGGTCGACCAGGGCGTTCGACCGCCGGCGTCGTTCGCTAGAGATAGGATCAACATGGATCAACCGGGACCCTGCTGGTATACCATGGCAAAAACGCGGTTTTGATATGTTTTGATGGGTTTTGATATGGTTTGATGGGTTGAATGGAGGCCTGCCAGACTTGACTTGCCGCCTCCCCAGCTTTGTTGGTGTGCTCTTCTTGAAGGCTCGGAAACTGAAAATGGGGCAACCCCGTATTTGGTGGAACAACGAAACCGCATGCTCCGAAACCGATATGGCTGTCCAAGTGGTGCCACCTTGCGCCACCTTGTGGAGCCTTGCGGGAAACCATGGTATAGTGTGCAGCTGTGTGCTGTGTATGCACTTGAATTGGACACCTCTGAGTTGCCCGTTGCCCCGTTTCATTGGTCGTTGACTGTAGATCGGCTACCTCTAAGGGGCATCTAAAGTGTTATCAACAGTACCAGGATTCCTTATGCATCTGTCCCAAAATGCTCTTGCAACGCTCTTGCACATTATCAAACAAACACATATTGCTCACTTTCAAAACGGACATCAAGTCTAACAGTCTAACATCAACTGTGCATGATGGACCCATATTGACCCTAAGACCTCTGTGAGTCATTCAAGTATATCTCCTGCTCTACCCTCTGCTTCATTCAGGCCACCCGCCGTGCACGCCAGCGGCTCATCCGTTGGCTGCCCGAGCGGCTCAAGCAGCAGAACGCCCTGCGCGGTGCCCTCGAGGCCGGTTGAAAAACCGGCGGTGCCCGGCGAGGGACCGGTCGTGTGCCGGTATGTTCCATGGATGGCACCTGTAAGGATCAAAAAGGATGGCACCTGTCTGTGGCACCTGAGGATCAAACTGAAGATGGTGGTGTGCACAGTGTGTGCTCGGTGAAAGCTCACAGTTGTGCCTGAACAGCTCACAGTTGAGTTAGATATCCGATGGGTGACACTGACGACCTCCTGATCGGCGTCTTCTTTTTTGTGGTCAGGAAACGTAGGAAAGACCTGTTGGAGGGTCCATGGAAAGGTATGAAACACAGATGAACAGCAACAACCGGTGACTTGGTCTGACAGGGTTCATCGGTGGCAGTTTGGAGATGGAGGTTCATAGTTCGCAGACCTAGAGGCGGCGGGCGGCGAAGGGTCTCTCAACAGACCCAACAATTGGAGTTTGTTTTTTTGGTGGTTTTTGAATCCCAGGCAAAACATTAGAACATACGAAACCCACTTCTGGCCATGGTAAAAAATGTGCGCAGAAACCCACAAAGAGCCCCGGGGCAGAGAGGCCTGGCTCTCACTGGCGCAAGAGGGACGCCGAAAGCAGCAAGCCCTGCGACGAGGCCATGGGTTCCTCTGTGTCGAAGGTCTTTGGAGGTGTCAAAGGGGTGGGTGACAGGCTGGTGGGTGACAGGCTTCCTTCTGAGGAGAGAGGTGGAGTCGTCGGGTTTGTATGTTTCAGCGGGTGTTCGGACAAACTCTGAGGAAAAAAGACGTGTGTTTGTTTGGAGAGGTGGTCCTGCCTACACTGGCAAAACAGACGTGCATCACGCTATCTAAAAAAAGGGCATGCTTCCTGGTAGCACGGAGCAGTGGACATGCTGCGCAGCCTCATACTTCATTTTCCAGGACTCATAAACACTCATTTTACATGAATGATGCCCTAAGGTCATGTTAGGAATTGTCAGGGCAGTTGGGATGAATATGACATTTATAATATATATATATATATATATCTATCTACTGTAGCTTCATTCATGAGTTGGCCAGACATGGCCAGACTCCATCTGCATCCATCTGCCGCCGCTGAACGATGGACACTTCACCCACGCCGACTGGGGTTTTTTTGCGGGGGTCGATCGCCGGCGGGCGGATCGACCGAGGCCAAAGAGCCATCGTCCGGTGGCAAGAGGACCTCAGGCGGTTTGTTCGTTTTGGACCGGGCTGGGAAGTGGGGTTTCTGGTGGGGGAGAATTGGGAACAGGGTGAGTTTGGCTGGAACTGGAATGCGGTAGGGGGGACACTTGGAGAGTTTTGTTTCAAGTTTACGCTGGATGTTGTCACCACAGTAATCCACAGTGTTTGTTGCTTCCGCAAGACCGAAGTCTCTAATGTATTGAAGCCAGGTTGTTTTGCGGAAGCCCTTGCTTCCGCGAAACCAATCCACACTCGACAGATGCATGCTTGGGGTTTTGCTGCGTGGGGATAGCTGACCTCTGGGTATTCACCCAGGCACCATCAGGCACACATCATCTCAGAAATCAGTGGTTTGGACCTTCTACAGTATATCCTACAGTGGTTTCTGCTATGTTTTTGCTCCGAAAAACCGAACTCTGCATCCATCACATCAGGGTGCGCGCGTTCGGTTCGTTCGCTTCGACGAACGAACGGTGTCGTGCTGAAACGAACCGGTGCGGAAGACGGACAGGGAAACCGAACGCGTGCAGGTCATGGAGTCTGAGCAGCTGGAGGCAGACGCTGCGGGAACAGAAGGCCGCTTGTTCCCGCATCGGTCGGGTTTTGCGCGTTGGTGATTGTTCTTTTCCGATACTTTTCCTTGGGTGAATCTGGGATGGATTGTTCACATGTGTTTTTTTTTGGCGTTCCGTAAATATAAGCAAATCCCAGATGGAGAATTCTGTATTCGTACAGGATGTTGGGATCCGTTCGGATTTTTTTGAGCAGGAAACATATCACCAGGTCAGCAGGCTGTAGCATTTTTCCAGGGGAAGGACATGGAAAGGCTGAGTTTTTCAAGCCACAGCCCAGTTGAGAAGGTTGGGATGCCTGTGGTGCTGATATAAAACTGATGCTTCATCAATGTCTACTGTGGTACTGATGTTCCGTCCAACGTCACCCCTCTGACCGTACCACCACACAAACTTGAAGAGCACGTCGTACAGTCTTCCTTGTGTTTCTTGTACCGTAGCCATCCAAGACCCTTAAAAGACATTCAAAAGGTTGATCTGGCTCCAGACTGGAGGTTCCCGAACGAAAACGAAACGAGCAAGCAGGAGACGAATTGCAAACGCGGAGCCTGTCTATGTTTCTCATAGTGTGGGAATGTTATCATGCATGGAAAAGGGATGAACATGGATTTAACAAAAACGTGCTGTGAGAATTGCATCCTTTTTCAATGCCGCGTCAAGATACGTAGGTGGGACACGGAAGCCTTAGTCTACAAGGGGCTGTTTTCATCTCCCCAGTCAAGGTGCGGTTTCATGATTCTTACAAATGTCATTTCATGTTCAGGAACGTCTAAAACATCCCATTGCCACAGCAGAGAAGAAAGTGGCATGGGGCTTCTTGTCTTTGTCCGCAAGTAACATGGATCTTTTAGGTTTGCAGTGCTTGTTACAACGCATCACGTGGCACCACGCATGCAAAGGCATGCCTTCTCGTAACACCAAATCACCTGCACGTTTTCCTCGGATTGCGTTCTGATAGCCGACCTAATCTCCCTAGTGGCTGGAGAGGGGGACCCTAGCCTATCTAAATACACACCTTGGTGGAACCTCATGTTACGTAGACTGAACCTACATCACGAAGATTTGTTTGCGTAGTCATTCCCTCATTCTACATCACCGAGCAGATCATGTGACAACGAACGTCACCACTTTGGCGTCCGTTTCGGGTCTGGTCGCCTGGGTCTCGCGTCCATCTACCCCTCGTGAGACGACGTCAGGAGGTGGCGCTGCGACGACGCCAGAGCGAACGCAGGACGACGCGGCCGGGGGGGACGATGTCCCACGGCGGTGGTGCACCCCGATGCAGGCTGCATATGTGCTTGATCAAAGTTGACACTAGAGATGGTGTGCATGGGTGTGTAAAATTTCAGATGAATTAGCTGAATTCAGTCAGAAGCTTTGACTAGTGCACTCGGGCAGACTGGCTCCAAGGAAGGATTCAGATGATTTACTGTAGAGTTCAAAAGCCATCATCCAGAATCATCCAGCATGGAAACTGGATGAAACCGGTCTGTGACCAGTGGGGTCTGGGGTTCGACCATGCGGAACCAGATCTTCAGGACACCATTCTGATTCAAGTGGCCTTGTCTACACTCCAGTGGCGACAGCAGCCCACGGAGGGTGGAAGTGGCGCCCAACGCCCACGCTGGTTGGATGGTTGATCCATGCCCATGTTTATTGAACAATCAGATGGAGTGCTCCCCTGTGGGCATCTAGGAAAACGCGAGTGACCAGTGAGTTCCCATCCTCTCCCAGCATCCCACTCACCCATCCGTCCCACTCCGTCCCACTCTCGGCTTTGGATGATTCCGTGGGGCATGACCCACCTGATTCATCCTGATTCATCTTGATTCATTACCCACCTGATTTTCAATATCTGTCTCTTGCTGAAAACTGACTCTCCATCCAATGGCGACCTTCGGAAGAAAGGCGGACGTGGGCCGAGCGACGCTGTGGCGAGCCCTTTGGGCCGCACCGGGGTGGGCGGCAGGACCGGCATGGCCCTTGTGACCTGCCAGAGTTTCTCAGGGGTTGACGATGGCCTCCACCCTACTAGCGATGGCCTCCATGAAAACCAACTCATACAAGTCGTAGATTCATCAACCTCAAGTCAAAGCCTGAGTCCCACGCCCGAGCTGACGTCATTCCTGATGTCTCATTGTGTTGGCTAGTAACAAGAAGCTACTAGGTTGGAGGCCATCGCTATTAGTAGGTTGGAGGCCATTACTACTATAGCAACAAGAAGCTAAACGGGTATTTGTTGAGGGGTCGTGATGGGTTGTGTCCGTCACCAGTGGAGTGCACAACTGAATATGAGATTCGTTCACGTAGCACAACAGGATGAACGTGTGGAGCTCTGAACCTTGTGTGACTTCCAAACCGACCGACCCCCAACACTCTGGATGTGTTATCCAAACCTACACTCCATCCAACCTTGTCCCCTATCCCGTACACTCTGTAATGAGACATACCACAACATGACCTTGCGGACTCCCATGCGACACGTGTCAATTCCAGCCCCGGTCTGTCCAAATGGTCGGACTGGGGTGCCTGTTTGCCTGTCCTTCTGCCAACATCCAATAAAGTCATAGACCTGGTAATGAGAAGGAGACAAGAGCAAAACTCATCTTCACAGCTTCACAGCCACCATACCAGCTTACCTGCAGGCCGCATCCACCTTTCCTTGCAACCGATTTTGGGGTTGATACGCTGCACCGGACCGCAAAACCACCCACCGGACCGCATGTGCTTCCGCTTCCGCGGTACACCACCCACCGGACCGCGTTCGGTCAAGCAACCGCCCAGCCTCATCCCATTCATAGATAGCCTTTTACACTATTGGTTGATTATTTGATTATGTTGATTAATAGAGTGGATACCTCTAAGTGAAAAACCAATATGACCACATCGACCCGTCTATTCCCAGTTGGTCGATGTTGGTTGGACATCACCCCTTGGGTGGAATCCGAGGTGCTCGTTGCAGCTGCTGAGATGGACTTGGGACGCCTGGAAGCTTCACCTTCGCCACGCCCAAGAGCGCCCGGAACGCCCGGTCTCGTTCGCCGGTGTGGAGCTGGTGAGGAGGGACGAATCGCCGAAGGACTCCGAGAATCTCCTGCCCGGAATTCGTCCATAGATGGCTCAAATGACCTAAGTAATGACCTAAATTAGAACGGTGGTGGAAGGAACATGATGACAGACAATGGTTGGGAAGCCCCTTGTGATCGATTCTCAGGACTTGAACCTGAACTTCACAAAAGAGGTATCTCCACCTTGCTGACCCAAATAGACCTGTTGGAGACCAGGCTTTAAAGTCCAGGCTTTCTTCTGTTGGAGATGTGTCGGGACCCGGGTCACATGTATCCTTCGTTCGGCACTTGCTCATGTATCCTCCACGCTTCCGTCCTTCGACCCTACACGATGGGTGTCTGAACCGTTGACTTCGACCTACCGGGCGCCGCGTCCAGGTGCAAGGCGGGTCTTCTCTCACGTAAGCCTGGGAGACGAGCGACAACAGTGGCACTTGGAGCTTCAGATGTGCGGAGACCTGGGGTCGCTTTCGGGTGGAAGCAAAGAACTGAGCTTAGTAGCTGTAGCATACTGTTAGCTTACTGTGCTACTAGTAGCGATGCACTTATTACTGGTTACTATGTTTAGCTTCTTGCTACTAAAGAATGGACAGTTTCGTTAGTTTCGTTACAATAAATCCTTTTGAAGAGGCGGAGACGTCTACAAGACCTGGTTGCACTGCACTTTGCGACTAGCTAGTTCAACTGCTGTTTGTAGTGAACCCTGATGTCCATTTGTTGTGTCAATGACAAGCATAATGACTGCTGGAAGAAAGGTTGACCAAATGTACTTGCCAGTGCTTGTTCGGACATGTTGGGACAACTTTTGGCCCGCTGGATGTTTGTTTACTATCCCTTTGTAGCAGCTTTGTGTAAGCCGACAAAAAAGACACGATTTGATTCTCAGAGTCTAGGATTGGTGGGATACACAAATTAAAGATGTTTGAAAGAAGAGAATATGGGGATAAACTTCCACATTTCATTGGATGCACTCCACTTGTCCGAAGCCAAACCCCTCCGGTGTGTAGAAGCAGCACCCATGAATTCTGAATACTTGCAACATCTTGTAATTCAAAAACAGGGGACATCCACAGGTTTTTGGTCGATTTCTTGCTGTTACGCATGGGTTTTGGGGTGCGCGCATGAATTTTTAGCCCCATGCAGCATGCATACCTAGAGAACCTCCACAAACTCCTTTGGCGATATTTCACATTTCACGCCTGATTTGTCTTGGGAAAACACTGTGTCTTTGACTGATCGGTGCTCCAACTTGGGCCTAGGGGCTCTCAGGGTACTCGTTACTTCTCACAGATGTTCTTCATCTCCTTCTGCAGCCTTGCCGGGCTCCCGGCGGCCGTGGTCGGCGTATGTGCGCGGACTCGGGCCATGGGGGTAGCTGGCGAGGTGGGCGGGTCCGGGTGGGGCTCTGGGTTCGGGCACCATCAGAGTATCCATCCTCAGTCCAGCTCTGACAGTGATAGGTTATGACTACCAGGCGTGCAGGGACGGATGTAGTACACGGATGTAGTACTACAGTGGTTGCGAGTCTACCCCCCAAAACCATCGAAAGACAAAGGGCTTCGTGTTGCTTGGTCGGGTGTAAACGGGTGGGGGACCATCTTTCACTGCCTGATCGGTGGTTTTTAGTGGCAGGTTGGAGGGTTCAAATACAATACTTGGATTTTTCCAAGGCAGCCATATATGATATATATGAAGAGTTTCAAAACCCTTGGCCTGGGATGATACATCCTGAATAAAGATGTATGTGTTCACAGTTCATAACAATACTTTGAGGATCTTTGAGGGGAGGTCAAAACACCAGCCAGGAAAGACTTGTTGATCCTTTTCCATCTCTCAAAGCAGGGAGGGACCCGCTGGGACCCCGAGAAGTCTTCAGAGAAGCGGTTTTCCGAATCGTGCAAGTGCTCGCACGGAGCTTACTTCGCTCCGTGCTCGTCTTGGGACACAAATCATGATCCTCAAATCGCTTGGACGGTGGTGAATCCCTTTATTTCAGCACAAACAAATTCAAAAGCTCATGAGGTCAATTAGATGACCGCAATCCAGACTGAACATCCTGGGCGAGTCCACGGTGGGGGCACCTGAGAGATCCAATTATCCCTGATATGTCGGGTCGAAGGGTCCCTATTTCCATCCATTCAGTTGCATCCCTTCCGGACCTGACGATCGATTTCAAGAGTTCTGGAACATATGCTGCAGAATCTTTCAACAACTCTGCGACCAGAAATCCAACGGACCTCCCAACGACCGGACCGCGCAGAGCGCGCGCGAAAACAGCGACCCGCTTCCCGTCGTCGCGTGGTCCTCCCGGTTTGCAGCGTCGGAATCGGCCGAACGGCTCCGAACGGGCACACCGAACGGCGCCAGACCTCCGTCTGATGAAGACGTTGCTCCTGGCCTGGTGCTTCTGTTCCGTCGCACACGCCAGGCGCGGGGGGGGGGGGGGGGGTCCCCGGGTGGGAAGGGGGCGGAGGAACAGCGTTGTCCCACCCGGTGGGTCAGACGTCCTGGTCGCGGTGAAGTCCGAGCGTCGCGGGTTTTCCCGAGGTTCGTTGGGATGTTGTCCGGATGTTGGGATGCTTTCCCGATGAATTCCTTTCGAGAAGGAATATTTTTCAATTGTTGTTCATTGTTTGTCCTTTTTGCTGGTTCCTTAAGACTAAGATCTTTCTTTGCAAATCCAAGTATAGATGGAATTCACAGTGGTCTTATGACTTATGGGTTTGGTTTGGTGGGCAGGTGGCTCCTGGATTGAAGTGTGGAAAAGCCACAACATTCTACACATTTGTTCCGAGAACATCTGCGGTCCTCGTGCGGAGTCTGACCCTTTGTTGTAAGGAAGATATCCGCTCCCTTCGTGAACTTAATTGGCCAACTGTAGTACGGATGCGGCAGAGCTCACATTCACAGGCCATGTCGCATGCCTGGACCGGGGGATTGCTAAAGGTTTCGCTGATGAATTGACCAACCTTTTGCAGGGGATGAACATCCAGTGACAAGCTATGTGGGATCTTCAATGATGTTGACAAAGAATACCGAAATTTAGCCACAGCCAGTAAGTTTGCTTTTCCCTTCTTTGGGGGGTTCATTCTCCTGCTCCTTTGATTGATTAAGGGTCTCTCTTTTGCACATAGGACCCTAAGGGTCAAGTAAATGCCGGCCAAGAGTGCGAATGCACACATTTTGCCTTCAGGGCTACGCAGTCAGCCGGGGAGCTCATTTGATTGATGCAGAAAAGACACTCCCCCGAAAGCCCAACTAAGCACGACTGTTCTTGGAGTCTCTAGTCTCATCTCGATGAGAGAGAAAGGGAGGGAGAGTAGTGCTATTTTGATGTCTTCTTCCCAGCTCTTCACAAGTTTCGGAGCATTTATCTGAGGCACGTTCTGACACACATGTTTCAGATGACTATTTGTTGGGGTCTTTGCAGACAAGCCTTCGCTATCGGCAGGAATCCTGAGTGGGGGATTGTGATACAATCCGATGTTTACGCTGATGCGGGTATGGACACCATAGTGGACTCACCAGGACTGGAAATCATTGGAAATCCATCCAAAGAGCATTTCCCTTGTCCGTATATTATGTTCCTTTCAAATAGAGTCGCTTTGGGCAAGCCTTTATGTTTTAATTACCCACAATGACAAACATGCTCAATCACCAGGCCACTGTGGTATATCTTGGAGAAAAACACAATTGGATAAATATGTAAACAAGAGCTGCAAATGGTCGAGAAGTTGATCGTGTGTTAAATGCTTCACATCTTCCAAGGCCAACTGTTGAAATATATATTTGCTCCTTCCTAGACACCTCTAGTCGCTCTACAGGATGGGTGAATAGACAAGCAGTGAAGTTGACATGTGCATTTTTACTCAGAAGCACGAAGAGATCTGCCGTAGTGCCGTAGTGCTCCACTCACTTGTTGGACCTAGGCTTCTTGTTACTAGTAGCACTTGCTCCTATAGTAGTAGGGCCAGGAGCCCGTAGTAGCGTCCTTGCTCCTAGTAGCGATGCCAAGAGCCCCTAGTAGCGATGCCGTTGCTCTGGACCTAGAAACCATCCCTTGGAACCTCAGTAGGTGCATTTGTGCTATGTTTGCTCGGTGTCGCTCGCGCGTCAACTCCAAGGCCCATCGAAGCACAGGTTTGGCCACAGGCGCCCTGGCCGTCGGGCGGTGGGAAGGTTTCCAGCTACAACAGCGAACACCAAGCACTTTGCGAACACAGGTTACACTCAACATGGAACTAAGATGGAAGTGGAAAATTGCCTTTTGGAAGAGCATACTCCTCTACAAGCAAGGCGGTTGGGGTACTTCCATGATCGTTCTAGGAGAGCTTTTTCTCCCTTCCACAGAGGTTGTTTTTCACGTCCACAGAGGCTGTGTCACTTCTGATCAACAAACCTTGTGACTGGCGACAGTACGATGGGTAGGAACAGAGAGTATAACGTGATCCCCAAATGGATAGAAACCATGTCCGATGCATTTTTAGTAGGGGAATCTACTTATTTTCTATCTATTTAGGTTCTTCTTTAATCTACAATGACCTCTCCACCGGAGGGTAGGAGGGATGACTGACTCTTCACCTTCGCCTGCCTCAAGGGGACGATGACGAGTTGGATGTGTCCGGCCTCCCGAACGGCAGAGGGACGGACCGCTACGAGCGGAACGTTCGGCTCAGCGAAGCGAAGGAAGGGGCTTTCCCCCTTTGAGTTGTCAAACAGAATCCACATGGAGACTGCAAAGTACTTCAGCTCAAGAGGGACCAGCAGTTTTTGTTGGGAGATGCACCTTTCGCCCTTGGGCCCTTTGGGAACGCAAGAAAGATCTGCCCTGGAAAAGCATGTCAGAGGGCTCTAAGTACCTCCCCTAGGGGCTGAACATCATCGAGCATCACAACTTGGAACTAGGCCACTCTAGCCTCTTGCAACCATCTACATCATCCACATCAGTTAGGTCCTCGAATCAGGGTAAGATCTTCAAGATCTTCAGATCAGATGGATTACAGCATGGAACATCTCATGACTCGTGACTATTAATGACTTATGAATACTTATGATCATCATGACTCATATCATACCCCGAAGATACCCCACTCGCGGTTCCGAGGTCCACGGCCCTGAGCGATAGCGACCTGGCCGACCTGGCTGGAGCGGCTCCACAGGTGCGCGGGAGCGGCTCCGGTGGTAGTATGGCGCCTTAAAACGAGAGAGCGTAGCTCTAGAGGTATCATTTCTGGTAGGAAAGACACACAGGAAAGACATAGCTCTAGCGACTACGTGCTACTAATTATTACTAATTACATAGCTCAAGGTGGCATGCCCACCTCTCTTGTTGCCTGCTGGGTTTGACATGAGGTGTTCTGGACTGTTTTGAGTTTCTACAAAGTATATAGTATATTATAACTATTGACAATCATTTGATGAATGAATGTTAGGTGATCAATAGTCAGATTCAACTGAACTGTTCCCAGTGGTGAAATGTCGGGGTCTTCCCAGGCTTGTGATGGATCTCCATCTCGACACGAACAAAGTCGGATTCAGAAACTGCACTGTATTCAGAAACTGGTCTTCAGAAACTATTTCGTTGTATTCAGAAACTATTTCATCGTATTCAGAAACTATTTCGTCGTATTCAGAAACTATTTTCGTCGTATTCAGAAACTATTTTCGTCGTATTCAGAAACTCTTTTCGTCGTATTCAGAAACTACTGTCCCTCATGCTCAGAAACTTTTATTCCCAAACTAGGGGGCGATGTGAACAACCACCTGCGTGGTCAGTTGATGCGTTCTCTTGTATTCAGGGTGGGGTGGGGGGGGGTGGGGCTGGGGCAGTAAGCTTCCGTAGGTGGTTGTGTGGACCAATGCTTTCGTGGGTTAGGGTGGGGTGGGGGGGGGAGGTGGGGGGGTGTGGGGCTGGGGCAGTAAGCTTCCGTGCATTGTTGAGGCCGGTGGCATTGTCGAGTTTCCGAATCCAAGCGGCCAGTTTCCAAATACAACCGTGTAGTTTCCGAATACCAGTTTCCGAATACAACCGTCGAGTTTCCGAATACAACCATTCCAGTTTCCGAATACAACCGCCGAGTTTCCGAATACAACCGTCGAGTTTCCGAATACAACCGTGACCATCTCGACACAGCTCTGTGGGCATGTCCGCAATCATAGCCATGTGATGCTGTGTGATGCCACGGTGCTCCGCAACAAAAGAACGTGCCATAAACTCGCACCGGTCACCACTGTTTGGTACAAGAACATCCAAAAATACCGCTTCTTAGGGTGTGTCGCGAAGGTGGCTTGATTCCTCTCGCCCCAACGAAACCCGGGACCTGTGCCCGGCACGTCCTGGAGCGCTCCAGGCAACCGGGCCGGGGTCTCTCAGCGGTGCGGGCGTTCGTTTTCAGGGCCAAGAAGCATCGACTGTTCATCGGCTGGGTCGATCTGGGGGACCGTTGATCATCTAGACAATCCTCAGATGAACTGGGATGATGTTTGAGGCCATCTCCAGACAGTTGGTGCTCAAGGACGTCTAACTTATGGGGCGCAAGAATGTCCAAGAGCCATCCTCATGCTCTAAATACCCACAAGGATTCCTGCTGATCAAGAAGAAGTAGGGCACGTTTCACATTGTTCAGCATTTCCCACTTCCAAATTGATCATGCCAAAGCCCTTGCATCTACATCTACATATTGTGCAATGTGGGATGAACAAAAACACCTACACCACACCCGGCCGACCCGCGACGTCCCAGACCTCCGTTCATCCCGCCGCCGGGCCTTGCCGACCTCCGCCAAGGCCGAAGGATGACTTCGACCAGGTGCCAGAGATGCCTCGCTTGCAAGCCCCCAAGGCGACGCCCATTGGATTCTTTAGAAACATAGGGTGAAGTTTGATAATCGGCCGCGGTCTTTCGGCCCACAGCTCTCGCGCCTGTGGTGGATGGCCTTGTGCAATAAGTGCCATCAGGCACCGTCGATTGGGTCGGATTCGTGGTGCGTGGGTTGCGCTGCACTCGAGATAGTGCAGGAGGAGTTGAAAGGGCGCTGGGGGTCAAGCGACCTTCGAAGAGCGGCCAACGATTGGTTGGTGGATCTTGGGCGCCAGATAAAGGTCTTGAGGGCACTATCTCTTCGGCTGCAACCCGTTGTTCCTCCTGGACTTGAAGCTGGTCGGAAAGGAGGTGCCGGCTGCGAGGGTGCTACACCCAAGGCGCTGGCAGTACCTGCGAGGCAGGAGGCTGAGGAGGAGAAGGTCGCGGAACCCGAGCCTGAGGGATCCTACTCCTACACTTACACCGATTGTGAGGAGGAAGAGGAGCTGGCTGAGGAGAGAGAACCTTTAAGGAGGCCTCCTGCAAAGGAGCCACCGGTACCACCCCCGGCACCGCCACCAGTGGTCAAACAAGAAGAGGAGGAGGAGAAGGCACCTGAGAGGAGAAAGAAGAGCCGAGAGGAAAAGAAGCACAAGGCCCGGAGTTCGCATCGGAAGGGTCACGAGAGGAGAAAAGGTGAGAGAGAGAGGCATCGAGGACGTCGAGGCGGCAGGAAACACCAGCAGGTTCGCCGACGCAGCTCAGATCCCAACGTGAGATTTCATAGGAAGAAGCCGTTGCACGAGTTGAAACGTTTGAGAGAGGAGGACTTTCCAGGCCTCCCCACTCCGCCACCATGTCCGCGTTGAAGGGCATCTTCAACAACTGGCAGGAAGGTGAGGAGTTTGCTATTGAGGATACAGAGAGATGGTCCTTGTTGAACATTGGGTATGGAGACTTCGTCGAACTGTCGCTTGCATGGACCGATTGGTCACCCTCCTCGGAAGCCACCGTTGGTTTTCTCGTAACTGGCCGTACGGTCACTGCGGACGGCGGTATGGCGCTGAGGGCTCGGTTTGTAGGGTCGACCGACCATACATTGTCGAAGAGTTTGTCGAGTCAGTTCAACAGGAGAGAAGGGTTCGTGCATCTTTGCATAAGTCGCCCTTGCACCGAAGCCGAAGAAAGCTTTCTGCGTACCACCAAGGTGAAGGTTTACAGCAGAGAGGGCTTCAATCCACCGTATTTCACCAGTTCACACAAGAGACAAGTTGCGAAGTGGCTGGGAGAGATCGAGGAGGTGGAAGCTGTTCACGAAGATGGGGCCCGAGAGACCGACGAGGGCAGAGCAGACAGGACCATACTCCCGGATTTTGGTGCAAGGGCTGGAGGTGCAAGAGAAGAGGACGTTGTGAGGCAAGAGGATCTTGGAGGTCGAGGTTCGTTGATTGCTGCCCCAAAAAGCCGCGGCAAGCGCCCTGGCGCGCTGCGGTCTGGGTCTGCAGCTCCTGGTCGAGCGCGGGCCCGTGGCAAGGGGATAGCAGGCATCGGTGGCGCTGGGGGGGGATTCACTTCCCGCCGAGGCGCCTGGAAGTCGCACGGAGGTGAGGTCCGAGGAACGACATCGAGGAGTTCGAGAGGAGGTGGACGACCTGCAGCTGGGGTCAGAAAAGGAAAGGGAGGAGATGTCCACCGCCGAGCTAAAGAAAAAGTTGGAGACTGTGAGATTGAAGTTGAGCGGAGCTCCAAGGCCTTCAATTGCCGAACTGAAGAGATTGCCCGCGGAGGACGATGGCGAGGATCTACAGCTGGAAGGAGAGCTCAGTTCAGGCTTTGCGGAGGCTGCGAAGGGCTTGACGAGTGGGACCAGTCTGAAGAGGAGGATTGCCCTAGAGGATACAAGAGGCACTTCTACGAGAGATGTCTCGGAACAACTAGTTCGTCAAGCGCAGCATTTGGCAGCAGGGAAGAACAAGAAGACAGACGAGGAGAAGGCCAGCAGTCATGCAAAAGGAGGAGAGAGAGAGGAGCTGTTGGCATTGTTGAATCAGGTGGCGAAGAGGAGCAAAAGAGAGAGAAAGGACGAAAGGGAGCCACCCAGGAAATCAGGAGAGTCAGGACATTCCAAGAAGAAGAAGAAGAAAAGAAAGAAGAAGGATGGAAAGAAAAACCGAAAGCGGAAGCTTGTGAACGGGGTGTTGATGAGCACAAGCGCCAGCAGCTCAAGCTCCGAGGAAAGCTCCGCAACCTCCCGATCCCTGACAGAAGAACAATTCGAAGCGCCGCTTCGCAAAAGATCCAAAGCGGCACCTGGCTCGGTGCTGAAGTTGCTAGTCCAGAAAGCACAGGACGCATTGGACCAGAGCGCTTTGGTAGAGATGACACCTGGAGCTGCGACACCGATCACCGATGGAGTGAAGTTGACGACCTACTACCAGCTTCACATCAAGCCCCATTATTCTCAGCACAAAGGACCTATGAGAGACATCGCCCTGATGGCAAGGGTGCTGGACACGATCCGAGCAGGGGCCATCGGACGTGGTTGCGACATGTTGGCGGGGCACTTCCTCGCAGCCCATCAAGCGCTGATGGATCAATCGTGGGTACAGGCCAAATATCTCGAGGTCATAGAGCCCGAGGAACAGAATGCCACCTCAGCAGCGATCTTGCTCGAGGCAAGAAAGCATGCCAAGACATCGCTCAAAGCAGAGACCTTCGAAGCCTGGCTCCCAGGAAAAGGTTGGCAGCGACCTTGGCAGGCAAGTGGAAAAGGAAGTTGGCAAGCAGACAAAGGAAAAGGGAAGCAGAAGAAAGGAGGAAAAGGAAAGGAGAGAGGATCTTGGCAAGAGAGAGACGGAAAAGGGAAGAACAAATGGAAAGAAAGTCACGACAAGGGCGAGAAGGAGAAGGAGTAGAGAGGATGCTTGGAGGAGAAGGCTTGACAGTAAATCCCTCTGAAGAGTTGGAGGGTCTGGCGCCACAGTTTGAAGAGAGGATGACAGTCGATGTCGGAAAGGCAGGTTCGGGAGGAGATTTTATAGGTCCGATCCCCTCTGGAAGTTTCCTTTCCGTTGAGGGTGTGAATTCAGAGGTTTTTGAAGATGGCCAGAGCATTTGCTTGGCAGCAGGTCGCAGCATTGCAGATTTGAAGAGTGCAGGTACAGTGTTGGCCTGGCTGCTGGTTCAAGCAACTATGAGAAGAGATGAGGGCCCGTGGCGATGGGTCTCAAGAGTGGCTTTTGAAGCGTTGACGGCCGCAACTGGTTCTGGGGGGCCTTTGAAGGCTGCCTCGTTTCCAATGCGAAGAGGGTTGACAGAAGGCGTTTTTGAGGCCTTGAAGAGAGTTGGACTTAGAGAGGTGAGTTCAGCAGATTTCTCCAACCGCTGGGCAGAGGAGGCCTGGCTATATCTTTGCTTGCAGTCGACCAGCAGCCTGGCAGGGAGCAAGATCCCGCTGGCAGCCGGTTCTTGGACGAAGCTTGAGGAGCGAGGAGCAGCGTCGGCCAAAAGGGCCATAAAACGACTGCTGACGTGTCGTTGCGGACCGCTCCAGGACTTTGAAAAAGTGGCGAGTGAACTCAGGGCAGCCAAAGTAGATTACAACGGGGAGGAAACAGGTGTGTGTGAACCACTCACCCTCAGGCAGGTCATGCCTGCCCTTCCCCCTTTGGGTCATGGGGGGTCGATCGCGTTAGTCGATCTTGTGGGCCCGGCCACGAGAGAGATTTTGGAAAACCCGGAGAAGTTGCTGAAAACTGATTTTGATCATCCCAAACCTAAGATCCCTGGTTCGGTTCATTTCGGTAAAGGTGAACGTTTGGAGGTGTGTGAGGCCTTGGTGAGGTTTGGGATTTGTGAATGGATCAAGGGATCCGAGGTTGTTGAAGTGAGAGGGCAAAGAGTTTTGAATGGTTTGTTTGGAGTGCGCAAGCCAGCAACTCTGGCGTCTGGAGAACCAATCCTCAGGGTGATCATGAACCTAAAAGCAACCAACAGCGTCATGCATCAAATCAGAGGTGCAGTGGAGGGCCTGCCGGCCATTACGGCCTGGCAGGCTGCCGTGTTGGACAACAGTGAAAGCTTTCATTACTATCAGTCGGACATCTCATCAGCATTTTACTTGTTTGAGCTCCCAAGAGCCTGGTTGAAATTCTTGGCCTTCGCGGTGTCCTACCCAGGGGAAACACTGGGAAAAGAAGATGGCGTGATCTATCACCTGGCATGCCGAGTCCTTCCTATGGGAATGCATTCCTCTGTTAGCCTTATGCAGGAGGTGTCCGAGCAAGTCTTGTGGGCGGCCGGCCTGGACCAGCGTGCACAGATCCGAAGGGGCCTTCCCGTTCCCCGTGTTTTGATGGAGACAGCCAAACAAGCTGCTAGAGAACAGAAATATTTCTGGCAGGTCTATTTGGACAACTTCATGGGGGGAGATAGAAGGTCCATAGGTGAGGATGACCAGGTAGGCGGCTCAGTCCACAAGGTTGTTGAAGATACTTGGTCTGCAAACGGAATCATCTCGTCAGAGAAGAAAAGGGTTTCGAATGAAGTGGAAGTTGAGGAGTTGGGGGCTCTCCTGCACGGTGAGATCGGTATTGTGGGAGGAAGTCCCGCTCGCTTTTGTAAGTTGATTCAGGCGACCCTTTGTGTGCTAGGGCAGAAGTACCTAAACAAAAAGATGATCCAAATCATCGCTGGAAGGTGGATCCATGTTCTTCAGTTTAGGCGCCCCGGAATGAGCTTCCTGGATTCGATCTGGCAGTACATTGGGAAACAACACAACGAAGCGGCACTAGCTTTGAGGGCCAAGCGTGAACTGGTGAGTATCATGGGCGCAATCCCCCTCCTTCACACTTTCATGGGTGCAGAGGTTGACAATCAACTTTGGTGCAGTGATGCCTCAGAAAAGGGGGGAGCTGTTGGTGTAAGTAGAAAGCTAACCCCGGAAGGAATGGACTTCGTTATGTCTTCAAGTTTGTCGTCTCGGGTCTTGGGCTCGACACCAATACTTGTGATAGGACTTTTCTCGGGGATAGGGGGCACCTTTCGGATCTATGACGTGTTGGATGTGATCCCGCGTGGAGCAGTGGCAGTTGACATCCATCCTCCGGCAAACAGAATCGTTTCGAGAAGATGGCCGGGGGTGGAAATCTTGCGTGATGTACAATTGATCACTCGAGAAGATGTGGCGAAGTGGCGACGCACCTTCCACACGGTGGAGGAGGTGCATTTGTGGGGAGGTTTCCCATGCCGGGACTTGAGCTCTGCGCGGGCAGGGCGACTCAACCTTCAAGGGAGTGAGAGCAGTCTCTTTTTCGAGTTCGTCCGCATATGGGAATTGCTTTGTGAAGAGTTTCCCTCAGAGGTCGAAATCAAGATTGCAGCAGAGAATGTGGCCTCGATGGATGAGAGTGCCTCTAATGAGATCTCTGAGTGGCTGGAGTGTCGACCATATCATTTGGACCCCTCAGACACGGTTCCCCTGAGACGACCCCGACTTTGTTGGACCAATGCGGATATTCAAGGGTGTTTGGAGGGGGTCTCTTTTGTTGAAGAGAGGCGTTGGACTAGCATTGAGGCCAAGGCCCCATTCCCTTCGGTTTCTCAATGGTTGACCCCGGGGTTTTCATGGCCCGGTGAGAAAGTCGCTCAGTGTTTTCCCACATGTATGCGGGCGGTCTGGAAGGATTCGCCTCCAAGCAAGCCGGCAGGTATCCATAGAGCTGACCATGATTGCAGATCAAGATGGGCAGCAGCAGGTTTCGTGTATCCTCCTTACCAGTTTCGGGAAGAGTTCCTACTTTGGAAAGGCCATCATTGGCGCCTCACGAATAGTGGGGAGAGAGAACTTTTGATGGGTTATGGTTTTGGTCACACGGAACTTGCTTGGTCGGCTAGTAAGATTAAAGGTGATCCCGCAGCTTATGAACGGGAACGGTGCTCATTGGTTGGCGATGCATTTAGCATCTATTCCTTTGTCATCATCGGGGCAGGTCTTTGTCGTAACTTCATCCCCACTATCCATTACCGCCATCTTTGCCAACGGATGGGATTAGCCCCCGGGTTTCGAGCTGCTTTACGTCTTCAAGCCCCCCTCGCTCGTAAACTTCAATACGGTTGTCAAAGCGTGGCAGAGGCTGATGGAAGGTTTCAGGTGAAGGATTTCAATCTCCTCTTGTTGGGTCGAACGAACTTTACGGGAAGTGATGTTAGAGTTGTCAGTGGCAACCTGATCAACCCGAGAGCCTTCCCGCGACAACCTGTTCGCTCATCTTGGTTCGTTTGGGAGAAAGGATTTCATACTTTTTGGCCTCGTCCGCAGCACATCAATCAATTGGAGCTCAAGACGGTTCTGTTGAGCGTACTTCGGGGCATTCGTTCACAGCATTGGACCGATAAGCGGGTTTTTCATCTCAGTGATTCTTACGTTTCTATCAGTGTGATCGCAAAAGGGAGATCCAGTAGCAAGATGCTTAATCGCTTGTTGAAAATCCTCAATGCTCACCTACTCCTTCACAATGTGTATCTGATCATGGGCCACATTGAGAGTACTGAGAACCCCACCGATGCCGAGAGTCGCCGTTAGAGTCATTCAGAAGCGAACAAGAGCTGAAAGGAAGGCGGCTCGACACGGCTTGAATTTGCGTGATGCGGGTATTACCATGAAAACTCGAGCGGCCTATGTTGTGGCGCTGGGTCTCCTACTCCCGTTTATTGAGTCCATCTCCAATGAAGCTGAACTTGATATGGCCTGTGCCGAATGGGTTGAGGCCTGTTGGGAAGATGGAGAGTCGCTCTACACAGTTGGCAACGCATTGTCGGCCCTCCACTTTTTCGAGCCCATCACCAAAAGAAAAATCCCCAGTGCGTGGAAACTGTTCGCTACATGGAAAAAGATGGAGTGGCCGGCGCGTGCGCCGCCGCTTACACAGGATATCATCTTGAGCATGGCATACTATGCATTGTGCCACAATGATCTGTTCTTCAGTTGCTTGCTCGCCTTGGGCTTTTATACCCTGCTCAGGACTGGCGAACTGTTGAAACTTCGTGGCCAAGACCTTCTGGTCAATTCATCTCAGCTGGTTGTATCTTTCAAAGATACTAAGACTGGCAAGCGTAACGCTGCCGATGAAATGGTCACTACAGATGAACAGTTCGCCGTGTTGATTGCAGGTACCGTTCATGATCTTCTTAGCTCCCATAATGCACTCCATAAAAGGTTGTGGGAGTTTTCAGGCCAGGCATTTAGATCCCACTTCGACTGTTACCTTCGGAAGTTCAAACTTCAAAGCTTGGGCTTTAGGCCATATTCCATGCGCAGAGGCGGCGCTACGTGGTTAGTGCAGAAGACAGGAAGCATGGAACTGGCCCTGCTCAAGGGCCGTTGGGCGAGTCATAGAGTTGCCAGGATTTACATTGCAGATGGCATCAGTAAACTTCCGGATTTGTTGTTGCCTCCTCGGACGAAAGAACTCCTGGCAGCCTGGGATCCTCGTCGCCTTGCAGTCGACGCCAAAGGGGCCCGTGGAAAAGGCGATCCACGTTGAAATAACACTAGTTGTTCAAAACAATAAGTTG
>CAXAMN010014447.1:483992-506532 GCA_963970005.1 Durusdinium trenchii
TTTCAGAACGCCTACACCAGTGCGGCCAAAATGGAGAGCTGAACCCTAAAATTCTGCCCGGATAGATATGCAGATGATATGCAGCGTGGTTTTGGTTAGATGCCAGCTTGTTCTATATCTGTTCTTGTTGGTGCTTGGTGTTCTTGCAGAGTGTTCTTGGCCTGCGATCCCCAACCTGTTTAACACTCCCCAACCTACGATCCCCGCAGGTGACCTCCGATGCGTTTGCGGGCCCCAGACAGAGGGTAGCGGTGGCGATCGTTTGGCCATGCAAAGGTCCACCGATGGGTAATGAACATGGCAGATGAACATGGAAGTACTATACTTTGGTGGGCACTTTGTTTCACCGTTTTGAATTCTAGATAGTTCTTGTAACTGTTCATGTCCTTGAATGGATTCTTTGTCCATAGGTTATACTCCCCTGCAGATGAAGATTGAACATGATGGAATCGCAAGGCGGTCACTTTGTTGTAGAGGAAAATCGTCGAAACTATGGATCAATTCTCAGACTTCCATGAGATTGACTGCGGAGGGGGTAATCATCCATGGACAAAAGCCGCAAACTCATTCATGCGTAGGTCCATCTAATTATAGGTCCTTGTCATGTATATGTGGATTCACATACAAGTCCCAGAAGGAAAATGGAACATGGATGGCGGATTGTCTGAGCTTGGATCATTTCACGTGTTTCTTGTTCTTCTGTGGATCCCCTTTCCGGCGATAGCAGGTGAGCTGGACAAACCACGGGACTCGCCACCCAAATCTTCCACCGAGGAAGGACGAGCAGATTCAAAATCTGGAGAGGCCGAAAAGCGCGCGGCGTGGCGTCACCCGTGCGTCGACGTCTTCGACGCTGCTTTCGTGTTTTCTTCTCCGGCGCTTTGGTCGGAGTCGGAGAGCAAAAATAGATGGAGAAGGTTTGGGCAGCGGCTATGATGCCATTACCTTCACGTATACTTTCCATTCGACTCACGTTCCATGGAAGATATGGAAGTGGAAAACCACCCGTTTCAGAGGGATGTAAACGTTCTAAGCGGCTATTCTCCACTTTAATGTTAGTGAGTCAGCGTGTACTATACTTATGCTTTGGTGATTTGATGCACTCGCAGTTTCCACTCCCATCAAACATTTTGTGATTTTAGAAGAGGCTGCTTGCAATTCATTCCTGGAGCAGCCCAATCAGATCCTGGGAAGGGCTGGTGCCGAAAAGGAAAGTGCGCGAAGGAGCAATTTCTGTGGTTGTTCGAGTCAGGCCAAACCAAACTCATAAAGCTCGATGCGCACTTTAAGGGGTGATCCGCCATCCGCCACGTGGATCGATGCTCCGGCCAGAACTTTGGCACCTGGCCCAGTGCCTGGGCCCATCCAATCCATTCCAAAGCAGAGAAGGGTAAGGTTCCTAACCGCAACCCCTTTTCCTTGAATCTCAAGAGTTGCCAAGAAGCATTGGTTTAGACATAGACATTGGATGAAATTGGTTTTGCTATGCAACATGCTCCGCACATCTCGAAACATTTGTTCAACTCTTTCGTTCGACTCCCCTTCAGCCGGGTCGGGTGGTCGCATCGGACCGAGCGCATTCGGCACCCCAAAGAGGTCGGTGCTAAACCTGGTGAACCAGGGCGCCTCGCCGGGCATGCTGGGGGCACCCAGCGAGAAGGCACCGTGCTTGGATCTCCCCTCCAACTCCAGGGGGGCTTTGCAAGTCCCAATCTCCCTAGAATTATAGCAATTTTAAAGATGAAGAGAGAATAGGTTCACCTGCAGCTTGTCCCGTCGTTTCTTTTTGTCGGAAAGCTGAGGGAGTCCGTGGGGTGCGTTTCTGTTGGAGTTCTCGGTCTGGTCTTCGGCGTTCGGCGACTGGGAGAAAGACGAGACGCGTTCTGAAGGGAGGGACCCAAAAAACCCACAGCTATAGGTTGATGAGGGGGTCAAATTCCATGGTGTATGCCTTCTCCATGTGAATAAACCGCCATTAAAACAAAAAAAACAACGACAGTTCCCCAAAAGAGCAGACTTCAAACCGTTCCTTTCACCTCCCGGACGGGTTTTCACCCCGTTTCACGGCCTCGGTGTGCGGTCTGTTCGTGTGAAACGCCGTCAGACCGGGGCCTGACGGGTCACGTGAACGTCCGGACGTCCTGAGGGTGGCCTTTGTGGAAGAGCTGAGACAATTGGTGGATGGGAAGATGAAGAAGGAGTTGCTCCGTCTGTTTTGGAGCAGCACTGTACTGTGCGTGCGTGAGGTCGGCAGGATTTGAGGTCGGTGTGTCTCAAACTCTTTCGGGATCGTTTTTAGGTATCAAACCGCAGCCCAGCCTTTCACAGAAGTCGGTTTGTCACAGGGGCAGTGAATTCGTCATTCAGATTCCCAGCTTTGTTGGGCGTTCAACAGGGTGGTGTTCAACATCGCAAACAGGTTTCTTCGACAGCGAAAACAGGGATCTGAAGGTGGGGCTACAATGGTGTGGGGTCGATTGTGTACATCAATAAGGGTCTTCAAGGTAGCTTTGGGGTCCTGAACTAGGATGAACTATGATGAGCTAGGCCTAGGCGGCCTGGGAGCAATGCCACTTCAAGGGCTTCACACAATCAGGGCCTCCACATCTCAGGATTGATGTACCTCTCAGGTTACTCGTCCATCTTGTGAACTAACTCCTTTTGGCGCAACAACGTCACGAGGAGCTGCGAAACCAGCAGAACACCACGCAGAGCACGCTGAATGCTGCTCGCTTCCGAAAGAAGGGCAGAGCCATGATGGCAGAGTCGGGAAGCTTTCAAGGATGAGTGATGGCTTGCATGTCTTGAAGTTCTTTTGTTCCCCCTTCAATGATTTTCGGAGCCGTGGAGATCTGTGGAGGTCGAAAGGAACATACGGTTGATCGACTTGCGACCCCCTCAATTCTGCACCCAACCTGTCCTCCCTGATTCTTCAAGCATCTTCTTGGACATCACTCCGGCCACCCGTCCACAAAATCCCCTGCGCCTCCGCCGCTCGGCTGAGGCCCACTTTGGAGCTATCGCACACTGCGCGCAGCAAGACTGGCGAGAAGTGCTGGACGTGGCGCTGGGCCAAGACGCCGGGGGCTCAGGCGAACGCTCGCGGAGCTGCTGGTTCTTCAAGGACAAAAATTGTGCAGATCATCCGTGGAAAAGATAGGTCTTTGAAATTAGAAACAGGAGAAGGATGAATTTTGGGCCTCACATGAGCTCCCGAGGTGAAAGCCAATGCCTCCAGTGTGGAGAGCTTCGGCCTTCAGCCTTTAGCGCAGAAGCACAGGCAAACCTCTGGGGCCGGAGGACAACAAGGAAAGACTTGGTGATTGCATGATGATGGTGGCGTAGCAAAACTAATATTAGAACATGCACATTTTGTTTTTGGCATTGGGACGGCAACTAACAGTTCCACCTTGTTCACTAAATGAACCATATATATATAATACATAATATATCCGTCCATTCATTTGGCACTTTCATGCACTTTCCAATTTGACACGACACAACGACGGCGGTGCGGGTCACAAGTGATGGCTGCAGGGTTCAAAAAGTCGGGGGACCTATTCAACAGAACACTTCGTGAGGAAACCCCAGTGGCTTTTATGCCAGCTGGAGCGTGCCGAGGAAGAACGCGGAGCCCAGACCCCGTTTTTGAGGTTGAGAGCCTTTGACCGGATGTGTATTATAGCCGCCCATGCCGGAACCAATCGAACCTTTGTTACACTGCCATTGGAGGATATTGGCTGCTACAGAGTTGCATGGGAGCACCACCCTGCTTTTTGAAGATTCAACGACTTAAGAAGCAACATTTGAGGTAGTGCAGGAAGTTGTCCATCAGCATTAAGACATATTAACACCATGTATGCCCCAAAACCTGAACACATCACCATCGATACTCCTTGGACACTGCATATGTGGCATACGTCATCCTCCAAAGATCGCACAAACACGTCCCGAAAATCATCGAAGTGGATGGCATGACGCTGGATGCCAAAACCCTTTTGAGGCCTCGGTAAAACCGGTGGGGAACACCTCCTCGCCTTGACCCGTCACGACGTGTGTTGACGTGTCTTATTACCGGTCAGCACCCGGAGAGTGGGGCCGGTCTCCACAAATCGGCCACAGAGACGACCCGGAAGAAAACAGAAGTCAAACCATGTTCTTTTTTGGTTTTCACATGTTTTTCCTCTACTGTTTTCTTTTGATTATATATTGTTTTTTTGTTTTAAACGTTTGTTTTTGGCTTTTCTTTTTTTCCTGATTTTTTTGCGTGTCTCCAGAGCTTTTTCCGCTCCGGTCTCCGTCGGTCTCCGCCGTGGGCGCTGAGTGGCAGGCTGTGCAGATGGGGCGAGTGGCAACGATGGGAGGAGAAGACGTCGACGCAGGCGGCGATGGAGAAGTCCAAGGAGTAGAAGGGGGGCTCAGAGTGGGCTTTCTGGGAGGCTCGAGGCGCCTCTGGTGGGCGTTTCTTTTGGTTTTTGGATGGCCCAAACTGGGGATCCTTGAGAGGTTTGGATGGCTGGGAGGTAGGGATGATTGAAATGAGGAGTGCTGAGCTCAAGGATGCTTTGGGATAGGTTGAGAGAGAGTTTGGCATTGGGATGAAGGGTGAGAACTGGGCGAGTTTTCATGTATAAAATCTGTCATGTCAAATCTCAAACATCCGGCGACTCAGCTCGACAGGTAAGTTGCGACATTTTGTCTCAACAAAGCTTCTTCTGTGTGTGGTTTTAATTGTGATTGCTTTGTTCCAGTTGTTTTTGATGAGTAAGAAGATGGTCAGAGAGTGACCAGGTTTTAGCTTCCGAAACAAGAAACGCGCCTTCCGTCGCACCGGTCACACACCTTCGGGCAAAAATACCTGTCAATTCACCTTCGGGACACCCGAGGAGACCGGAAAAGACCGTGAGGATCGTGCGACCTCCATCGCAGCAGCGATAGCGTGTCGTTTCTGCGACGCCGAGGAGACCAAAGACTACCTCTGTGGCCTCTATGCGGGCAACGAGAGCCACCGCGCGGCGCCGGTCCGGTGGCAAAGGATGGGGGGAAGACGGCAGGCTGGGGGAAACGAAAGGATATGCAAGTGATATTTGGAGAACTCTTTCCGTCATCCACGGTTGATCATGTTGATTTGTCGTCCATGCATGAGTCCACCTCTCTCAATTACTCAAGCGAGTCCACCAGGAGCTGCTGAGCCCCATGTGGGATTTGCCACAAAGCAATTCACATCAAAATGCAAGGCCCACTGGCCAAACGATGCGGTTCGCTTCTGAGGTGGGCGATTCCGGGAACTGCGTCATGGGCAGCAAATACCCGGCCAGCAGCCAGACCAGGCATGGAACGTCCAGATGTTGCGCGGAATCCATTTGGACTGGGTGCGACTTGCGACTGAACCATGAGCTGAACCGCAGATTGGGAGACGTGGGGTCTCTAGTGAGAAGCAACCTGACACAACTCTGCGCAAGCGCGAGGCAGGTTCCTCCAAAGACCAATTCACATTCATCATTCATCACAAAGTCACACCTCTAAGCAGCTGACCCCGGTCCACCCACTCGAGCCACCACAGCATCCTGGTTGCATCCTCTCGCTTCTCGTTTCTATGAGAGCGGCTTTGGCCTTTGGATGCGGCTGGGGGGCACTCGTGAGGCATATCGACTTCCTGCGTGACCAGTTGGCGTGGTGGGAGGATCAGCTCCAGCAGATCCAGACATCCCGTCACTTGGGTGTGGATCACCGTTGCCAGTGGACGGAGGCATCGGAAGAGACCCCAGGGAGAACAGGAGAAACAGGCCAAAACTGCTAGGAATTCTCGTTCACCGATTCCTTTTTGGGCGGACAACCCATATTACTGTAGGATCTATTGGGTACCACCTGCTCAACTCAAGAGCTTGACATGGTCTTCTTTTCTTCACCACTCTCCCCACCACCGAGGTGTTCAATGCACTGCCGCCAGCGAGGCTGGGTGCGGTTTTCGCCGCGCCCCGGAGGATGGAGGGGGGTTGGACCCGGCTTCAGCAAACCCTTTCCATTGGCCTCGGGTCCGCACTCTGTAAAAATTTATGTTCAGTGGAACCGATTATGACATGGAGCCCGAGGATAGAAACCATCAAGTAAACCATGGATGGATGTCCTTCCCTGGGCACAAAACAAGATGTATTGCGAGTCACTTGGGGCACAACATGTTCCAAGCTCAGCATACCTCAGCCTCTATGTTTTATTTTATTTTGATTGGTAGTGGTTGTATTAGGTTGCATCCTTTCGTTTCTTCAGTTCTTCTGGGACGAGTAGTCGCAGTCACTAGCTTGATATGTTCAGTTCAGCTGAAACCCGTCTGTCTTGGAGTGCAATCCGTGTGTCATCCCAACGGTTGCTTCTTTGACGCCGAGTCGCCCGCGTTCCGACCGGACGCGCCCCGCCCCGGACCCGCCTGGGCCGGCCTCGTGCGCCGGTGGCCGCCGCGGTCTCCGGCCAGCCACGCTCCAGGCCTATGACAGTGCTTTGGCCATGTTCCAGCAAGCCTCCACGGCCGCCGGGCGAGCAATTTTCGGCGAGGGAGACGCGACCGCGTGCGCGCTTCGCTTTTTGGGAGAGCGCGGTCCCGGAGTCCTGCCCTGCTTCTTCCCGTGGGGGGGGTAGAGTTGAAATGAGCTGAACTGGAGCATGCAGCATGCATGATGACTTCAAGTGAGTTGTGCTTATTCTGGTGAACTAGGCCAAACATTCAGGATCATTCAGGGTTTTCTGCGGCTTTCTGTTGACAGAAGCAAGACTAAAAGATACCTAATTAAGTAACTATCCAGCAGTGGTCAGAACAATCTAGACATGTTGCGATCCCCTCAACCCTCTAGAGGAGATTTGTGTCAGCAAAAGGTATAGCCATGTCGGCGATTGAATGCGCATGTCCGCCAAGGCACATGCTGATGTGCAGAAGACCTGCAACGCCACACAGGCTTTCGGGAGATGTAGAGAGATGTCAAAGAAGCTGCTCATGTCTCACGGGCAAGAGGTGGTTAAGCCGAGAGTCCCCAGCCTGATGGATTTTGAGGGTGTGAGCTGGGTAATCCGCACCCGGAACAGTCCAACAATAATCACTCCTTGAGTGGCATTTGGTCAACGTTCACTCAATATCTATCAAGTCGATTTCCTGCGTGGGGGACAACCTAAGTTATACTGTAGCAGTCTCACCATTGGGTCAAGACCCAGAGCCATCAGCCATCATCAGCGCATGACCGGGGAAGCCAGGTGCAGCTGGATGAGGCATCCTGCCGATACAAGGCGTACAGCCAGAAGGTGAGGATATGTGAGGATGCTACTGGCCGTGGTGTCATCGGTTCCGGGAGGATTTCAATTGATCCTGATTGACGATTGGAGATGAAGACATTGAAGGCATGGTGGCGGCAGGTAGTGCGTGCGTTCCTACAGGTTTAGTCTGTACCTGGTTTGAGCATGGTCGATCTTGCTTGCAAAGTATTTGTTGGAATAAATGCATATCAAGTCGTATAATCCTTTGTTGGAAGGGAGAGACTAGTGTACCCTAGTGAGGACCCTAGCGTATTCCATCATCCCACTCTCAGTGAGGACCACTTCTCCTAGGTACCCAAACCCTGCGACCCGACCGTGACACCAACCCTCCCACTGATCGCCCAGAAGTGCGAGCTGATCGCCCACTGCGCTGACACTCGCTCTTTCTGCCAGGGATGGCTGTGGGATGTGGGTGTATTTGCTGTCTGTTTTGGGACTCTGCGGACTGGTCGACCCTTTGTCAAATATCAGTAACTGATCAGTGGGACTGATCAGTGGGATTGGACTATTGGACCAAGATGGGAACAAAACAGATGAAGTTCCCAGGTGCGCTTAGCTTGTTGGGATACCATTTTCCTTCAAGGTCACATCTGGGCACTGCTAGCTAGAATCAAATCTGCTGCCATTAAGAAACCTAGATGGTCTGTCAAGTTGGTGTGAAGAAAGATGATTACCTGAAAAAAGAAATGTGACGTTCCTAGGTCGACACCGCAACTACAGTGGATGAACATCCCCAGAAATCTATTCACTCCTTCGATGTTACTGGATACCCAGTACTGGCGGTACTGGCTCCACAAGATGTTCAATCCGCAAAGAGACATGCCATGTTTTCGAGTCCCCTCAACCTTTGACACGGCATGGAATTCCAACGGTTAAAAGGCGACTCATCCAGCCACAGCGGTTTCTTCGTTTCGATGTCTTCCAACCGCTCCCGTCGACCTCCGGCTCGACGTTCCTCCCGTCAACACGGCGACCGCTGTCGACCGGGGTCGCCGGTTGAGGACACCGCCTGGCAGACCTACCACGACACCTGGAACGAGGCGCTCACCGAAGCGCAGTTCCTCCAGGCTGTCGGACGGGCGCGACACGGCGCGGATGGACGAGGTGGAGGTGGAGGGAAGAGGACGATCGTCATGGTTTCGTTTGAGAAGTGAATTTCCGTGGTTTCCAGCATTTTCCAAAGGCCAACCCGGTGGTTTTGGGGGTCTATGATGTTCCATGTCCGTGCTGCGGCGGAGTAGCGAGTAGCACTTTGCAGCTTCCCATTTTGCATAGCTTTTAGACCCGCCGGGCTTAGGGGACGATTCTTTTCAAGATGAATCAAGGACTCGACTCCGGTTGACTCTGATAGCAGGGGGAAGATGGGGGAAGCATGCTTTTTCCCGCTTTGAAACCTCTGCCCTGCGATGCTTCACGGGATTTTTGTTTTGAACTCACGAACAAAACACAAGAAAGCTTGTTTCGCCCCCATCGCTCGCTGCGGGTCCGCCAGGCTCAGATGAGGGCGCTCCTGAGGATCGAGTGCTACCTCGGAGCTTTTCAGCCGCTGGGCCAATGGCAGGAACGCTGGGCCGTCCTGGCGAAAGAGCTGCCAGGGCTGGATTTCTGGGCGATGAATGTGGTTTTTGAAGATCCCTTCACAATCCTTCACAGGATCAATTCTAATAAAGAAACTAATCATGTCAACTGCACCTAGACCTAGACGGCGCAAAACTGATTGAAAGCAAATCAAGATCATGCAAATATATTTATACAGTAAGTCCTTACACTTCGACTCACTAACATGGAAGTGGAACCCCCCCGGGTCGTGAAGGAAAGCAGCCTAGCAAGGATTCAAAGCGTTTGCCAGTCAGAGTCAGAGTGTTGTACTTGGGTTTTAAGTGTCGGATACTTCAAGTCAGGTTTCGACGTGGTCAGAACTGAAGCTACAAAGATACGATAAGTCCACAGACAAGCCTTTGTTGAGAACTGTTAATATGCTGCAATCCCCATTAGACTCATTAGACTCATAGAAACATGATCGCCATGAAGGCAGCATTTTGCTTGGCGTGCCACTGGTGATTCTGGGGAAACATTCTACATGTCCGTGGGAATACTGCGAAGCTGTACCAGCACCCCATCAAGGACTCCCCAAATACTTGGATTTTGGCCAAGAACTCCTTGCCGCCCCCCCACACCCTCCGACACATCAGGTTGAGCAACATGACCGATGGCATCCTGCAGTGCAAGCGGAAGGACTGGGAATACTCGTCGCAGGTCGTTGCCACCCGATCTTTCTTTCCATCTCATGATCAGGTGTTAATGACACTCCCTTAGTCATGGAAATGGATGGCCTTTGTTTTTTGATGACAATTGTCCTCTACAAACCGGCGTTTTTCCACTTCCACGGAACGTGACTCGGAGAGTGTGACTCTTTGTTTGCATCGTGAGTTTCCGTGGTTTCCGTGGCGCCTTGGCTTTGATGGCAAGCAACCTCAGTCCGATCTCTAACCCTACCCAAAAAAACACATTGAATGCAGAGTAGGGATTTTAAAGCATCTCAAAAACTCTTTAACAACTATGACTTGTTGATTGATCTGGATTGGAGTTCCACGAAAGAACCTCCATTTGGATCCATTTGGCTGTTACTTGGCCGGTCCAAGCAAACTTTGTCTTCTGCCGCTGTTTGTTCCAGCAATTTCCTGTGCTGGATCTCAGAAGTTCCGCAGGACTTCCACAATCACACTCACGTCACTTCTTTGGCGATCCTCGGACTAGTGAGGAGCTGGGAGGAGTTCTTTCCGTTTTTTTTGACCCACAAGAACCCTTCAAAAGCTGACCGAACCGGTGGAGCGGTGTTCGGACTCATGGGCGTTTCCGGATGTGATCACGGTGTGCGAACGGCGTTTGCCGTGGACCTCCGGAACGGTCGCCGGCGAAAAGCACCGCTCCAGATCCTGCTTCCGGAGTGGGACAAGGGTTTTGTGCGTAAACCATATAATTAATGTAGACTCTTAGATGAATAACCTCGCCCCAATTGGACATCCTTTTCATATGGGGAGTTTATTGATCAAGAGTCTACATGAATGAGTCTACATTATGGATAATTTATTTGGATATTCCCACTTCAAGTCTTCAGCCGTTTCAAGACCTTTGTGATTATGTTTAAAACCAGTGGCCCTGAAAAAGCAGATCCAGCATGATCCAGCCATGTTCATCTGAGGGATTGATCAATGGTTGGAAGATGGATGTGGGAGAAGTCTCTAAATCCAATAAGATTCAAAGATTCAATAGGTCACATGGTCACACATGGTCACACTCAATTCAATAGGTCACACCGGACCGTACGTCGAATGAAGCACAACAGAATCAATTGGGATCATCTGCAAAAGAGCGCCCACCCAGAGTGAAATCAGTTCGGAGTCATGAGGCATTTCGAAGGCTGTTTGATTATTTTTTGGAAGAAGATACCATTTGGTGCATCTCATAAGGGCGAGGGTTGTACTTTGTTTCGGGACCAACTGCACCGGCTTGTCCGACAGCCTTCAGACCTCCTGTACCCGGCTGAACTACAACACGGCCCTCTCGACCAGCGGACATGTGCCCAGGTTCCAGCCACAGGCGCAGCCAGCGGCTCACAGTTGCCTTGTGGCACCTTGGTTCGAGAAATGGGGCGGAAGATGGCGGAAGGATCTGGAAGGTTTCAGGGCTTGGATGGATCTCACAACCGCTTCTTGCTTTTGACCTTCATTTGGAGATATACAGCTCGGAGAGCTCCGTCCTCAAGGGTTCCGGGGAGGGAGTACTGGACCCCTTGGGGCCCGTTTCTTCGTTCTTTTTGTTCGGGGCATGGGTGGTCTGAGGCCCTATTTTGTAGAGAGGTAGGAATAGTATGTATGGAAGTGTTGGGAGTGTTGAGATGGATGCCAGATTCTTGCTTTGGCGCGATTGGGTGGCTCTTGAAAGCAAGATCTAGAATCACATAAACATATGTCAGAACAGTTGTCTCTTCTATCTATAGTCCATTATAGTCCTTTGGTATTCCTTTGGTTTGTATAAAACAGCTTGGGTTTGTCACTTCTTTGCATCACAGCTTGTGCGTCTTTTGGGCCAGAATGTTTCGACCACCAGGTTTCAAACTTGCTAGTAGCATGACAACAACTGCCCAACAGAATCGCTCTCTCTCAGTCCTCGGTATGTTCGGCTCAGGCAAAGCACCAACACATTGGAACATCCGGTAGCGAGAGGAAATTCCAACCTCCCCCGATGCGGATCGAATCCCAACATATAACGACGCATTCTTTGGAATTCTTTCCCCCAAAAAGGAACAGCGGAACAGCGGTTTGGTCGCAGTGGCGTTTCGGTCGCATGTATGCATGCATGTATGTATGTATGTATGTATGTATGTATGTATGTATGTATATGTTTGCATCCTCCGCCTCAAACCTCTCCCAGACTCCAGAAGAACACACTTGATCCACGAGTAGAGTGAGCTTCGACAGCTGATCCAGATCGATTCATCATCCCTATGGACCTTTGTTGAAGCATGGCAGGCACCCCTATTGAATATATAGACATGCCCTCCTTCCGCACGGTCCGTGTGGGGCCTGGATCGGTTCGACTTTCGACGCGTGTTTCACCTCCTACACCGGAGTTGTGGTGCACAGCCCAAGAGGCCCAAGAGTTGGAGAAGAAACGCGAAAACCGGAAGCCTCTGCAACGAAGAGCGTGCAGACTTCCTTCGGCCAGGCTCAACTATCTTGCGCTATGTTGTTTTACCAGCGCGGAAAACAACACCATGCAGACCAGTTGTAGATCTGGTTCTCATGGTGTTTGAGAGATGATAGAGATGTTTGGATGACCTGATACGACCATCACCAGCAGCGGTGTGGTCGACCGCGGGTCCCAGCTGGGACCGGGGACCCGGCTGAGGACAAAGAGAATGTGGCCGGGTTCTGTGTCTACGAAGGCTGGCCGAGCCCCGTTTGCCACGTGCTGTTTGCGACGTTTGCGCCCAGGCTTTGGTTTGGTGCGGGAAGGATAGTTTAATGAGTTTAGAGGACCTGAGGATACTCCTCCCAGTTTGCTAGAGATATCAGATGATCTTGCAAAGCAGCTCCAGCTATGGAGACTCGGGCATGTCAGATGGGCCGATGTTACGTCTCTTGTCCTCCGGGGAGACGTGGTGTCGTCCTTCCATGACCGTAGGAGTTCGGAGAACAAAACCCAGAATGGGGTGGTATATAGTAAGTGAGACTCCTGAACCTCCCAGAGGTCTATGAAAAAGCCTCGGGAGGGGTCCTGGTACAGTTTCAAAATCAATCCTCTTCTTGAGGGACCTTGCTTTTTCCCCTCAGAGTTCATTTCCCAGACCATCCATGTACTTGTATGGACTGTATGGAATATTTACCTACATTGACCGTGAAAACATCTTAAATCATCTTAAATTGACACACATTTTGACACCTTTTCATTTGGAAGACCTTTTTTGGCACGTTCCGTCCGGAAAAAAGAAAACACCGCCCGTCCCGGACTCGTCGGGGAAGAACCGAACGACCCGGGACGCGCCCGGACGCCAGGGAAGTATTACGCCAACACCTCCAACCTCAGTCGGGTGCTCAGTAACCCGGAAGTGGGAGAAGGAGAGGTTTTGGGGCAGTAACCGGAGTGCATCACTGAATACATCAGAGCGTAGACGAGCAAAAAAGAAAGAGCGTGGAGGTGTATTGAGTTACAGCATTTGATCCTTGTTAGTCGGACTCCTACGGTCGATACCGTAGATACCAAGTTCACTGCAGTATGCCACTATGCAGTCTCTCTGTATAGTCCTTCACGAACGCCGTCTCTCCGGGTCTCTCCCGCGTCTCTCGGGACCTCCCAGCCCAAATCACCCGCAAAGGAAGGAGCAAGAGGTGGATCCCACACAGGTTGGTCCTGGACCGCGGGTCCAACCTCCAGTACGCCCCCAGCATGGGGAAGGACTAGGAGGTGCGTCATGGAGCGGAGCGCAAGTTGTGGAGATGAATTGGATTACATTTGATGCATGATGTGATCATCCGCTCAGTGAGAACGCCCCCTGAACCCATTGCTGTATGTATCATTTCTTTGTCCGCCGCTGAGGCCAACCCTGTGCAGCCTCCTGCTGCCACAAGACTTGCGTCCTCTGAGTGGGGATGTTGTGGTCCAGGTGCCGGTCCATTTCGGGGGTTGTACAAACAAGCGTTGAATTGTGAAAAGGAGGCGTTGAGGCGATATCTTAATATATTTTGTAGACAGTTCCTTTTTGCAAAAAGATAGAATCTGATGTAAGATGGAATCTATAAATTTATAGATCCCTCATGCTTGTAACATCGTGAAGATCCCCACTGTTGGCATTTAGGCAATCCGTGCTTACTACTGGAAGGTACACCAGGTACTTAGATCCTGTTGCAACATTGGAGTTGAGGGAGGGCTGAAGCTTTGGAGGGGGGTTGTGCAAGGGAAAGAAGCATCGAAGTGTCTATGCACATACGAAGACCCTCCAGCCCCGTGAAGAAGAACACATATCGACCCAAACCTATTCGGCCAGGAGGGCTCACGATTTTTCATAGAGACTCATCGAAGTTGAGCAATGATTTTCAGTGCCCCGCAATCGGAGTTGCCCTTCGCAGTTGGACCCGTGCAATCGGCGCATCAGCTGGGCTTCGGCCTCTTCAGCATGTTGGCCCCATTTCACCTCTCGCGACCACGAGCGTGATGGAAAAGATGGTCTGTGAAGAGAGGACGACGGTCCAAAGGGCAGCCGATCCAAGCACTTGTTTCTTTACTTTTTCTCACTCCAATGTTGAGTTGACTGGACCAGATATGAACACTTGAACAAGCGGAGTCGCGAATTTTAACAGGCCTTCTCAGAAGCCTTGCCTCATGTCAAGAGTTGGTGGGGAAGACCGACGTCAACCAGTGTTGTCACTGACAAAATCAGCCCTCGGGAGTTCCGTCCTGAAAGTCATCAGCAGGGGTCGACTTATTTCGTGCACTTCCAATTGTGCAGGTAGGACTCTCTTCGTTGAGCCAGCGAGATCGACATTCATTTCTCTTGCGACAAAAGACCACGGCCCAACACACGGCTCGGGCGTTCTGACCTCGCCGAGGCTTCAGCTGCTGAGTGCCTGGCGCTACCAGGCGCAAGAGCAGAGGCACCTGCGGCAGCGCCTGCAGGCTGGGCGGCAAAGCGAGGAGAGACGGAAGACGGGACAGAAAAGGAAGGAAGCCAACTTGCGGATGTCAACATGCAGGTTATGTGGCTGGACAGACTAACGGTAGCTACGGATGTAAAAGATATATTGATTTGCTGCGCATGGTTTGAGATGGTTTATGGGTATTGGACTGCTTGGGCAGGGATTTCAATCCGATCCACTAGCTAGGATAGCTTCTGGAAGATTCAGGTGTCAGCCATGTTTCAGGTCCTCCAATTGCCCCTTCTCCCATCGCCACGGTCACTGCAGTCCGAGCAGAGCAGCAGTCGGCAGCTGGACCAGGCCTTGCAGAGTGCAGCTTTGGCGCTGGGAACTGAGAGTGGGAAACGAAGGAAACGCGGGGTGACTCCCTTTACTAGATCCTTTATACTCCTTTGGACCGTAGTACCTAGTAGGGTAGAACATCTGGGAAGAATATCAGTTCGGAGCAAGGAGTTTCTGTAGATTTCTCAAACATGTTGGGCTGTTGGGAGACGGAAATACGGAGAGGACGTAGGAACAAAAAAAAGAAGGAAGGATCCGGCATTCTAGGAGCGGTTGGATCATGTTCACTTCACCTGTAATTAGGACGTGGGACTTCCACATATTCTCACTTTGTGTCCTCTCCATGATGCTCGACCTCCTAGGCTTGAGCGATGCCAAGAACAGCCAGGGTGCGGGGCCAAGATCTTGGACGGCGATGGGACGGAGTACGTATATTGTGGAGTTGGTCAAACCGCTGCGCAAGAAAGGGGGTGGCTTTGACATGTTTTGGATGGCTCTGAAAATCGTGTTTAAATGTGTTCAAACTTTGCATTAAATGCTCGTGCTGGTTGTTCCAAGGTAAGGAGTGACTTTTCACGTTTATATAGATTGACTTGTGTGCGATTACCCACCTTTGAACACATCGAACCCACAGAGAACTTTAGAACAGGTCGCTCAAGCCCAACGCAGCTTTTCTACCACGTCACTGCAGCAAGGTATTAGATGCCTAGCTTTCGTCCCCCTTGGGACTCTGCAGGGCTTTGCAGCCGCAAATGCTGCTGTTCAATCACATGCCTATGCGTGTTCAATAGCCTGGGCAAGCGCAACTCTACTCCCTGTTTTCGCTGTGAGATTTGGCTTTGGAAGTGGGAGACCTCTTGAGGATGCTTCAACTCGAAAGTCTGAGGATTTGGGCGCCTCCTTGTTTCCCGCCTCCTTTTGAAGTCTTTCCACCGGTGCTGGTGGGTACTGGAGGGTTCCAGGTGTGGCAACGCCTTCAGAGATTCCATGAGATCCTCCAGGTGACCAGGTGACCCACCGAGCCGGCAGGCCGTAGATTGAACAGACAAATACCACATGGCACCTGGACGTTTGGAGCACCAAGGAGCCAATGGAGCTGGCTGTTTTCGCCTGGTTTTCATCGATCTTCACATCTCCGCTCCTTTCAGGACACAGCCTGCCCGAAGATACACACTGGCCGGAGGGCGGATCTGTCCTTCGCCCCGCATGACTCAATCGGCCCAGGCCCTTCCACTGCCGCCTGCTCCATGAGTGGCGTCAGCTCGTGGTCCAAAGGAAGACCAGCACCTCGGCGATGCACCGCACCGTTCGCGCCGGGTTTCTTTTGGATGCGCGGCGTCCGTCGGTTCCGTCGCCGTCCGGGGAAGGCGCGGAGCTTGTAGTGGGGTCAAGACTCGCCCTACGTGCTTCTGGTAGGGGCTGTTCCAACCAGCCCCCTCCGAGGAAAAGGGAGCAACTGCGGGTGCCCCGGAAATGAAGATTCGATAGGATTCGTAAGGGTGACAGAGTTAGAGACTCGGTGATCTTTGTTTGAGAGCTTCTTGACCTTAGAATCTGGGGTACCCGAGGTTTTACTTACACCAAGAGAATGGGAATCTTCAGAAGAGTACGTCACTGGACAATCCCAACCACTGGCACCATCTGGCACCTGCTTTTCTGAAACCACCTTTTACCTGATCAAGATGAAGCTCCATAGCATCTCCGAGGTGCGGTGCGTCATGGGCAAAGATCACGCTACGTGCAGCTGCAAGAGGCCAAGGACCAGGCGGAGAGGGAGGATGGTTGAGGAGCCATGGGTTTGTTGGCACGTCCAGCTGACATGGGTGGGAGCGAGGGGCACGTGTCTAGATTGATGCGAAGAACGGCACTTGAGTGAAGCTGTAAGAATACCAAGCATATCCAATGGTTGTAGGCATTGTAGGCAATGTCAACACAGGATTGAGGAATCCTCACATTAATACAACAATAAAATATAAATTACTATGTATATACAATAATATAATCGCTAGCGAAAAACCTTCGGGCCCACCGTCTTTGTTCTGCAGAAGCCCCTCCCATAGGTCCAGGATGGTCTCTCAATTGATTTCTTTAGAATGAGGAGATGAGTCTGGGAGCAGCTGATACAGACCCCCAGACCACCCAGACCCCAGGTGAATCGAGGTCTTCTAGATCATTCAGTCCCCCACTCCAGACCTATCACTGTTCTGTACTTTTTGGATCAGATCTTGAGGGAGTGAATGATTTTTTCGGGGTAGATTTTGAATTCACGTTCCAAAAAAAAATGCACGTTTGTGGCTTTCACTCGTCTTCACATTCCGCCACAGTCATCCCTCAGAGCCGTGGGGATTTGCCTGACTTGCCCGTCGAGCGAACTGGAGTTGACAGAACTGGAAGAGCATGGAGACACCACAGCACCCCTTCCTTTTGCTGTCGATTCATGAGTCTTTAGAGTCCACTTCAAGCTTGGACTTTCGTCTTGGTAAGTGTTCATAGGATATCCATCACTGCACTGCTAGTGGTTTTTCAACAGTGCCGTCACTCTTTGCACGGGAGTGGGCTCCCATCTTAGAGAACGAGCGGGCTCCCTTCTTCGAGAACTCCAAGAATTCGAACTGAGCGCTCACAGTTATTTTAAGCACCCAAAGCAAGCGTTCATTTCGGGCACAGAATCGCAGCAGAGCGACGTTGAAGAGATGCTCCACTGAGCAGCTCACAATGGCCAATTGGCAGTAATCTAAACCAGAATGCAACGGATCAAATTTGCGCAACAGCTTTGCACGTGGCAGCTCTCAATGGCCACTCGGAAGTGGTGCGACGTTTGCTTGAGGCTGGTGCACTACAGAATGCTGTGGACAAGAATGGTGCAACCTCTTTGCAGTTTGCTGCTCCGCAACGACCACAGAGAGGTGGTACGATCTGATCAGCAGAGGGCACAAGACGTGCAAAGTCGATTGCTACGTCGGCTAAGTTTGCTCCTGCAGACTTCGTGCAGAGAGGAATGCTGCAGCGCAGGAGTCTGCATGAGGTCCCTCCGGTCACGAGGGACTTCTCGAGTGGCTCAGGAGCTCAGGAGTGGCTCTCCACGAGGCTTTCCGGGAGAGCCACTGTCCTTGCCGGCCTTCCCCTGGGAATAAGCCACCTGTTGGGCTTTAGGGGGGGTGTCAGATGTTGAGCCAATCGATTCTGGACCAGAAATGAGGCCAAGCAGGGGCAAGCTTGCTTGCTTGAGCAGCCTTGGATGTCTTGGGTTTGTATTCCGGGTGTTCGGATGTCTTTGGGTATTTTCTTTTGCACTCACGTGATGTGAGTTCCAAATTGTTTTTCAACCCGCATTCCTAGACTCTGCGACCACACGACCACACTTTGGATGAACATTGCTTCAGCACAGCAATCCGGAGTCAAAGACTTACTGCTGTGGAATTCAGGACTTGGGAGTTGTACAGTTGCACATGAAAAAAGAACATGAAAAGCACCAAACACCATCAAGAAACGGTTTTTGCTTCTCGGATATAAACCACTTCCGGCGCCAGGCGATGCTCCTCTCCAGCTGTCCGGCGCCCGTACTGCGCGCGCGTTCGTCCGGCATTGTTCGGTGGTGCCTGTTTTTTTTTGCGTCGGTGGGTTTATGGGTGGGACGCATCACTCTGAACCAGCCAAAAGAAACATGGGAACGGGTGGAATTCTTCCTGAAGGATCCAAATATAAATATATAAGGTTTACACCTTTATCACTGTATCACATAATTCGTATTTCCCAGCACGGACCCATCTCGGGTGGTTTTGCTTGCTTGGGACATACATCTTCACGGTTTATAAACCACCCGATCTGGGTGGTGCAGTGATACCCCTACCTGTATCCTCTACAGAATGCCAGGGCTTGGGCATTGATATAAGGCTTTTTTTAAATAGAGAAACTTGTCTTACCTTTCCAGGTTTGGCATTTTGTAGAGGAGACATTTTGGAGTTTCTGGAAGATGTCGATTTCTAACTTGCAAAATTGGTACCCTCTACAGAATGCATCATGTGCAGTTTCTCTGTTTTTGGAACCCCTTTTTCCCTCATGCTGTATCTATCCCCTTCCACAACCTTCTCATTTTGTAGAGAGTGTCCCTGTCCAAAATGCCCCTGTGCGTGGGCATTTTGTAGAGGCTCTGTTTTTGACTTTGGATCGCAAGTTTGTGATTCTCTAGGCCTCTGGGAACCACTTTTTTGATTTGTAACTACAGAATGCTTAGCACAACCTCACCTGGCTATCATTCAGGGGGATGTGCAGTGCTGGTATGTAAATATATATACTTCAGGCAGACAAAAGTTTACGCTTGTTAGCCTTCTTACAAAATACTCTGAGGTCAGCGGCGGATCGAATTAACAAGTCTAATTTTCGTGGCAGGTGTGGGACGGTCAATTATCACACCGTTTTAGAGGCTTTCCGGGGTGACAAGTGACCGCCCACACCTTTCCTTGTCTCATGGTGTAGGATTCTACGGGGATAGGGTTGTCATGAGTTTCAACATCAAGAAGCGCAACTTTCGTCTGGCCAGTGCGTTAAAAAAGAGGTGTTGCATTGACAGGTAACTGATTAGTCGTTTTTTAAGCGAAATGTCAATCTATAAAGTACTCTGTCCTCTTTACAGCTATATATTTACCAAACGTTAAAAAAGGGGTGTTGCATTGACAGGTAACTGATTGGTCGTTTTTTAAGTGAAATGTCAATCTATAAAGTACTCTGTCCTCTTTACAGCTATATATTTGCCAAACATATCTATATACGTATAAATATAAATAGACCAGAGGTTGAACGGGTGCACGTTTTGTACATTTTTGCTCTTCGCTGCCCTTCAGGCAGACAAAAGTTTACGCTTGTTAGCCTTCTTACAAAATACTCTGAGGTCAGCGGCGGATCGAATTAACAAGTCTAATTTTCGTGGCAGGTGTGGGACGGTCAATTATCACACCGTTTTAGATTTATAAAAATAAAAGGCTTTCCGGGGTGACAAGTGACCGCCCACACCTTTCCTTGTCTCATGGTGTAGGATTCTACGGGGATAGGGTTGTCATGAGTTTCAACATCAAGAAGCGCAACTTTCGTCTGGCCAGTGTATATATATACGTGTCTCTCTCTATATACTGTATATACTTATGATATATAAATTAATTGTAGTCCCCACTGTTGAAAGTTCGCTGGACAGATCCAGGGCCTGCGATCGCTGGGTCTTGGGACGTGCTCCTGGGTAAACGCCAAGCCAAAGCCGCCAAGCCGGTCTTGGCATCGTTTTGCAGGTGCCCTCTATTCTGAGAGACGGGTCTTTGGTCATTGGCTCATGGTCATTTTTTGGTTGGAAGATGTGGACAATTCACTGCAACCACACGAGCTGACCATCGCTCGACCCTCTCCACAGTCGATGAGACACAGAAACCGAGGGCCCTGTGTTGAACCATTCGATGTGTGCGGATTCAAGAGGGTCAGTCCAGTGCTGTCAGTACCCAACCAGAGAGAATGTACCCAGTCTTGCAACGTTCTACACGTCGGCACCCATTCCGGACCTTCAATTCCGTTGCCCTGGGCATCACGTTCTTAATCACCCGCACCCAACGGCGCTGGCGGCAAAAGCCACCAACGAAGTGGAGGTGGAGGCGCTGGGCTCGGAACTCCGATGAACGTCCGAGGCCTCCGCCAGTGGCAAGGCCAGTGTCAGCGCTCTGCGGCCGAGTGGCGGACTGCCCAGGCGTGATGGTGAGGAGGTGGCAAAGCCATAGAACACCGCAATGCTCAGAGTACTCGGTGACAACTCTGTTAGAGACCTTAAATTTTACATGAGGAGGAGATAGAGGTATACACACATATGCGCCTTTTAAGTCCATCTACTGTGAAGATGTACTGGAAAAGAACTTCAAAGGAACCAAAAGAAAAACCCCGCGCAACCGCGCGCCATCTGCACCTCGAGCAGTGCATCTGGCCCACCCGGGTGAGGCAGTTCGGCAAGCACAGCAACAGATGCACCGGAAGACGCTGGATGCCCTGAGGCCGGGCATCGACGCTGCGGTCGTCGTGCGCTGCCTGTGTAACGGATGAACAAGCCTCACTGCACTGATGTACGCTGTATACTGCTGTGATGCCTTTGATCGAGGGTGTTGGTAGATTGGTAGGGCGTACTGATTGGATCCAGATGCACCACAATTAAAAACACGGAGTTCAAACTGTTTAGTTGCTGATGATTGCTGCAGATTGCCTTTCAAACACTGGCTTTGCATTTGACCCTCCCAGCTTTTGCCACATCCTAAAGATGTCCAGCTGGTCATGCTCGTCCTTGCTGTTTGCATGGTTTGCATGTTTGCATGTTTGCTGTTGTAAATAGAATCATATTTTGTCATATTTTGTCCTATTTCTACCACATCCGGTGCTTGCTATTTGGAAAAGGACCAAAGGTGGAACCAAGTTCCGGTGAATTGATTTCTACCACATCCTTTGCGCTTCAGATTGTATATACCCGGATGGTGCGTGTGTTTGCCAATTCGCGTCCTTCGGTGCCACCCACCGTGCCGTGCCTCAGGCGTCGGCAAGAGGGTGATGCGTGCGCGCTGCAACTGCTACATTTTGGGGTCCGGGGCCTGGCGTCCAGGGCCTGGCTGGGCCTGGCTGCAGCAGGAGCTATGCAGGGGGGGCACGGGGCTTTTTTGCTGGAAGAGACTGGACCTGTGCAATCAGAGAAAGACCAGATGTGTAAGGCCCAAAGGTAAAAAGATAACACCTCCATGAATGAAGTTGGATCCCGGTTAAGAGTTGCACTATGACATGGGGTATCCCAAGATGATATAAATATAGGGCTCAGTTGCAGTTGCCAACCATCACCCTGCGGTTCTTCCCTTCCCTTCCAGTAGCAGATACCACGCTCCCCCGCTCGCTCCCCCGCGACCGGTCACGTCCCCAGTCTGCGGGTCCATCGCAACGGGACGACCGAGGCCTGGCGCCAAGAGGTCTTGCACAGTCGCATCGCCCGCGCGGAGAAGGAGGGGGAGACTCCATCGGTAGACCGGGGAGACCTATGGGACTGGAAGAACGTGCTGGGAAAACGAAGAACCGAGGAGAATCATGTCTTCAATGTGTATCATTCTTTTGATGGAAGCTTCCTGAAGCTTCCAAATGTCAACATAGAATCCATTTTGTCAGTACAGTACAATTTAATGCATGGTTTCACTGAGGATCTAGAAGAGCACCGCACTTTCGGTGCGTTTCTGGGGTCAACCAGTTCTGGAAAGAATGAGCACTTCTATGATATATGCAAGTTACAGGGCTTCTAAGGCTTGTTGAGTACACCTTTTTGTAAGACCTTTTTGGAATAAGCTGTCTAGGAGCTCTGGTATGGAAATGGCGAGATGAGCATCGACAAAAACTCCTGACAGTCTCACGATGAGATCAGTCCTGCCCGTGACAACAAACCACGACCAGAAACGATCAAACATCGTGGCATGCTTGTCAAGGGGAATCGTTTCTCGGAGTTGATCCAATTCGTAGTTGCTTCACCCTTCGTAGTTGGTTCATCCAAGAACATCCTTACAAAGTCGAATCCTTCAGCGTCATTGGTCGATTGCTCCGCCCGCTGGATCCGTGGGTGGAAGGATCGGGGCGGATCCGCGCCGGGCGAGTGGGCCGAGTCGGGGATCGGGGTGACGGCACCGAGAGAGTTTCTGGCTATTCTTTGCAGTGTCTTCTAGCTTCTAGTAGTAGTAGTAGTAGTAGTAGTAGTAGTAGTAGTAGTAGTAGTA
>CAXAMN010014447.1:506542-527286 GCA_963970005.1 Durusdinium trenchii
TAGTAGTAGTAGTAGTAGTAGTAGTAGTAGTAGTAGTAGTAGTAGTAGTAGTGCTCTAGCTACTAGTTGCGATGCCCTGGATACTAGCCCCCGGGGCCAGGAGAAGATCATCACCCGGACTTTTGGCCAACTCCTCTTGGATGACGAGATGCTGAGGCGCCGGAGGGGCGCATCCAGCGGGCGCAGCCAGCTGGAGATTATTTGGTTGAGATACTGAGGGGATGTGTGGCTGTCAGAGATGGCCAAACGACCACACAAATATAGACAGAGACATGCTGAGATCCAAAACCACTGCTTGAGCTTCAGGTCAATTGATGATCAGTATCGTCAGCCCGGGATATATACGTAGCCACTCGGGCCACAGTCCCCCAAGTCGGAGCCCTCCGGATCCGACTGCCGGTGCCGCTGGCAGATCCCGCAGCTTCTACGAGTGGCGAAATGCCTTGCACCACGCGCGGCACGCCGCTTGGCACCAGCGCAGGGCGTGGCAGGGCCAGGTGCCAGCGTGTCGTGGCAGGTCTTCAGTTCCATGCCCAGAATGTTAGGTTTGCCTTTGGATGGTTTTTTGGGGAGTGAGAACAGGTGGAAAAAGGTTTCACTTGTTTCCAGGGAACATGAGGGAGGCCAGCATGATGGTCCATCTATGTTTCACCGTGTTTGATGTCAAACGGGGGCTTGGGCAGTGCAACGCTTTGGCCGCAGCAAAGGGCTACCTTGGAGGTACCTTGGATGGACTTGGTTTGTGGGTGTTTGAAATATAGACTGGTCCAGTGTTTTGAGTGTTTGAAATATAGGTAATTGAGTGTTTGTGTCATTTGTAAAGAAAGAGATGAACATCTAAGAGCAATTATAAGAGTCATTCAGCACAGCTGCATCTCACCTCAAAAAGAACTACTTGAATCTGACATGCTCTCAGTTTGCAAACGAACACTAGCCTGGAGTCGTAGGGCAAAAAGACATAAAAAGACCTACTCAATGTGTACCTTGAACCAAAATGGCTACGGTGCTCGTAGATGTGCATTTGTGTTGACCTAGCTGCTGAGGTGGAGGGAACTGCCACCACACACGCCATATACACGCATCTGTGTTGATAACCAGCAAAGGGCCAAATCATCCCGATCCTTGTTAAGTTGAACTTGGTTGTTGCCACCTACTCCTACTTCGTCCATATAGTATATTATATCGATATGATATTTATCGTTCAACCAATTTTATTTTGTTAGTTCATATTTGTTTCCTGCAATTGCTACTGTACGCCTCCAAAGCCCAATATCGGACCAGCTAGATGCTTTCTGGCAAACTTGCTAGGCATAGACCTGGTATGAACGCTTCGTTAAGACCTTTGATGAGAACGTTTGCAAGGTGGCTAGGTCTAGGTGGCTCCGTTTCCCCATAGGTTCAACAGAGTGAGCGTTTTTCGTTAGAACCCAGCATTATTCAGCACAACCCAGTTCGAGATTGTTCAAGTGGTTATTTATAGAACCCAATGGCCGTGCTTCGGGTGGTGCAGGATGGGTTTTCTTGTTTTCCTCGCAGCAGTCAGTGAGTGGGTTTTGTTGTTGCGGTCATTGTAGATCTTTTTGATTACTTGAATTAGATCGTCTCCACCGCAAAAAAACAATACAAATATATACTGAATATATATAATATATATAGTTGATGGTCGATGTTGTCGCCCACAGGATGCGCTTCATCGGGCGGCTGAACAGGAGGTGCGGGTGCCAATGTCACATCCCATGTCGTACCTAACGAGAAGACTATATATTGTTCCTCACAACAAATAGGTGCAAATGCAGAGGTGCTAGCTCCTGTCAGTCTCAGTAGCCACTGAGGTTCTTTGGTCACATTAACCCATTTGGGCTCTCCTGATAGATGGTCAAGGGGCCAGGATGTTGTCTTTGGGGACGCTGTGACCAGTGGAGTGCCCGGCCAGTGCCACAGCCCTTTGGGACAAGTCCCCACCCCAGTCCAGTCAGTGGATAAGCAACCTTTTTGGGGAACAGCTCGAAGAAGCTCAGCCTAGTGACCTGACAGTTAGGCTAGGCTGTGCTAGGCTGTGCTCTCAGCCTAGTGCTCAGCCTCCATGTTCCAAGAAAAACGTGTTTCCCTGCCCTGACATGGTTTGTCGGCACGGTTTTCCGGACTCGACACGTCGCTGAAGGGACGAAGACACCGACAATTGGGTTTGGAGAAGAACTACTAGGGGCTGCTGGCGTCGCTGCAAGGAACAAGAAACTACTAGGGGTTCCGAATTCCTGGCATTACTACTAGGAGCAAGAAGCTACTAGGAACAAAGGGCATCGCTACGAACGGAGCAAGAAGCTAGTAGTAGCTCCTGGCACTACTAGGAACAAGAACGCTAAGTAGCACCCGCAAGAGAAACACAAAGGATCGTGGAACAGCCACGATGAAGCGGCCGCGTGCGGTTGTGCACAGGTGTCAGCGGTGATTTCGTGGCCATCGACCAATCATGCTGTTAGCACCACCCCCCCTTCCCACACAACTCGCAATGTATTGGACCTGTAATCCACGACAAGTCCAACATCTCAGATAAAGGTGTGTTGCGGCCTTTCTTCATGCGTCATGGGAGTGTCGAGTCCAAAGGAGTTACAGTTCAATCGCCCCGGTTCCAACATGTTTCAACATGTTCACACCGAGAACTTACGCCACTCCGCGGTGTCCGGACCCCTACCGCGCAGGCGGAGGAGCGGAAGAAGGAGGCCCATGAGCAGAAGCTGCAAGTCATGAGGCCGAACTCGCGGTGTCCGATCGGACGGGCCCGGTGGGTTTGGTGGTTCCAAACCCAGGCGAAAGGAGCTCGTGGGGTGTGTGTTGGAGGGGCCCAGAGGGGCCAACTGGATGTCTGAGACGTCGGACATAGGGAAAAGGATGGAAAAGGGCAGTTCACCAGTCGTCCCCAGGTCCACTGAAGGCCGGGTGTGATGACCTTCAGGGATGGGATTTGGGGTGCAAATTCTGAAGGACTGAGCATGCTCGGTCTCCAATCTTGGCCAACAAGCACTTGCTGTAGACAGCAGAATGTCCGCCAAATTCAGCCAATATTCTTTTTGTGACCAGATCTTCATTTTCACAAGCCATGCCCACCGGATTTGCCCTTTTTTCCGCTGTGAGGCAAGCCTTTCGAAGCTCGAGTGAGGCTGGAAAATGCCTGGGAGGACCAAAGTCCGGACTGATTCGTTGGTGGCCACCAGGAAAGGCAGAAACGGCAGCAGCTTCTAGGCCCCATAAGGAGTGGTTAATGGACACTCCTCAACCTCTAAGGGCGCTAAGGGGCTATTATTGATAGACACCCCATGTTGTTCCGATCTATTCTCGGACCACTGTACAGGGCTATTAGTGATGTTCCTTGTGCTGATAAAGGGCAAGATATGGTTCAGTGGACCTGTTTGTCCTTCACTTCTCATCAACAATGTGGGCTTCCCAAATTCAGACGAGATGCATGAAGTGAATCAAGCCACCTCCTTCCAAACAAAACAAACCCACCCTTCTCAAACCTTCTTAATCCTTCTTAAACCACCCTTCAACCCACCCTTTCACTGGTGCCAGGCCTTGTTGGGTTCGGCCTTCTTGGGTTGGCACAACTTGGCGCGGCACCGCCAGCAGCACCTGGCGCGGCGCCGGCAGAGCGAGCAGCGCCGCGAGCGGAAGGACTTGGAGCTGGAGAGGCACTTCTTGGGGCACTTGGCCCGGGCCGGTGGAAGCATCCAGTTTACACCATATCATAGTGGTTTAACCGAGGTTCGATGACACTGTTGGACCCCCAATGTCTGGTGGTTTATATGGAGCTCCATCTGAAAAACACATAGGGGGTTGCGCCATCTACTCTGAAACCCCTGTAAGACATCCTTTCAGATGGTTGATAATATATATATATATGTGTATAGAATCTCTCATTTGGAGATGTGGCTGTGCGTCATGACACCGGGGACCCTGATCTTTCCCACCGAACATGCACTGAATAGACTACCAGCTGGGTCAACCTACCAGGGTTTAGGGCTCCGTGAAGAGCATTTGTACTCGCTCACGCTCTGTTTCCACTTGAGCCAAAGTAACGAAGTGCATACCCGATTGACCTGGTTTCGGTCAATGGACCTGTGGATCTGTGATATACACTGGATGATCCGTCCATTCCTGTCTGAGGTAAGCTCTTGGTGGAGTACTTATGGTTGTACTGATGCCATGCAACACTGTTCAGCATACAAAGAAGCGTACATCATCCAGCACGGATGGAGCTTCACCCCCCCATGCTGAATGGGTCACATCCAAAAACCCAAAAAGCGAACTTTATCCACAAGCCACAAGCACATCGGAACATCTAAATCTGCACTCCAATGACCGACAATGCATCTTGCAATCAATCAACAAACTAGGACCAGGACTTGTGGATCTCAGCAAACAAAAACTTGAAACACTTCTGTATCAGCCGCCTCCGCCTCAAGTGGCTCTCAAACAACGATCTGCCAAGCAAAAGTCAAGGTACCCACACACCTCTCGGAGGCATACAATGGGCACACGCTGAAAAATGCTCCATGTATATCGATTGCTTGTACTCGCACATGTGCGCAAGCCGTGGTGCATCTGATCCTCTGGGAGACCAATCACCATGGAGCTGAAGTCCATTGACCACTCTCGGAAAATCATGGAGCAGATAGGTGTAATGCTCAAAATGGACAAATCCGTTCCAATCTTCGACCAACCGAGTTCGTGCCCTCGCAGGTGCTGCCACACATGACTCAGCCTTCAATCTTCGAATTGCCTTCGAGGCACTGGACTGTTCAGAAGCACTGGGTCTTTCAGAAACATAAGACGCCCCGCAGAACTGACTTGCCCAATAGGGATTTCAACTCTTGACCCCCTTGGATCTTCTTGCTCCAACAATGCATCGGCTACTGCAGCATCTGGTTCAACCACATATGGGTTCCGCTGTACGGTTCGAACACCGGTAGGTCTTGGCAGCGCTCTAATACCGGCTGATCTCCTGGCAACGAACCTGTTCGATCCCGAGACACCCTCCAAGGCAGTAGTCGAGTGGAAATGGCTACCAACCGCATGAAACACAGTGGTGATCGAACCTTCAACTTAGTTGAACTTGAATGAATACGAAAGCTAATTCCGATATCGTGTTCGAAATTGCATTTTATCAGGTAATACACATCTGGACTGACATTTGAAACACATGAGATCTCAAACTGGTGACAATCTCTGATTCAGCTTAGTTGACATGGAAAAACTGTCCTGGAACATTGTGATTCTGCTGATGCGGATCTGTACACGTCGACATTTTTGCTGCATGCTCACACTGATCTGGCTCGAACCTTCTCTGCCGCGAAGTCATTCCACACCGAGCGGATTTCCTTGGCCCTCGTGGTGTTATTCGAACCAACTTCCATTTTGATCACCCCAGGCTTGAAACACTGACACACGCGCCAACGAAAGCTATTCCCTCGATCTGTCAACTGACTCAAACAGACTGGGAAAGACATCGTTCAACACGAGTTGGTTGAAGAACTCTGACATTCAGAACACCTTCTCCAACTGCAATGGGTCTCTCTCAAGATCTGTACTGTCTGACAGGGTAAGCTGTTGCATCCGGTAATGAGTCCTTTGACACACATGTGATGTTGGCACCCTCAAATCACCGACCGAAACTCAAACTCAGCTTCAATCATCTTTAAAAAAAACATCTGGACTTCTACCATGACACCCCGTATCACATGTGCACCATGAACCAAATGGATGGCTGACACAACCCCCTTCATATCCCTGGACAACATCAACTGCCGCCCTCTCAACGTGGCCACTTCCTGGCTCGACCATTCGGTTCACCTCGAACTTCATCCTCCTTATCTACCATTCCTACTGCCGGATATCGCGCTTTAATTAGCCCCAGATCTTCAATTGGCATAGGCCCTGGCTAAGAAAAGCTTTGAGAATTCTGCTTGTCACATTGGCTAAATGCGGTTGAGTCCAATAAGACCGGGCAGTGCTTGGCGGTATCTCATCCAGCGGGTGGTGAAAGTTTACTCTTTCGAGGCTCTACAATGAGCAAAGGCAAGGTGGTCACTTTGCTAGGACCTAGGAAGTATGATGTCTCGTAGGTTCTCACAATCATCGCGAAAGATTGTAAAGGAAACTCTGAATTGACCTGAGTTCGGCAAACAGTGTCATCAGGAACCTCCTTGCGGATCTGAAAGTCATCAGCTCTGGCTAGGTGATGTTCAGATGAATATATCAGATGAACACCGGATGAGTAGATATGAATTGTGGATTCTTTCACTGGTGCAAGGGTTGCGTGGTTCTCATCCATTGGGACGATGGTTTCTTTTTTGCTTACTTGTTTCAATATCTTTCTCATGGGCCGGTCAATCCATCTGAATCCCCTTTCGGTGATGTTTTTTCCCGCGGATTCACTGGGCCAAGTGACGCCTTGCCAGATTCGCTTTGCTGCATTGCGTTTGTGCCTGGCATGTCCAAGCGCTGAAGTGTGGCAGCCTTCGCCGGAAGCGCTCCGCTGGCGCACGCATTGGCCTGCAGGTGACGACCTGTCATGGACAGCACAGTGCACTGCGCGCTTCGGGTGGGAAGGTGGTGGAAAAACAACTAGGACCATAGGGCACATCTGGAGAAGGAGGACGATAGAATCTACTGTATCCTGGGGTCCTTCCCATCTGGTGATGGGTGGCCTAATCTAGCTCCAATTAATTTGGATTGTGACCCTTCCCCTTTTGATCGTTGAGGTCCTTTTGGACCCCAGAAACGACGTGTCGGAAACGGTGGCGCACCGGTGTTTCTTTTTGACTCGAGCTCTCTTCCATTCCCACTTGGAAGGTCCTGGTTTCTGGGAACAGCAGCTGTATATGAAGCTTTAACAGTCTCTTTTACCCAAATGATGCACTTGAAAAGGATGTATTTGGAGCTTTCAGGGTTCGCACCTCACCACACACACAATGACATCTACTCGGGTTTCCTCCAGGCGCTGACGCTGTGGCAGCTGCGCGGGGTGCAGGGTCTCACGGATCCCGGCCGTGGGGCCTTTCAGGCGTGAAACGTTTTAAGGTCGGTCGCGGTGGAAGAGATTTGGTCGGAAGGGGGAAAGAAAACCAAAAACCGTGGTTTCAATTGTGAAAGAATGTAACCAAGGTGTGGGACCATGTTCATGTTGTGTTCATTTTCTTTATATATAAAGTATATGTACCTTTTGGATATTTTTAAATGAATATTGTGATCATTGGGACTGGAGAAGTTCATTAGAAACCAGCATCCTCATCTGAAAAACACGGACGGCTCCTACCCAGACTGACAGTGCACCAGACTGACGTTGAAGCATGAAACGTTCGAGTGTATAGGTTATATGGGGTGCAAATTGACAACAGCCATAGTACTCAGAGAGCCCTAAAAATCGAGGAGCTTGACTTGAGCTTGAGGAACTTGAACATTTTGCAACAACACGGAGTCACGAAACTATCTACTGACAGCTCCAACGACTGGTCGATGCTTGGCATCACCCTGAAAACAAGACGGCACCGCTTGAGGCACAACTTCTGGAGCTGTGGCATCAAGTAGTGCCTTGGCAGCAGCTACTAGTACGTAGCTAGAAGCCACATGAAGCCATTAGTAACAAAGGCTTCTAGCTTTGTTCGGCCATCGTGAGTAGGTCCTCCATTTACTACAAATTAGGGGCGCTAGAAGCTACGAACGGAGCAAGAAATGAGGCCGGGAGATCCTTGTGCCATGGGTCCGACCTGGTCGCCAGCTCTTTGGCGACCAGACGGACCGACACGTCGTCCACCGAGGCGCTGCGCGGCACCGAGGCGCTGCGCGGTCGGCAGCAGCTCCGCGCACGGAACGCGCAGCTCTGCAGGGAGAAGCTGATTCCAGCAGCTCGGCTGGGTGTGGGGTGTGGGGTGTGGGGTGTGGGGTGGTGATGTGAGAGACAAAATAGTGAGGTCTTTAGTTAGCGTAACAAGTGTGATTATATCATGTGCTTGTTACTTTTTGCCATTTGACTGTACATTTCACCACCCTGTCCACTCGTCCAGAAGGCTTTGGACGTCCAACGTCTCTTGCTGCTGCTGGGCCGCTGGCGCCTGCATTGTCACTTGTTGCACGGCCGTCGGGCTGCTGGCGCCATGGTGGAGCAGAGGCCCCTTGGGTGAGGAGTTCTCTGTGGAAACGCCGGAGCCGCGGTCGGACGAAACGAGCGGCAACTGGAAATCGCCGTTACCAACACCCGCCGCCGACGCCTCGAGTGATTCATCATGTCGCTTTCCTTCCACCCTTTTTTCGCTCTTTTTCAACCCATGACTCCAGAATTTACCACCAGACCAGGAACTGGAACCGTGGTGGGACACCGTGGGGTGTCCCCACGATGGACACCGATGGACACCGGACGGATCGCGGATCGCGGCGCCGAAACTTCGGCGCGAACACCGAGGCTCGCGGCGGAGGAGCAGCTGTGGATGAGCCGTCTCTACGATGCATGGCGCCTGCTGCGCTCCGAGCAGTTGCACCTCAGAGCCGTGGGCACCAGCTGCCAAAACGCTCGGGAGGTGAGCAGATGTGAGTAATTCGTGCAGCGGTTCGTTGTGAAGATGCAGGGTGATGAAGATGCACATCCGATGTGGTGTCCCTTTTGTTTCTTCATCTATACAGATGCTTTGGGAATTTGCGAAGTCTGATGTTTCGATGTACTCGGTATAGGGTGGTCATGCTGGTCCAGTGGTAAGAACCTCTCGTTCTTGTGGTGTGATATAGGTCGCAGCGGGTTCTTTCGGTTTTTCGGGAGCGCCGGAGTCTTGGAGGGGTCAAAAGAAGAATATGACTATCCACATCACTACAACATGAAAAAAACATCTCCAGTTGACCCCCCCCCAGCTTGTCAGCCCAAGATTTCTATCCAGAAGCATCACAAAAGCATGTTGACATGCTATGTTTGATCACAATGCTTTGGATATCTCTAGCGCTGCTCCTTTGGAGCGGCTAATCTCCACCTTTGGACCCGGAGCAGCTCCTTTGCACCTCAGAGCAGCCCCGTGCAGCTCCAGGTCCAGCTGCAGCTGCGCTGGCGCATGCTGCATGGGATGAGCCAACTGCAAGACTTGTGCCTCGGCTCTTGAGCCCAGTTTCTAAGACACGTATTCTTTTTGTGGGGTGTCCCACCTGTAAAAGTTGGTATACACAATGATCACTGGTTTAGAGAAAGGCCTGCAACCTAACCATCACCATCAACTGGGCCCAGGGGCTTCGGTGTCCTGCGAGGAGCAAGAAAGGACGTGGTAGAATGTTTTTTTTTTTTTTTTCAAACTTCTTGCTTCGTTGAGCAGCAGCATGTCAAGGCCACGGAGTTTTTGCATCAGAAGGCATTCAGCTTGTGTTGGCAGTCTTTTACAGTTAAACTTCTCCAATGGGTGGTTCACAGCCGCCAAGCGACCTGAGGCGACCAGGTCGCAGATGGGGATAACGGATAACTCAGTTTCAAGATACCACAGTTTCAGCTACCTTGGATTCAAGTAGTAACAAGTGCCACGCTACTAGTAACAGGTGCCTTACTAGTAGTAACATTGGATTCAAGGACCAACACCCTGAACATCTTCAGACATGATCAATCCCAGCCTCAAAATCTAGGCAACTTTGACCATATTGGAGAAAGTAGACAGGAGAAGTATATATAGAGACAAATTGACATCGTGGGAACCCACCAATTGTAGTTTCCTGTATCTCTCTCATGGAGTTATCCCACGCATCACAAAACAGTCGCCCACTGAAAGGATTCGGCTCTTTTCCAGCATCGTTTGCTCGCAGGGTTCCAAAGACTCCGCGGGAATCAGGACCACCAGCTAATACTCACTGGATTTTTCATAGTGGATGGCAGGGCCTCGATCTTGGAGGAATCATTTGAAGACCAAACCGGTGTGTTTTTCTCCATCCTCCATGATGATTCCAGAGAGAAGAAGGCATAGTGCATGCCTCACAGTCCAAGTTTGCTTGTGCACCTGGGATTCACTGGGAACTGCAACGTGAGACACCTGAGCACCTGTGAGACCACCCAGGAAACCATCAGGAAACCATCACTCCTTCCCCAACACCATCAATAGAAAGTCGATTGAAATCCATGTTGTTTGTAAGCTAGAGACTTCTTTTTTGAGTTTTAGCATTCCTTTCATTCCCGAATGTGCCACGTCAACTCCCTTCAGGGTGGATCAAGGGAGATTGGAAGCGCTTTTGCTGAGGCAGGCATTGTGGTTCTGGTATGTTCTGGTTAAACTGCAGCACTATGTGATACCTAGATCTTCCTATGAGGCACTTTTCCAAAGAAGTTGCCTTTTACCGTACGGCGTTTCTTGATTTTGTGGCGGCGCTTTTCGTGGTTGGCTCGAAGTTGGGTGTAGTTGGGTGATTTGTTCCCTTCGTTGAGTATAGTTGGGTATAGTTGTGTCAAACCCCGAAGGTTGATGAACGCACCCCAATGTGTGAACTTCCTGTCAACATACCAACCGGTGACCTTTGGGAAGATGCGGAATTGGTGCAGTGCTTGAACTATGTTTTAGCTTCGAAACGGCTGGTCGTTCCGGAAGACTACCAACCAGTGTTTCATAATTTGTTTTCGTGGTTCAGAGCTCCCTGAAACATAGTGATGAGCATTCAACACAAAATTCGGAATTGTGTTCTTGAGTTTGATACGTGTTGCGTGAAATTGACGAAATTTGCCGGAAGAAATGGTGGCGTAAATCCGCGTAATGGCGGCATAAATTCCCGTAATCAGATTTTGGCAACATTTGTCAACCATGGACCACTGAGATTGCTTGGCTTATCAGGGTGTAGCATAATGAGCACAACGACTGTTGTTAGGGGGTGGTCAATTGTCAGACCTTGCACAATGACCTTGGAGAATGACCCTGAGTACCAGAAGTTGGGTATAGTTGGGTAAATTTGGCAATGGGAATCGTAGAGCGGTCAGGGATTTGGGATTGCGATGACGTTATCGTGGAGGTGAGTGGGAATCTAGCTGAGTAAGTATCCTTGAGCCTGGTGTGGAGGAGACATGCACCATCCTTCCCCATATATGGAGTGTGGCGTTATGTTTTTATGGTGGTGTTTTTTTCCTGGATGACGGCAATTTTCCACAAATTTTTTCACACGATGGAAAGCGGTACTTTTTGCGTCCACCAGGTGGATCTAGGTATACAAACGATGTAGCCATAATATCATATCCATCAGATGCAGCTCTGCGTACAGTCTTGCAGCACGAAAGAGAGAACATGAAAACATCAACGGGTACGGTCTTGGCGTGGCCAAAGCGGAATTCCACACAGATTTGTCACTATATAGATAAAACATCACTATATATATATAACTAAAAATAAATACGTATTGATACGTAACAATCATCAGGTGTCGCTGTTGACACCTCACACACTTCATTCGAGTTGACCGCCAACTCGATCTGCATGTGGCGGTCGTGTGGACTGGATCTTACACCGGATCTGGCGGACTCCAGAGGTTTATACCATAGACTGTCTGCAACCGATTGAACCGTTTGAACATGTTTGAACGTTTTTGTTTTACAGCCACTGTTTAGCTTGGTTTCGCCCCAGCATGTCACACGAGGGAAGCAAACATGTTCTGAACGGTCTTCGTGTTCATGACTGGCGAAAGAAGGAAAGAAGGGCAAGAGCAGCATGGCATTGCCAACGAATCAGCACCAGAACTAGCTTGCCGGCTTTGCTTTCAGGAAGCCCTCACCAGCAAATACTCAGACTGCAGCGGTGGCAGCGTCTCACTCAGCTGACAGCCCGCAAGACATTGAGTTGGTGAGCATCATTTAAGAATGAGTTGCGGAATAAGGTCAGGTCTACTCCCTCCGTGCCAGAGGCATTTTATGAAGTATCTAACTCTGAAGGACCCCCTTTGGCAACGCAGTCCCACAAGACACGGCTCCTCGATGGGTTCCTCATGAAGCAAAAGAACTGTCCAAGAGAAGTGCCTGGGTGAACTTTTGGGTTTTCCATGCAGATGTGCGAATGTTGCCGCGGCTTGACCAGATGATTGACTTGGTGCGAATGTTGCCGCGGCTTGACCAGATGATTGACTTGGGGGTTCCAACTTCGCGATAAGAGAAAAAACCGAAGCAACACCCAAAGGCCCAAAGGCTGCAGAAGGGTGATTTTTAGAAATCGGGTGCCGGTGCCTGGCTATGCGACCATGTGTGGATGATGTTGGGCCATTGCCGATGGGCCCCAGAAGAACAGTGACGGGCCCGACGGTCGCCATGAAGGACTTGAGCTGAGCCATGGACGCTGCAGGGGTGAACACGAACCATTTACAGCCAGATGAAGAGCACTGAAGAGCCAGAGATTTTGGGTGGACCAGCTGCTTCTGTGACCAATCATATTACAACTTGTAACTTATAACCTATACCTTATAACTAAAGCAACCAGGCTTGCGGTGGCCTTCCCATCATGAACAACTTGATCGGAGGATCGCCCAGGGGGTGGCAAAGGAAGGTCATAAGATCGGTCATCTAGACGATCGACACAACCAGGTAACACACCACTAGGATCTATGACCAATTTACCAGCTATCAGAATGAAATGAGTTCAAGATCCTCTATCACAAGCAACATCTATGAAAGACACATTATAAAGTTCAACTTACTGTATCATAATGTCAGGGGGTTCCATCCGAGTGCCCCGTAATTCATCTCCCACCGCATCGCCGCCGTCGCCTCCAGGTGGCGCGTGGAGACGTCGATCCGGTCGACGCGGCGTCGGTTGAAGGAGCGCCGAACGGACGAGGGTGCAACCGGGAGGGGTGGCGCAAAAGGAACCTAATAGCAATGGCCTCTAACCTAGTAGCAATGGCCTCCAACCTATTTTAGCAGTGGCCACCAATCTAGTAGCGATGGCCTCCAACCTATATAGTAACAGTCTCCAACCAATAGTAACAGTGGCCTCCAACCTAGTAGCGATGGCCTCCAACCTCTAGTAGCAATGCACCGGGAGTGTTTGTTTTTGGATCTGAGGGGCCTCAGGGGGATGGAGTTCATCCAGAACCCTCCTGGGTGCGACCAGTCCCACAATTCTTGCATGGGTCACTGGCATTTTTGGGTCTCCAAACCCTGCCAACATGAAGGACTCTGATCAAAAACCACCCTATTTTCCAGACCGCTGGGCAGGAGCGCGCCTTCACCGGCACCATGCGTGAAGTGGCACGGGAGGAGCTGGAGCTGTTCTTTGGGACGCATTTGCACCGCGCGGTGCTGCGGTTTTCGAGGTTCCTGGTGGTTCCTTCTTTTGAGGACGGACGATGGCGCAAGCTTGTGCCCAACTTCGAAAGAACCTGGACTCCACTCTGCATGGGGGGTTGAGCAAGATTCAAGATTTGGAGGGGCTGGAGAGGTTTTTTGGGTTGCCAAATGAGATCTGATACTTCTTTCAACCAAGAAATGTGGGGGACAAGGAGGCTGATAATGAATAAGTTTATTGAGATTGTTCCAGTATATATGTTGCACATGCTTACGATACAGTCACTCATACCTTGCGCTACGTTCAAATCCTTAGCTCACGAGAGCTCAGAGTGGATGATTCACAAGGCCTGGGAGTTACACACAAACACCATGTACAAAAAGACTGAAATGCTCACAGCCCGTATGACTTGATTCAAGTGTTGGATCCATCCTTACAATTGGGTGTGAATAAGGGTTCCCTCTCCAGTCACTAACTACTGTGTCTCACTTCACTTCACTGTTTCCTGATGTGTCCTGCATGATTGAAACAGATTCAGACTGAGGATTCACCTGAACTGTTTGACCGACTGGCTCAGCCAGTCCCGCTTTTCGCGGGTCGTCAGACTGCGCGGACGAAGCGCCGAATTCGTCTCCGGCACTCAGGTGCCAGTGGGTTTTCTCGATCTTCAAAGCAGAGGTGCCAGCGAGACACAGTCACCCAGAGTTTCAGGAGTTCTTCTGTAAGTTGAAAGTGGATGTGTTTTTTTGCGTGGGTGGAAAGGCTGAAAAATCAGACATGCGAGATGCAAAACATGGCACTCCCATGGGTCAATACCGGAGACTTTGAGGGGGGTTGACCTATGAGACCTGCATACTCCCAAATAGGGTTCAGTCGTTGCGAAAGTCGTTGATTTTGAGCCTGTACCATGGTGAGTTGTTATTTTCAAAAGTCGTTGCGAACTCTGTGCTGCTTGTGCTTCGAGTTTATGGAAAGGATAGCAATGATATTGGGTTATGATGACCTGAGGTAGCACTTTGGTTTTGGATCGCCTCTCATCACATACATTTTTCGTATATATATATATATATACTGTAGAGGGTTTGAACTTTGCAAAGAAAACGCCCAAGATGCCTTACTGAAATCTACAATCTATACGTAAATAATGCATAATATTCTTTTTTGTCAGTCAAAACCCGCTTAATAAGGAAACAATGAGGTTGTTCGTGGTTTTGGGATGCTTTGGTGCCTGAAGGTGGTGTTGTGATGTTGATTTAGTCAGCCCAAAAGGTCTGGTATAACCAATTCCGCGTCCAACAGCCGCTTTCAAATGCATGAAAAGAGGCCACCCGGGAACGTCACCAGCGAGAGCTTGAACGCACCGAGCGACAGGCGCATACGCGATGTGTGTGTTTTTGGGTGCGAAGAACATTTGGATGTGTAACAAGGGCGCGATGCATCGCTACCAGGAGCAAGGATGCTACGGCCTTACTACTAGGAACAAGGACGCTACTTTACTAGGAACAAGGGCATCGCTACTAGTAACAAGGGCATTACTACTAGAAACAAGAAGCTACTAGTAGCTCCTGTCAGTATACGTCAATGAGTCAATTGGCAGTCAAAGAATCTGTTTTTGGTCCGAAGAGTAACAACCAAACAAACTACCATGACAAACGCAGCCATATGTTAATAATATATTATATGTGAATATTTATTTAGCAAGACTCAGTGTTTGATCGAGCCTTTGTCTGTTTAATTTGCCTAGTTTTGCCTCTTTGAGGTGCTGGCACTGTCGTTCTTCAGTAGAAGCACTCAAAGTAGACGTGTGACGTTGGTCTTCTCAAGGTGCAGGGAGCTCGCATCGTTCAGCGTCAGATGGCCGACGGTTGGAAGAAGGCCGATCGGGCCTCGACGTGGGCGCTGTGTCTTGCGCAGATGTTGAATGAGGGTTGGGGTGAGTTTGTTCACCAAAAAACGTTGTTCTTAAAATCAAGTGAACAGCTCTTAAGGCTTTGGAGTGAACAAGAGTGCTCTTAAGGGCGCGGCTTTGGACGACTTTTCTATTTGCCTTTTTGGCGTTTTGCCTGAGGCCGAATGAATTTGATGCACCCAGTGCGTCCAGGGTGGTACGGCTGTAGAAAGTGGAAGGTAGTGGAATGATTACAGTGCGCCAAAATGTTCGCTGAACTTGACGATCCTTGGATCTTCATTGTGCTGATCAACATAAAGGTTCCAGTTCAAACTCCATCCCTCCTTTCTCAAAAGCTATATAATATATATATATATATTAATAACTGGTTCATACAAACGGTTTTGCCAAACATCCTCTCGTCTCGGAAGATGTAACAACAGAACCCTGTGGTCACCCCAATGTCCCCCAAGCCGTTGTGTTTTTGTGGGAACGAACTATAGACTAAAAACAGGAACACCAGGATAGAAGCACATTATATAATAAGATATCATAAGCATAGTGATGAGCATCGCTGCGCACATAGATATCATAAGCAGTCTCACATTGCGTTCTGCGTTCTTGCCAACAGAACTCACGAAAGACGATAAATCACCAACAACCACTCCAATAATAACAACCCCCCAAAAAAATTGATTACCGTGCCACACACCACTCACCCATCCCGTTTTCAATCACGTGGCGTCCACTCCCTCGCTTCTGGTAGGCCTTGGAGGCCCTACAAGCTGAGCAGCTCCGGAACCTCCGCGCGCAGCTCCGAAGCCTTTGCCGCGCCTGGCGCGGTACGGGGACCGTGGACGACAGTCCTGGACAGTGCACCGTTGGAGTGCCGTTTGGCAGCCAGGTTGGTTGGAGCCAGGTTTGGAGGGGGAGCCAGGGAACAGCAGGAAGAAATTCGGTGGACCTGGATCAGGTGGAGCTTTTCAGATTGAGTGGAGCAGGCGAGATCAGCTGCTACTGTACCTGGACCTTTGACGGGGGCAAGTTGTTTTGTTTTTCTGTGGCCATGCCAGAAGTCCTGAAAGTACTGCTACCCAAGCTACTAGGGTGGAGGCCATCGGTACTGTATAATACACTACCCAAGTTGCGACCCAAGTGCTTCAGAACCCTCACATTGGATGGTCCTTCTATCGCTTCTGCCAGGCTCACCGGCGCTCGGGCGCTGGTGAACGCGCGAGGCGTTCGGAGGCGACAAAAGAACAGTCGACCAGCGCGAAACATGGGAGAGACCTGTTGTTTGGTGCCAAATCCTTAGTAAAACAATGGTTATTTGGGATTCAGGCTATTTTAAGCGGTGGTTTGAATCCTGGGGGGGTTGTAAATATTTTAAATGTTTGTAAGAAGTAAACATGGAAGAACTCCTGCACCTCCTGAGATAAGGATCACGTACAGTTTTTCATCACACTTTTGGGTGGGCCCATATGATATTGCGGTATTGCAAAGTCAAGAGCAACATCATTTGAGCTGCTCGAAGTCGAAATCCATTGCTTCCTTCCTTGCTTCCTTCCTGCTTTTGTTTCTGTTTTTTCAATTCTTTCGAGCTCTTCACCGCATTGACTCGACTCCAATCCTCCTGCATTGACTCGAGGCGTTGGGCCTCAGTCCTGGGACACCGGCAGCGGCAGCGCGCTTTGCGGCGGATGTGTTTGCACTGGCGCTGGGTGGCCGGGCAGGACGGTCGGATTGGTCGGAGCCGGGCGGATTGGGTCAGGGATGCGGAAGGGATCAACTGGGTGGATCTCCCCTCGTGTTGGTGGAGTGATTCGAGGTTTTCTTGATGGATCTGAGAAGGACAAGCAAGTGTAGACAGCATGGAGCAGCACTGATCTTCCCGGATGTTCGATCAAGCAAACCCTGAGATCCCAGAGAGTGGAGTTTTTCAACCACCCTTTGAGTCATCCCGTTTGATGAGTTTGATGCAGAAGAGCTTCGATGAGCTTCATAGCTTGGGCTCACATGCTGGCGGACACCTCGAACATGTTAAATTTGCTTAAGGGTGATAGCCAAAAGCCGCTGAACGCAGTATTGCACCTGTTTCACCTCGCAGGAGAGGCATGATGCCCGACTCCAGCGGTGCCGCAAGTCTTCTGACTGGAAATTTGCGAAAGACCGCTGAGGTTGTCGAGGTGTTCTGGTTTTGGATTGTAGGAGCCCCGTGCAATCGAGTCCATCACCTCATTCTGTATAGTGGTTTGTGTCACGCTCCTTCTGGAGATTGACAACCCACGGTTCCAGGGGAAATAGTTGGTTCATGTTGGTTCAAGTGCGCAGCTGGAAAAAAGAATAACGATGAGATTCACGAGGCAAGTCAAGTGGGACTCAAGTGGCACTATATACTTTGCACATCTTTGCACAATCCTCACGAGAGCATGCAATCCGAAAGTCTTTGGAGCCGACATAGAACCCGTATATCGTCCAAATGAAGCACTGCAGAGTGACTATGCAGCTATCCTCAAATGCCCGGTGTGTCAGAACTAAGCAAGTGTATAACTCAAGATAAGGGTATACCCGGACCATTCTGTTTGGGTGTCCAGTGGAGACAGCCAGGACACCCATTGGATGTTTGGGGTATTCTATCAATATTCTATTGTAGATAGACCGTCCATTTCGGTGCGTTCGAAGGGCACCTCCAGCAACACTCAAATTGGACCATCCTCAAATGAACGGTCTAATTGCCCAATTTGATGGATTTCGACATCCAAAAGGACCATTGGGACCCCCCAATTTTGATGGCACCAACGCAAATGAATCGGGAACAGTCTAGCTGGCAGTAAGAAGGCAAGAAGAACCAGTAGACTACAGGTCAAAGACTCAAAGACATCATTTTACTGGTTGGTCATACCAAAAACGCAACTCAATGATGTAAAGGACCAGGTTTTACTTGGTCTTTGCACCTGTACGGTAGACTACCATGTACTACCATGTTCCCTGGAAGATTCCTGCCCTGGTCCGTTTGATGGGAAACAAGGGGGTTTCTGTCCAGTCAGACGTGACTTCATCGGAGGAGCCGCGGGTTGTGGGGGGCCGGGAAGGACCGGATGGGTTGATTCAGAAGAAAGACAGGAACCGATCCTGTTCTCCCCAGGTATGCGGAGAACTGCACTGTTCAGCTGCGGTCGGCATGGCTCATGCAGCAGGCCTCCGGCCGGGGCACGGTCGGTCCGGTGATCGGTGTGCGGTCCGAGTGGGATCGACAGGGATCTACGGTTTGAAAGCTGGATCCACATGTATCAGGAAGGCAAACTCAAAGTGCAGTCTAAGAGGTTCCAGTATGACGGCTTGTGAAACCGGATCTTGTAGCCAAAAGGATTGAATGGCTTGAAGAATCAAACAAAGATGTGGAATTGCTGACACATACAGATACTCAATGCCTCACTAGCAAAGACTCGAGAGCAAAAAGACTAGGACAAGAAACATAAGAAACTATCAGAGCATACAGAAATAAGTACCAGGAGACCCCCAAGGCCCCAAGGGATGTTGTTTGGACCCTAAGGGGTGGTTAATAGACACCCTTTACCCAAACAAACCAATTGGCTACCCTTCCAGGATCTTCCAGGTCTGGTACGTAAATTACTAGCACATGTTTAATACATGGCTGGACCCGTGTTTGCAAGAAGGCTATGTTCTTCCCCGTCCGGCCGATCCGACCACCGACGGCAGACCTTCCGGAGCTGGCAGCATGCCCGTCGCGTGGCCGAGCGGGCATGGGGCATCGGGCATGGGTGCGCATCGGGCTGTGCTTCTTGCACGCCCTGCAAGGCAAAGAAGGATCTTAGAACTTGAAGCTAGAGCAGAGATGGGGCTATGTTCAGCCAGAAATCTGCCGGAAAGGAAGGATCAGCAGGTGTTATTTCACCTGCTGAACTATCAATGTTTGATGCTCCTTTGCACAGGTCCGATGCAGAAGTTGGACCTGTTTTATTTCTGTTTGAGTGCCCAGCGGTCTCATGGGGGGATGTTCAGGGAGCAATTCCGCGGTCGCCGACGAAGCCCAGACGGAACCCCAGGACTAACTCCCCCAGGACTGTTCTGAGGGTGAACCATCCACAAGGAGAAGCCACCTATCGAGCCTGTGTTGTCCCATGTTTTGATCACTGAGCCTGTGTGAGACCCCAACAGAACTCAGTACCAGTTGAACTCAGCCATCAGGTGCTTATGAGGAGCTCTTTCGCATCCTCTCCGACACCCAGGTGCTACCCCCAGCGGAACCCGTCGGAAGATGAAAAGAGACGACGTCGAATGTCCGGAACGGTACGGCGTGTGTGTCATATCCGCATCCTCACTCAATGGGGTGTGGATCAAACAAATTCTGTTTACTCAGCCCTCCAACCGGCAGAAGCCACAGCCTGAGGCAGACCTGGCGCGTGCGGCGGAAGCCACAGCCTTGGCGGAGACGGCCGCGGTGGCTGCGCAGCAGAGGCGGCCACGGGAGAGTGATGAAGAAGTGGGGAAAGAGGCGAAAAGAGGTGGCAACCAGGTGTGGTACTGGAAGCTGTTTGGACAGGTTTGGCGAGAATTCTGAGAGGTTTGTCCAAAGTGTGGTAATGTAGGCTGATGGTGTTTCTGGTCTTGCTTTTGGTGGACGAGCCACAACCATTTTAGTTGACCTTCCCCGGTGGCAAGCACCGTTGACCTATCGCCGGCAATGGCAGTGAAGTACACGACCAATGGTCGAAGAAGTCAAGCGCCCCAATGGGCACCCGGTAGCTGTGGATGTCAGACGTGAAGAACTTACTGTGTTTGTACCTTATTAGTGATTCGTCACAATCCCATTGCTGATTCTTTTCCTATCTTTGCCTACTAGCTGTGCTGTTGTAATGCTCAGTGCAGATCACTACCTCAAAAGTAAAGGTATTCCACAGGATTCCACAGGATTCCACAGGATTCCATTGGAGAGGAGAGCTCGGAAGTTGTCCATCGCCTTCCAAAACAGGTTTTTGCGTTCCGCATGCCTTGAACATCCGGCAACGTGCATTCAGATTGACGTTATTTTCCTTCGTCTCACGTCCATTTTCGATCCTCTTCAATCCAGTCCGACCAGGAATCAGCAGGTCACCGTGCGTGTGCTGCCGTGCCTCGGATTGTGTGGGCTGAAAAGTACAGAGGATATCGGTAAGGCAGGTTGGCCAAGGGTGGTCCCTTGTCACCATTGTTTGTACACGCTGGCCGTTTGCACGGCTGTGCACCTGTATGTCAACAAGAATTAACATGCCTTCACGCACCACCACAACAACAGCTTACTACTACAGCTGCTGCTGCTGCTGCTGTTACTATTACTGCTGCTACTACTGCTACTACTACAACAACTACTACTCCTACTCCTACTCCTACTCCTCCTTCTCCTGCTACTACTACTACTACTACTACTACTACTACTACTACTACTACAATACAACAAAACAACAACAACAACAACAACAACTACAACTACAACTACAACTACAACAACAACAACAACAACTAGTACTACTACTACTACTACTACTACTACCTACTACCTACTACCTACTACCTACTACCTACTACCTACT
>CAXAMN010014447.1:535261-591475 GCA_963970005.1 Durusdinium trenchii
GCAACAAGCTGCGATCTGTTTTGGATGTGTTGAGGAACACAAACCTGGACATTGTTTTCTCAGATGCCGACAATGTTTTCAAGAGTGATCCATTTCTGCCATCATTGAGCCTGGGAAGCATGATTCGCTCCAGGAAATACGAATACATCTATAGTCGAAAGATAGAGCCTGGAAACCAGAAGATTCAGAATTTGAAACCAGAAGTGTATCATCAGGAACCTATCAAAGGCAACACAGGCTTTTGCTATGTGGCAGGTGGCAGGAAGCAAAGCATCGTGCAAAAGATCTTCGAGATCAGTGTGAAATGGTGCAACGACCGTCCTGACTTGGATGACCAAGAAAACTTCTGGGATGGCTTGGTGGCAACGAGGCGGAAAAAGATCTCGGACCGTGACTTCGTCAGCTCTAGAGCTCGACTTCCTCAAGGGTGCAGTCACAAAAGGAGTCCACCACCTCATCATGTCCACTTCTCATTCTCAAGATCCACCACATTCATGCACATTCCACCAAAGTCACGGCATCGGGTTTTCAGAAACACCTGGGTTTTGGCAGCCGGTGCTTCGCATTTCCGGGCTGGCTGGGTGGCGAGGTGCAGTCGCAGCCGGTGCTTCGGCCCGTTGAACCCCCAGGAGATGATGCGGGCGTCGTTACCTTCGGACCGCTTTACGGTCAGCCGGATGCTCATGCGCACGCTGGCCGACGGCCGGCGAACCTGGGATCCGGCCGCCCGGTTGGTGCGAGCGGGGTGGGATCAGGCGAGCAGTATGATCAGTGGTGGTTGAGTATGAGTTGGTTTTTGGAAGTGGCGGAGTAGAAAATGAGCAAGAGAGACACGGATTAGTTCAATCATGTTCAATCCGTTTGAGCAAACAACTACAGTAGTATAAGTGACGACTGGTCATCCCCGGTCAGCGTTCCCAATAGTGTGATAGTATATCATTTATTGGACACCCTTTCTGTAGGGATCCACATACCTTCTCAGAAGGTACCTGGACCCGTACATGTGTCTCCAATCACCTTCTCAGAGGGTATTTTTTTGTGGGTCCTGGCCATACCCAGACACTCCATGTATGCCATATTTGCATACATTGGGGTGGTGGTCAATGTAGGCATATAATACATGGAGCGTCTGGGATAGGGCTTCTTCACACCCGAACTCACCCCCACAGTCCATCCGTTTGTCCTCTACCTCGTCCACGTTGGACCTCGATTGGTGCCGAGGTAAAGATCAACCGCAGTATCGCCTTAGTGGAGCAGTTCATTCAGCTTTTTGGACCCGGAGTTGGCGGCCATGGCGTGGGTTTCCATGGTGGGACCAGAGACTTATTTTCTTCACTGGAAGAGGGTGAAAGCCAAGGAGAGAATATCTCCAGCTAATGGGTTGTATTGTTGTTTGATGGTGTTTGATTTTACTATGTTTGGGGCTCTTCAACTATTAGACAATGGGACATGACCTAAAACAGAAGATTCCGAGCGATATTTGAATGTTCAAAAGGTATGGCGAAGAATGTCCATGAATTGGCGTAGACTGCGCAAACAGGATTGTTGGGTGCGCCATACTCTCCATGGGTGGTTGTCCAAGTTTCAAGACTTTGCTCAGAAAACCACATGAAACCACATGGTCCTCGTTGTTACTCTTATTTGTAGCTAGCGGCCGAGTTGATCTTTGTAGGTTCCTAAGGAGGGGTTTTACACAATAAAAGGACCTTTCCATCAATGAACATAATATGAATCAACCAGGACCAGCATGTCTTCCATGTCTTCCATGCAGCCGAGCCCCTCCGATACTCCCCACCGACTCAGGCAACAGCCTGGCGAGGCGGATGAGGTGCTCTTCAACGCGATGTGCCTCGGTCTGCCGGAGCGAAGCCTGGAGCGACCGGAGATCGCGGTGGAAGCCCAATAACTCCATATGCAATGGATATGTCTTGGTTTTTTGGGGGGTGTGGCCAGTGGTGTGGCCATGGATATGCTGCATCGATGCAGAAGAACGCAAAGAAACAAGCTGAACAAGCTGCGGCATTCCAAAGACTGCTAGATCGATCCAAAGAGATTCACTTCCGGACAGACCATGTTTGGGTGTCCAACAGCAATCCCGAAGTCTTTACTGTGGGGTACTCCAGACAGCACATCCAAGACAGGATGCTGATGTCTTTGCCTCAAAGTTGGTCATGAATTATGTCCGGCATTTCAAAAGTCAAGTCCTGGATGGACCCATCAGCCATCATCAGCCATCATCAGCCGCGCCATTGTGCGCGAGCGCGGGCAGTCGGGCAGTCGGGCAGTCGTCGTCGGCGTCGGCGGTCAGGTTGGACACGCACTCGCGGAGCAAAGACATCGCTCGGTTGGAGAGCACGTACCAACGCGTCACGGCAAGATCCGGGTCATCTTCAGGTGGCGGGTGTCGGGTCCTGTTGTTTTTACGTAAGATGCGAGAAGATCTCAATATGGGATACGTACTGACATGTAGTGACTATATACAAGAACTTTGACTAGGGGACTGGTTTTCATGAAGAGTGGTTTCTTGCGGGTAAACGGTTGAAGGATGTTTGTGGAACCATCAGTTGCCGCTTGCCTACGAGTTCCTTTTTTGGGCGGTCAAAGACAGCCAACCATGAACAGAGGTGACACAAGTGAGGTGAGGTGCGATTGTAGTTACAGGTGTTTGTTATTCCTTCTACGGAAGGTATTTGGGGAAGTTTGGATAGTTTGGACCTTTTTTTGTCAACTTTTACAGTGTTCCTTTCTTATCAGCAGACGTTGTGGAGATGAACATGCAGCATGCAGCATCTATCTCTCGATGTTATTGCATTTTGGTAAATCAGTGTACCTCAACCTCCAAGTCTTCTGACATACCACATTCACCGGACCCTCTTTGAGACTTCACCGATGTTCATCAGTGGGAGTGTGATTTGCGCGAAGTGGATGCCACTGCGAAACCTCAGGGTTTGGGGGGGGGTTGGAATATGTTGGAATTCTCTGGAACCAGATCATCAGCCCCATCTGGTGTCCTGTCTGGAGTGCCTTACAGCAAGGCTTAGCTTAAGGATCGCCGGACAGGACACCCGAACTGGTTGTTTTGCAGGGGCTGTACACCAGTTCATGGTTGTTGATGGTTGTCGGATTCGCCGCCCTTTTTGAGAAATTCGCCCAAATTCATCACCACTGTCATTGTTGCTCCCCCACTGTCATGGGCACCGGATCTAGAGAGCTAAGCTGCAAGCGGACTGCTTTCTCTCTAAAGACCATAAAGCTCCGTTCGTAGCCTTCTTGTTCCTAGTACGGCCAGGAGAGCCCCGAACGTAGCGTCCGATCGCTCCGTTCGCAGCGATGCCAGGAGCCCCCAAACGTAGCGTCCTCTACCCGCCCCCTCGAGCGTGCCGAGGTATGAAGGATTTGGGCGTTGCACCTTGGTGGCACCTGCGGATCGTTCGCCGAAACCAACGGAGCGTCTCGCCATGTGAGCGGCATGTGGGTCTCCCCATGTCTCACCGAAAACGGGGCGGAACACCGTGCAGCCCAGTGGCGAGCTTTTTCTACGGAGTTTCGGTTTTGGGGGTGATGCTTGGGGTGTTTTGGGGTGAGGAGGATGAGGACATCCACTCACCAGACGGTCTGATCACTTATGGTCCCAGGTCCCATGGAACTCCTGAGCAGGACACCACATCACTCGTTCAAGTTGACACGACTCCCATGACCAGTATATGTCTATGTACTTGCTTTGAGATGTTGAGAGTTTCTCACCCGGTTTGGTGTTATTTTTTTCTTCCCCCAGATGGCTTCAGGGCTGCTGGCCCAAAGGGGTTTTAAAGTGCATGTTCACTTCTCGGTGTGGCTCTGGATCGGCGTGACCTGGTCTATGCAAGACCTGGTGAGTGACCTGAAGACCTCTGTGTGCTCGTTGTAGGCCCTTGATGGGTCGGACGTGTCGACCTCTCCGGACATGGGAGGTGTCAGTGACTAGTGACTATAGTGGCTTATATATGAATTGTACCATTCAGAACCAGTAAAACAGGCCAGGACGAGCCACTCCAACTGAGAAGTCAAGTCCAGTCCCATGGTTTTGTTTGGAAAGCCATGCTTTGATCATACCCCTTAACTTCAAGGAGTTGATCATCAAAGCTGGCTCAACATTACCAGTAACCTCCAACAGATCACAAGTTTCTAACTCTGGAGTCTCCCAAACCAAGAGAATACGATACAATAAGTATAATTACAGTCTAATTACAGTCAAACGATCATTGCCATCAGTCCTTTGATCTCCCGCTTCAACTCGGGTATATACATTGGGTTTCCGTCACCTGCACCGATGAGCACCGCGGACGACCGCGAACGCCGAGGAAGCGTCTCACGTGACCCTGGGCATTCTCGTCAAGGCCTACGGCCAAGTGCCATGGCTCGAGGGATCGAGGTCATGTGAGCGCACTCGACGTCATGGTGCGACCGGTGGCGTGAAAAGGAAGCCATGACTTGGGGTGGCTAAGGTTCATTTGGACACCTGACGAAGGCATGGTGCTGGGTCCAGTTGGATTGCTACAACTGTTCACTCTTCTTCACTCATGACATGTGGCGCATGATCAGCGCACAAAAGAGTTCAGTACTGGAGAGATCTCTACAAGGCAATTTGGGCAACTTGAATTCATCCACAGAATTGCCTAGTTTCTGCGGGTCCTTAGTTGTTGTTTTTGTTCCACAGAAACACGGTACATGCTTCAACATCAGTTTGGTCTCAAAACTGAGACGCCGGAAGCGATGAACGGTTCCATTTCGGAACCGACCTTCACGGCTTCCCCCCAGACGCAACTCCGAACTGGGCAACTCTAGGGACTGACCGGAGCGAAACCAAAACGACTCAGGTCTGCGACATCAAAAAGGTTTTGCAGCTTTGGGCAGCTTGGAGCAGCGCGGAGCACACTAGATAGAGCACCCCACATTCTACCGGTCTATACCTGCAGCCTGCACTGCCAGGTCATCATTCTTGCCACCTTGAAGTGTCCAAAAACGCTACTTAGAGGAGACCCCTAGAGTCGGATGCTGGTAGAGAAACATTCTTTCAGGGTCTTCTGAGACTCAACCTGGATGGTGTTGCGAGACACGTCGTGTGGGTTGGGCAGTCCGAAAATCGTTTGGTCCGATAGAATCCATTAGGTTCGTTAGGTTCGTTCTGTCCTGTGGGCAGTCTGACTCCATTCAGACTCAGATCACGAACGACGTCGAGTTTGGACATGGGAGCCCAGACTTGGAGAGTGGAGCTATACAGTATATACTGTCTATAATATATAATACAGGGCTCACTATTTTTCCGCTTCAAAGAAAAGTAAACATCACCTTTTACCATGTTCTCATATGCAGTTGGAACTCGATACCGCGCCTTCAATTCAACATTTATTGACACAGATACAGCTCTGCGTAATATCAAATATTTAGCAACACAATATGTTCCTTTCTCCCCCCAAGGGGGGGTTCCAGCACAGCCTTTCCTAGCAGGCAGTGTATGCATATTGACATATCACATGGAAGCTTTTACTTTGAGCTCGCCTTTGCGGAACGATGTTGCGGAGCAATGCCTTTTTGCCACACCGGTGGGGAATCCCGGCAGTATTCCGATGCTTCGATGCTTCGAGAGAGAATGCTATGAGTCGTCAGTGAGCGCCGAACACAACGGTGTTGCTCCAACCTGTTCTGCTTGCAAGAGAACCCTTCTGAGTTGCCCAGCTCCGTTACTTGACTCAAACGTCAGTTTGGAGGTGATCTAACTATCACTGCCACCTCCTGTAGCTTGGTGGGACGGAGGGCGGAGGAGGTGTGCGGTCGGTTTGGAAGAAGCTTCACTGTGCTTAACTGGAATGCATTAGTTGAACCCGATGAGACAAGTTAAGCTATATATTTGTTAGGCTGCAGGTGTGTATTGTAACGAGCAGTTGTGTTTTGGCCCACTGTGGGTCGGTTTGGAAGTGTTGCCTGCGTCGCAAAGAGAACCTGAAGAACATCCATTCCCAAGCCATCCATCCACGGTTGAACCTGTCCAGGTGGCCCCAAAAGCCGTAGCTCGCATGAGTTGCCCTCGGTACTTACGAACAATTTCTATGAGACTTACTGGATGTTGCTGTGGCCGCAACCCATTTAAGTCCACAAGTCTATGCCAAGTGGCTGCAGCACCACCGGTGTTTTCAGCGGTTCGTGCTCGGGACTCCTAGCGGTTGCCGGCGTGAGCCTCGAGCTATGTGCGCAAGAAGCTGTGCAGCCAACATGTCACCAAACAAAATGGCGTTGGACACAGAAACATTGAAACAACATGAGCAACTGGCAGGCCGAACGCAACTAGCACAACTGACTTGCAACCACCCAAACAAGAACGCTACTAGTAGCAAAGGGCATTGCTACTAGGAGAGTGCCATGCCCAAGCCGGTGTTGCACCCGCTCCAGCTGCAGCAGGGCAGCCACGTGCCGGAACCCGGTGGCAACGGATATGACTTTGAGGGTCTGCAGGTTGACCTTGGAAGAGAGCAGAGCCGAGGAGAGGGCCTTGCACCAGCCACTGCAATCCTCGCAGGGCACAATTGACGCCCTGAATGCGGCGATGCGCTCTGGCGGCCGCCTGGCCCCCCTGCCTCTTTTCCAAAAAGACAGGAAGCCGGCGCCCAGGTCGAAGTGGTCGAAGACCCCAAATTTGTCAGAGTGGTTGCACAGCCCGGAAGCCGCCGAATGGCGCAGGATGCGTGAGGAGCTCACAAAACCTTGGCTTGTTGTTGCGATGGCCTCCAACATAACAAGCGCGATGGCCTCCAACCTAAGAGCGATGGCCTCCTCCAACCTACTAGCGATGGCGATGGTCTCCAACCTACGAGCAGGCCCCCAACCTATGGGCGAGGGCATCCAACTTACTATAGCGATGGCCTCCAACCATCTCCAACCTACTAGCCATGGCCTCCAACCTACGAGCAATGGCTTCCAACCTATGAGCGAGGGCATCCAACTTATTAGCCATGGCCTCCAACCTACTAGCGATGGCCTCCAATGCATAGGAGTGATGGCCTCCAACCTAAGAGCGACGGCGTCCAACCTACTAGCGATGATGGCCTCCAACCTATAAGAGTGATGGCCTCCAACCTAAGAGCGATGGCATCCAACTTGCTGGTGATGGCCTCCAACCTACTAGCAATGGCCTGCAACCTAAGAGTGATGCCCTCCAACCTAAGAGCGACGGATGATGGCGCGGCTCAGTGGGCCAGCGCTGTCTAAATAATTTTGGGGTCCTCTTTGTAACTGCGTTGCTTTTCGCTTTGCCGCGTCCGACCTTACAACTGCTGAGGCCGGGCTTTGAATTGCTGAGTTTGCAGCCCGAATCGCGCAGAAAAAGGGCGCTTCTCCCTCATTGTTTCCTCTTCTCTTTGGGGTTGGCTAAAGCGATGTTTACCTTGGCAATATAGCTAGCCCTGTGTATATATATATATATATTCATACACGTATTATGTGGCAAAAATAATCGTTGTATGGACATCTCAGCATGGCTTTTGTTTTTTTTGCACTATTAGATAGTAAATGTTTTGCTGATTCACAGATATTTTCTTTTGCAAGAAAGCATCAAGCATACCTGGACCATCTTGGACTTTTTTTGGCAAAGCTGCCAGAAGTGACAAAGAGATAGGGGCGGATGGGGTTTAGGGTGGGCTCTCCGACGTGCTCAAAAAATACACATCAGACGCCGAGGGAAACCACCATGCTCCGTGAAACGAAGAGCGAAGCAGCGCTCGTTTTTCGCTGCTCAAAGAAAGTGCCGTCTTAGGACGAGATGAAAGATCAAAGGGAGCCCTGGCAAGCATAAACCCAAACACTCCATGGGACTGGCATATGTTTATAACCGTCCTTAAGTACATAGCATACGGAATTGAGCCGCCAAAGTACATTCCGATTGTTATACAGTACATGCATTGACCCCTTTTCAACCACCCCAATGTTGGTATATATGCCAGTCCCATGGAGCGTCTGTGAAGTCGTTCGTTGTGGGAACCGTTTTGTCAGACACTTCGTTTTACAAGACTCGGAACCCTTTGTCATAAAAGTTTTCTCATTTGCCTTTTTGCGATCTACAGTATTCCAATTTAAGTCCAAGTTTATATTTCCATGGGTTATCTTTCCATAGGCAATGGAATTTACCATTCTGCCCGGTCCATGCAGTCCTTCGAAAGCGAGTGGGCTCAGAATCTGACCTCAATCCGTACAAAAACCTGGGCCTTCCTTGTGAGGAACAAGCGAACGCAGTGACTTATGGCTGTATGATCAATGCATGCGTGAAGTGCAGCCAGACGGCCCCACGGCTTCATTGTTGACGTCCAATGGCTACGAGAGGGATTGGCGGACATGGCCGGGGTGAAGCCTTCCAATCTGGGCGGACATGGGGGTGATTGGAATAGAAGCATCAATATGGAATCACTAGCGGAACTTTTTGGAGATATGAATAATTTTGGCTAGTGGTTTGGTTTGATTGAGGGTTACTAATTACAGTACCAATTTTATTGTTTTCATGGTAATTTAGATGAGATGGTGAGAAATAGTCAAGTTCTGGGACATAATGCTACATGTTCTGTTAGTTTGGGATAGGTTACTAGGTTCAATGGCCCTGTAGCCATGGCTATGATGGCTTCTCCTCGGGTGGGGTTGGCTCTCCTACATATAGTCCTTGCATGCTTTTCTACCCGTGACAAAATCAAGATAACTTGAAGTTGAGATTCTGCAAATAGACATACATGTTCTATTCTTATCTATGTTGTTTTCTTTGCTTTGCATCTTCTACTTTTCTGAGGTCTAATCCACCTGGTTCGTGTGACCGGCCCACGGCTGTACAAACAAATGATGCCGACTTCCGTCTTTTGGTTGCTTTGTGCTGAGTCTGTGTTCCGGTCCATGTTTCAAGGTCCGTGACCTTCCAGTAGTGCCTTTACTACCGTGCCAGTGACCATGCCCCGTTTTGACACGATCAGATCAAGTGATCCACCAAGCAATAGGAGGTGGAACTTAGTTGCTCTATAGTTGTGAAGTGTCTGTTCTCTTTCTCTCCACCTGGGGATCCTTAAAGATCGTAGCTTACAACAAAAACCATCCACGTGAGTCTACGAGGATGACACGAGGATGAACACGAGGAGTCGACGAGTCGAGGAAAGGAAGGAGTCGTGCGGGCCCAGGACGCCCTCTGTGTCGGATGATCCGCATCTCCTAAGGAGAAGGCATTGCAGATCTTTCGTGACATGCAAAAACGGCACAAGCAGTGCAACACCATCCTCTACACAACATTGATGCTTGGTTGGCTGGTTGGTTGCTTGCTTGCTTGCTTGGTTGGTTGGTTTCAGCGAAAGCAAACGGGAGACTGCTCCCCACAAGGTTGGCTTTCCGTAGGACTTGTGCCTGGTTTGCTAGGTACCAGTCAAGAAGACATATCATGTCCATGTTTTCCAAGGATGAACAAATGGACCAAACTTAAGGTGGGGAGTCTTAGGAAAGGGATTGGACACGGGACGGAGGATGCAAGAAACGTTTGATGTTCAAGAGCTGACGACGGTGAAAGAGGGTCTTCCCACACAACGGACACTTGACAGCAAGTTACAGAGGTCATGGACTTCCTTTCATTCCACTGTAGGGGAGTGGAAATCATTGACCATGCCGAAACGGTTTGTTTTCCTTCCAACCCCTCCTAGGCTCGGAAACACACACCGTTGACACTCCAGAAACACACCGGCGACTCTTCCAGCAGTATCTGATCCTTGGGCCATCCATGTCCATGCCTTGAAAACCTGCAGCTCCATGCCTTGTACACCCCCCACACCACCACGAGGTGCACCGTGAAAAGCGGGCAACATGGCAACAGTTGGTCCGAGGATCAAGGGCTACGGAAATGAAAAGGACCTCAGCACTGCGATCATGCTGTTCCGAGAGATGAGAAACGAAGGCGCCCCCGGTCGACGGTCCCCATTGGGACCGGCATTTGTCGGGTCGGTCGGCGATCGGACGTACCGGATGTGGAAAGTCAGTGAGGGCCGTCATGACAATTGTTGCGCAAGATTGAGACCGATCCCATCTATTCCCCAAACAGTGTGGTCACACAAGGGGTTCTTACAGTAAGGGTTAAGGCCGGGTGCCTGATCACTGGTGCTCGCATCTGTCGGCCGCTGATTCGCTGCTATTTACAATGTATATATTCATTCACCTCGAGATCTTCCAAGTGCATTTCAACTGCGCAGGCTCGTAGAAACTGCTGGGGTGCTTTCCCATACTGCGCTCTCGTTGTGGTGCCGTGCGCATATTTTTCCAAACTTGGGGGTGCCGTGCGCATATTTTTCCTAACTCTCTGGATGTCTAGACGCTTAGATCTTTCTAAGCCTCTAGACCTCTAGACTTCTAGATTTCTCTGGACCCCAATACGTCTAGATCTCTAATTAATCCTTCTGCGTCTACACCTCTAGACTTTAGATCTCCAGACCCACTGTGCGGGGTCTTCTGCCAGGATGCTGAGTTATTCGCGATTGTGCAGCCTGGGGCGAAAGAGCACTGGACCGTTTCTTTGGGAGCAAAACTCGCAGGGCCCTCCAAGCTCCAACCCACTGTTCAACCGGATTTTCCACATGGATGGATCGGTGTTTTTTTATTTGAAAAGACGAGACTCCTTGCCTCTCTCCGCAAAGTTGCGCGTCCGCAGGTTTGAGTGAATCACGTTTCCCCGTTGGATTCCGCCTTATCGTCCGCGTTTTTGCGAACACCCGGCACCGGTCGTGGATCGGCGGAACGGCTGTGGATTGGAGCCAGGTGTACCGTACAACACCATCGCCTACAACTCCATCATCGACGCCTGGGTTCCACCAATTCCGCGGGGTCGATTTCATGTTCGACGACTAAGTGCTGCAAGGAGGTGTTTTTCCTGAATGCCCCAGGGTCCAAGACAGTAGATTGGATTTTCAGGCAGAAGGATTTAGGATCTCCCAGCCCAGTTGATTGAAACAAAACATTTTGTTGTTGTTGAGGATTTCTGAATTATACAGCGTTTGTGCACTCCCCGACACCGCTCTGGTGCGCTCTTCTTGGGGCCAGCAGGGCGAGGAGATTCAAACTAGAACTGACTTGAAGACATGTTCAGAGTACCTTGATTGTTCAGAACATTTCATCTCATGACCGATGAGTACAATGAAGCATTCTTAACCTTTGGCAATGGGTCTCCTACAAAAGTTTTGTGACATGTGACATGTGTGTCTTGAAATCCCCTTACTCGCCATGCCCGCCAACAGTGGGTTGCGATGTAGCTCGCTGAGGACGTGTGCATCAAGTGTTCGGAGGTGAGCAGGGCGGAGGAGTTTTTTCCAGGAGATGATGTCAGACACCAGCACGGCACCTGGGTAGAAGTTCTGCGGGATGAGGACGTGTTGTGGCTGGCAGGATGGACATGAGAGGGTTCTTTTTAGTATGACTCGACGATGTATGACTGATGAACAGATGAAAGAGCATGCACCCTGCACACTTGATGCTGTTTCGGAGCCCAATTGGAGGATGTGGGAGAATGGACCTTTGTGGAACATGGACCTTTGCTTGGCAACCGATCTCCATGAAAACCCATTTTCATCGGAGTTCTTTACCACCTCACCTTCCAGTCGGTTTGAGGATTGCATCTTCACCTGTAGTAGGATTGGCCAACTCAGCTTTACGTGGTTCTTGGTGTGCATATGAGTCCTGGAGGTGGGAGTTTACTCTTGACTCTGAGGTAGAGGTAGCTTGTTTTACACATGCTGGGGTAGCTTTCGACCGGTTTCCAAGCCAGCTACAGCTGTCCTGACCCCAAGCTGCGCCGGATTTGGCCGGAATCTCCAGGCCCCCCCACCCAAAGAAGCGATTGAGAGTGGGAGAGGATTCAAAAGGCGTGCGTATTGTGACGGAGACGTACCACCCCGATAGGTTTAGCATAGTAAACACACACACACACTCACACTACTGACTTGGTGTGCACGCCACCCAAGCCCCTCACCATCGGAGAAGGGGGAGGAAGTTTGGGTTCAGACTAGTGCATAAAGCTCCAACCATCATTATCGCTAAAACAGCGCCTGATTGGGCTTGACCACTATATACATCCCCTACTAATTGGTGTTGCCCATGTCATTTTCCTCCTAATTGTGCTTGACATTCTTCCGTCCTTTGCTTTTGCTCAGGTTCAGCCTGATCTCATCACCTATTCCACCTTGTTGAAAGGACCCTGAATCAGCTCGATAGCGATCTCTCTCCAAATCAGAGGTGACTTCGATCGCTGGTCCATGCTGGTCCTGTGTCGGTCCTGTGGTTACCACTTTGGTTCGAAGTTTTTTTTGTGGGGATCGCTTGCAGATGTGGGAGAAGTGATGCAGTTAGCCAAGTCTGAAGCCTCAGAAGCGAGTGGGTGAGTGGGTGTGCATTCTGAGCAGTGGCGAGATGAAGCCTTTTGCCTGAAGCGCCTTGAGGGCGGGACTTGCAACCACTGGTTCAGGTGAAGACATCGGTTCTCGACTGGCCAGGAACCTGGCACCGTTCCTCCATCCCATCGCTCGCCCACGCATGCGCACGCCGCACGCTACTACCCGGGGGTCCGGTTGTGGCGTTGCAGGATACTGCCAAGTCGGTGAACTAGACAAAGCTCTTCAAGTAGCTGCCACCATCAAGGCAGGCGGAGGGAATCCAGGCGGTTTGGGGCCCTTGGGAGTTGCATGTGTTTGTTTTTGAGAAAAAAAGAACTGGATAGTTGATGATAGTTAGTTGAACACCTGCTAAAGAATAGCATGTGATATCATTTGCATGCAGTTCATATGTGTTTCTTTTTGCTTTCTATATCACATCTCATTTATGACAATAAATATAGGAGTCCTACAGATCCATGGGAGTATCCATGAGTGTCTTCAGATCGTGGCCGGGGCCCAATGGGACGAGGCATGTGGCATGCAATGCGACGAGCTCGTCTACAACACGTTGATGGACGGTTGCGTCAAAGCTAATGCTCCTCGGATGCCGAGAGCGGCGGAGCTGCACCAAGCCGGTGCACCGGGGCTCATCTCCTCGATCTGAAGGGCTCCAGCATCCGGCGTCCACGATCGGAGAACACCAAATGCGTGATATTTAACTACTTGAGACTTATCCCTCCTATAGGATTTACGAGGATTTATCCATCTGGGATTCTTTCAATATTTGTTGGACTCGAGACTCAGCACCTTTATAGACTCACATCATTGATGTTTTTTAGGCGACTCAAGACTTGTTAGAGGACATTTCTTCGTTTTCGGCACACCGAAACCGCCTTTCGTCACCTGAGGACCTCTCTGCTGGCGTGGGCCTTTTCGCAGAGATGACCTCCGCTGGGATGAAGTCGCTGGGCGATTTCGGGCTCGAAGGCTGAGAGAGGCTGGAGGCTGGCTGGACAGGCCTCGCTCGGCCTCGGCTGGCCGTCGACAAGGGTGGTGAAGAGCAAGCATGTTGAACACGGTGTTTGTCTCTCAAAGGGGTCAAAGGAAGGGGCTCACTTAGGACCTCGTCGTCGATGTGATGGGTGAAGGACGAGAACCTGCTGAAGACTCCAAGACCATCAGAGGGAGACCCATGAGGTGAGTCCTCCTAGAGGTTCTTGAAGGGATTAAGGTTTAAAAGGCAAAAGTGGCAAGGTCCCCCCCAAAGGGGGGTTTGGGTGTTGATCGTATGCCTGATATTACCTGATGTCACAGATGTCTATTCCAGGTCTTCTCGAGATCTAGCATGTACTGAACGGCCGAGTTCACCACTCTACGCCAAAAAGGCCTAAGGAAGCAATGGCGATGCGTGGCACCGCCCAGAAACCAAACAACAACATGCGGAACCCCTTGTCTAGCGGCCCAGCCGGCGTAATTAAGCGCTGCCACTGGCACCGTTGGGATTGTGGATGGGATGGCATCAAGCATTATTGTGACCTTGTCATGAAAGGTCGCCTCAGGCAACCAGTTCAGTTAGCTCCAACTTAAGCCTGCTGCTGCTGCTGCTGCTGGCCAACCTTTCGTCCACTGCCCTTCTCTCAACTCCCTAGGCTTCCTGGCCCACCATTGATTTATAGTCGGGTCTAGTCCGGTCATCCCAGGTCATACCATGGTTTTAAGGAAGTACCAGGTCTGCAACACCAGGTCATACCAGGTCATACCAGGTCGACCATTTTGTCAATGGTCTTGAGTCAGCCCAGAGGACTGGGTCAACCAGAGGACTGGTCTTGCCCGCGGGCCTCTCTCATCGAGTCTCCGCTGCCAATTGAGGCCCTCCTCGATTACACATAGCGGCCTGGCCGAGGGGGATTGAGCCCGGAAAATGTCCGGTCACATGTGGAGATGGTCAATCACGAAAGGTAGCTTCAGCGACCTGAGCTCTTGCTATAGCACATTATAGCACTGTTTTTTGAGGAGAAACATTCACTATCATTCACTATTTTTTCGATCAACATTTCTTGCTATAGCATGCACCTGGAGTAACAGTGAAATAATATGAATAGACGTCCTCTTATCCTTTATGCGTTCACCTGAAATGCGGCAGCATGTTTGGCCTTGTTGTACTCACCCTTTAGAAATCAAATATATAACACACCTGGCTGAAGCTTGCTAGGGGCCTGCATGATACCAGGGGCTGAAGAGCATTGACAAATATTTATGTTCCCTTTTCGCACCCGCATCTCCGTCAACCAAAGTGCATCAATCCTTAAATGATGGACCTAGGGTCGTACTTATAGATCACCTATAGTATACTTATAGACCCGGAGTACAGTCTGTATAATAATATTATTCGAACAACAACATGCTAGTTGCATTCAGTCCTCAATGTCCTCAATGTCCGTGGACAATGGGCACCCCTTTGGAACTCGGACCCGTCTATTTTCTTTTGTGTGTGCATGCATGTTCTTACCACTGTGCGTGCCGAAACAGTGGTCGCAAGATGTTGCAAGTATAGGGAGCCTCTGCCAGAGCCTCACTCACTGCCGGAGCTACTTGTACCTGAGGTATCTTTTTGCGGCTCTACCAGCGGAATGGCTATAAAGGTCAGATGCCGGGGTTGACTGCCCAATGGCCGTGGGTTTCTACCCTGTTGAATGCACTCCCCAAAATGGAATTGCTTCCAACGGGCGAGACCAGGAGACGCAATATCGCACCACTGATTTGGATCTGGTTAGGCCATCTACTTTTCCCATTGATCAGATTGGATTCCTGGAAGCACTTCAACCACTTCCGACGTGCGCCACCTTTGAACACTGCCCGGTGGGCGACCTGCACCCACTCCCCCCGTGGAACCAATGCCCGACTCGCCAGCGGCTTGCGCGACGTGGGTTTTTCTGCGCAGGAAATGCCCTGGATGCGGTGGCACAGCTCTACCAGCACCACGGCCTCCCGACGAACAAAAGAGCTCCACTCCGAGGATCGTTCTGCTGGGCGATGGTCACAGAGGGTCACAGAGATCGCCCAGCAGAAACACACACACAACGTGCTCCCCAACAGCTGTGCACATGCTTATAGATTCTCCCCTAAGAATCAAGGACCCTCAAAGGTGAAGGTTTTGAGGATCCAAACCCCTGCGCAGGATCAAAACCCTCCAGAAGTGGTCGGGTCCAATGATTCTTAGTAAGATTCTCCTCTTTTTCGCTTCCGAAACGTGTCGAACAGCGCACGTTTCGGGTCCTTTCGGCGTCCAAGGCTTAGAGAAGCCCTCGGGCACCGTGGAGAAGGCCTCCAAAGCAGCGGCACGTCGAGAGAACCGCACCAAGGGCAACAAGCGTCTCGGCGGTGCAACACAGTCAAAAGGGATTCAATATACGTAGTCGCAATACGTCTATGTAACGTAGTCCGTTTATAATCAGTATTAAAATTGCAATATGATGTATTATGCGTTTCTGACCCCGAACAAGCAGCAGAGATCCTCCAGGTAAGTATGGGTCGTGATGGATCGTTTTCCATCGCTCCAAATCGCTCCAAATTGAGGCGGAAGAGGTGGGGATGTTGGATCGGTCCCGCGTCGGCCTCCAGCCCACTCTCCGCGTTTTTTTGAGGCCACGACCTGCGAAGGCGGCGGCGAAGCCCAAGAGCGCGGGCAGTGGATTGGGGGCTCCCATCAATCCAGGCAGAGTGGAGGGGGGGTTTGCTGGGATGGAAAGGGATGGAAGGAAGCTGGCATACTGCTTGAGGTTTGAGGTGCCTTTCAGCTGCTCAGCTTACTTTGTTTCGTTTTTTGTGAATGAAATGGTTTCTGTTGATGTTCTGGTTGGCGGACCCACGTCCGGGCACCGAAGACTTGGTGGGAGACCGGGCAGCAGGTGCCCTCTCACTTGGCTGCCCGGTCTTGTGCCTTCCTACCACCCCAAGCTAAGAGAGGTGTTCACCAAGAAGCAGGAAGCTGCGCTGAATGGTTTTGGATGCTTCTGTAGATGCCTTTTGGTCCAGTTGCCAACCTTTGCTAACCTCTCTCTCCATCCCATCCAAGTGAGGGTTAGCACTTAGCAAGTGATGTCTTTTTTCTTCACTTTCTCTCTCTCTCTCTCTCCCTCCCTCAACGAAACCATGCGCATCAACCTGAGGACCTCAGGCAGGGCCAGCCATGCAGCCGGCCGCCTGGCAGGGCCATGGACAGATGCAGCCGGCCACTTGGAAATCCAAGAGATGGTCTGGTGGGCGCCGTGGAGGGTCCTACTATCATCACTTCGACCTGTTTGAAAACATGCCCCTCAACCCGTGCCCTATCCCCTCGACCCAAATTCCCAACAACCCGGTATCGGTTTTATACTGAGAGGAAGTGAGATAGGAGTCTTCGAGCTGCCAAAAACAGAAATCCTATGTCATTTGCGGGTGGTATAACATATTTTTGGACTTGGGAACTCGGGGATTTTGGTCGGACCCCACCCACCAACCTCTTTGGATTGGACGTCCGGTCCCTCGTGTGGCGCGTCACGCCGGTGGGGCGTGCCCAGCACGTGACGGTGTTGGACGTGACGGAGACGAGTAGACGGGGGTAGTCTGGACTGGGGACTGGGCCCATGAAACAAGGCAGGTACTGAAGCGGATTGACTCTTCTATAGCGATCAATGCAGCAGGATACTGTGTGGGGCAGTCTTTGGATGAGGGTGGAATAGCATCCTGGGTTTGGAAGGAAGACATGGTGCTGGGTATCTTCATGAATGGGGGTAGTTCGGGTATGCTAATTGGGGTTTACTTTAGGTGATTCTCCTCTCAGCAAAAAAAATGGTCAATTTCCAAAAATGCATTCTTTGAGTAAAAGGACGTGCCACATCACCTTCTCTATCAACCGAAGTAACCGAAATCCAATTCCAGCACCACCCCGCGGTTCTCGGGTGGTTCAGTGGTTGATAGACCCATCCACTCCCGGGTTCCCGGCTGTTTTACCCCATGTGAGCAACTGCGATGACTCATTTAGTAAAGAGCGGTAGTGAATTTGGCTATCTAAACCTGCAAAAGCAATAGCCTCCGTCCAAATCAATAGATTGGTTAATAGATTATAGACCCAGCCTCTACTATATGGGTGTGTCTTAAAAAAGGGAGACTTCCCAAAGACCCCCTGGAAGATGGACACTGGACCAGCCAGTCTACTGTCTACCCATTGGGTTTGGACCTCTCCCCCTATTCAAAGTAATACAACACCCATACTAAACCCATCTGTTTCTTCCTCCACCAAGCCTGGCTGCAGTCAGCTGCCCGAGGTGCCCGTGGGCCATCAAGCTTGGCCTGTGCCCGCCTTCGGACGCGCCGTGCCGGTGGCGCCGGTGCCTGCGGCGGCACAGCCAGGCGAACGCATCGGGGGGGCGAACGTGGCGGTGTTTTCGTCTGGTCTGGAAAAAGATGGGATGTTGAACCATGTTCAATAAGTACTACAGAGATTAAAGGTGGAGAGGTTGTTTGTATTCCCCACTCAAGACCAAATGTGATACACACATATTTATACGAATCAAGATATGAGATAGCTGCATTTGTTTTAAGTGTCAAAACATGTTTGGAAACTGTTGCAAGATGGATGCCCCAACACATCGGATACTGTTCTACTTATGAGACATATAACCGGCCCAAGCGGTTGTTTGGCAGGCGGCCCCGGCTTCGTGGACGCGTCCCAGAGGATGCCGGGTGCTGGGGGTGTGGGAGCTCAGGGAGTGGGACCAGGCGCGTTCAAGCATGGTTTCAGAGATTTTCATTTTCAACCTTTGCTTGGGATGTTCATGTTCAATCCCACTGACACGATTTGTTTTTCATGAGTTGAAATTGCCAAGCAGAAGATACTTGCCCATTCTGCTACATTACCCATCGAGCACGCCAGGTAGGCGGTAGGCGCACCAGCCAGACTTGAGGCAGTTGAGATGACAGACATTGCGATATGGTTCTTCTGTTCATTCTTCAAGCACCCTCCCGAATGTCTCGAGCGCACGCGATATCTAATGGAATCAGATGGGCCATGATGTCGATGGACATGAACATGGTGTAGTATTACTCACCAGTTCAATCCCACGTTCGATAAAGTCATGCATAGCGTAGCGTCAAAGTGCCACTGGATATTCTTGAAAATCAAACAGAAGCACCCCATCTGAATGAACGACACTAGCCATAAACGAGTTTGGATATCTTCTAACATGATGTGACTTAACCCCGCTTGACCACTCAGTTGAACATTCCTTTCAAGGCTTTCCATGGTTTTCCATGGCTTTGCCTCCAGAAACGGCAGGCAGACCCCATGTGTTTGGGCTCCTCGGCGCCTCGAGGTTATATGATGCCCATGAACGAGGTGAACTATGGGATTCCCAGTCGCCCCGTGCCGTCGGCCGCGACAACCGCGCCGCGCAGCGCCGCGCGACGCGCGTCTCGCGCGACCGCGTGGAGACGGACACGCGTCCGGCACGAGGGGCGGCTGAAGGGCCCATGGGTGGCTGAAGGCCCCAGGCATCCAAAAGCTGGCTGGACATGTATAAGTTGGACTAGTGCGTGTTTTGGAGTTGGAGAACCTTCATAAGATCCAAGATGGACCAAATCCCACACGCACCAGCACCCCGTGGCATCCCGGCGGGTTCGGGCGAGCATTGGAGCACACCCCCCCGAGCTCTCCGCGAAAGCCTGCGAGCGAGCTCTAATCATCTCGCCGGGTGTAGACTGCGTCGTGGCTGAGGCGACCTTTGCCGGGATGGCCTTGGATGATTTGCATCTTGGAAGAAGATTCCACCGGCACGGGACATTGTTTGCCGAGTTGGACGGACCATGACGGACTCATCGACCCGAGTTCGCGAATACCAACTACACCACTGCCATTGGGGAGCTTGGTTTTGGGGGGTGAAAAGAACGAATCCGATGATGAGGATTTGGGTGGATTTGGGGTCAATGGAATGTCTCAACATCGGATGTGTTAAGGTGTGGTTTGCAGATGTTTGCGGTCACGTCACTGATGCGAGATGCCCTGAATCTGGGTGCGTACTCGGACAAACTGCAGGTGAGGCTCTGAGGGGTAAGCTATCTATGCTCGTGTGTAACAACGGATGTGTTTGGTTTGATCAAGCGATGCACACTCCCCTTTGTCTTCTGCAACGTACTTCATCGAACCCAACGGGGAACCGCACCGGCTTCCCGGGTGCGTTGGAACGGATGGAAATGGTGCCGCCACCCCATAGCATTCCCAACGCCACCCCAACACTAGGAATGCTACCGCAACACCAGGAATGGTACCAGGAATGCTGGTGCCTTGGTGCGTTCCCCAACACCTGCTTTTGCTACGACCAGGTACCAGCGCCAGAACGGCCGGCAGAATGAGAGTGGCTTCGCCAGTCCCGAGCTCCTCGGCCTCTCCGTTGAAGTCGACGTGTCACCCAACAGATTTCCAAAACACTTAGACCGTTTTGCTGACCGTTTTGCATACCCATTTTGATCCAAATATGAGAAGGACGCCCTTGCCAAAGGCGTGTTTTATCTTGTCTACTTCCTTTCGACCAACAAGACTTGAAAGGTTCCTGGTTCCGTACACGTCTACCACACGTCTACCCCCAGTACCTTCAAACGTGCAGCTAAATGTTTTCTATTCATTTTTTGTTTTAAGTAGGGTCATGATATATGTCAGGTCATGATGCTCTTCCATTTGAGGCAATTTCGGCAAGCAGGCCTGCTTTCAGAATCGGACATCAGGAGGTCCTTCTCTTTTGAACAGTGAGACACGGTCGTGTGAGTCCTTCCTTCTGGTGAACTGGGTGTGGGTTCTGCCCTCGATCAGACCTCCGTGCGTTCATTGAACGTGAATGACATGAAACCATAAGCTTCATCGGTTCAAGTCAAGGGTATGTTTTTCTCAAGCTTCCTCGCTAGTCGCCGCACTCAGGAGAGGCCCACAGCACGAGCCCATCTCTCCACATCAGTTCAGAGCCGCTTGGATCAAGTGGAATATCCGGACCGCCCGGATTTTGGTTGACTGGTCATCATATATCTACAATATGCACGGCCATGGAAGGCCTCCCTTTTGCTTGATCTTGCTGCCTCCCTCACCATGGTGAAGCCCTCGCCGACCAAGGGGGATGTCACATGATGTCACCCAGAAAGTGGAACATCGGTGTTTCATGGAACTTGAGTCACTTCAGGATCTCAGGGTCTAGAGTCTAGAGCCTGTGGGGATCTGTTCAAGCAGTTATATTTCCACCCCAATGGCCAATCCTCCTAGCCCAGCCCTTGGACTCCACTCAGCCGATCCGCCTTCGCTGCCCACCTAGCAGCTCGACCACCAGGAATGGCCCCGGCAGAACGACTTCCTCACACATCTCATGCGATGAGGGACGACTCTCACCGGGATCGCCATGTCCTGGCAGACGCGGCACGAGCTTGGGCGGTGGTTGTTTGAAGGTGAAGTCATGTTCAGCATTCAAGTAACAGGTAAGACATGATAGGATAGTGGGACATCATATGATGCCCTTCCTATCATGACTGGAATATGTTCGTCATATTATCAATAGGTAGTAAAAGATAAATAAATACACTTAACCCCATGCTACCCTTATATCCGTGGAAAGTAGGCCTCAAGAGAGGAGTGGAAACTGTTTTACACGTTATATGTTAAACAAGAGCGGATGTGCAGACTGCATGTTTGCCGGATAGAGGGTAACATGGACTAACGTGGATATATATATATATATAGTCATACATTACATGCTTGACTCACCAAAAGAGTTCTCCTCAGATTGATCACATTACTCATTACTCTATTGGAGGGACTGACTGTACCAATATGTTTTTACGTTGTTTGTGGGGAAGCAAGAACTATGCCGACCCGACAAATGATTTCCGTCTGGAAGAGTCCGGATTTCACAGTGAGCCCACTTTCATGGACGACCAACAATTGAGATGTGCGCACTTTCATGGTGATGCATCCTGTGATATCCTGTTTTTTTTTCTGATGCAGAAAGGGTTGACATTGGACTTCGTTTCACACAAACCTATTCGAAATGGTCAACTCTGTATTGGGGTCGACAACCCAGGGGCCCAATTCGGTCGATTCGGGTCGGTTTGAATTGGACAACATGAAGCACCGAGGTTACTACTGTAACGTGCATGATCATAGACATCCATAGACACAGACGAACAAGAAGAAAACACTCTGATCACTTTGTTCTTTAGGCCCAAGACTCTTGCCTTTGGAGCAGCACGGCGAGGTCGTTGATAGGTGGACGAGAGTGAGGTTGTTGGGATGTAGGCCATTGGCTATAGATACATGGTGTGCATGTAGATCAGACATGACCCATGTTTTATTAGATGCTTGCCAATTTGATGGATGATTTGTACTCAAGAAAGGGGGTTCACTCAGGTTCTAGGGCTGAAGTTAAGGGCAAGTTTCGTTTGACTGGAACCCTCCAATTTGCTGAACAGAATTCGTACGTTAATTGAACAATTCTTCCATTCAGTCTTACTTATATATACTTATGAGTTTCAGCACTAAGGCATTCATTATTGACCATAACTGAAGGTGAGCGAATTTGGTGCGCGGCATAGTAAATTAGTACGTATATAAATCACATTTCTGCTTCGGACGCGGGCCGACACACAGACCCGTCATTGCTTGACCAGTACGAAACACACACATTCGACATGCTTGAGACAGTATCTCAGATGTCGATCCAACCGATTGAATGCAGTCCGAGTGACGTGAGTCCGACAAACAAACAAACAACATTAACACAGTCTCAGGTCCGAGTCTCAGGCGAAGGCTTTTTGGTCTTCTAGCCGTTGGTTGGTTTCAGGAGCTGTTGGTTCGCCGGGGTTCATATCCATAGAATATCAACCAGCTCAAGACCGTTCGGAGTGACGACGGGGAACACACCAGATCGAGTCATGATTCCATTTGTTCGCTCGGTCGGTGAAGCTTACGGTATGCTGGTTTTGACCCGCTGCCATGCAACCCAATCATACCCCATCATTATTGTTAAATAATGTGTCCAGAAACTCAACAACACACAATCATTTCAATGTGTCTTGCTTGAGTGACTTGATGTGCCACGTTCGACCTCGCCGTGGCCGCCTCGTGAGAAACGCGTGACTTGCTGTCTCACCGCTCTTGCCGTCTCCTCCACTGTCTGGAGGGACTTACATCGGTGTTCGAAAAGTGCTGTGATCGCACATCGTGGTGGATGAAGTAGAGACAACTCGGTCTTAGGGACCCCACCAATTTGCCAGGCTGTTGGACGTCCACCTGAAGGAGAACTCTCCAGGCTCCCTTAAGACCTCCAAACCCCGCGGGGGGTGTTCGGAAGGGCATGGGGACCGAGCATCGCTGGAAGCGTGTTTGGTGAGGTGCATGGGACCGAGTGTCACATTTGACTTTGATTGCTGAGGTGCACCCAGATCCGGAGCGAGACAGAGAGTCCGGTGGCTCAGTGGCTCAGTGCCGAACGACAGCCCATCATGGGAGACCATGGATCAGCGGGTCTCAGGGTCGGAGGGCGGAGTGAAGACCTGAAAACATGTTTCAGGGCACTGAACCCATTCTATGAGAAGGAGTGCGCGTTGGGAAAATGTGTTCACTTTTTCGTTATTTGTCGTGTCCTTTTGTTTGAGACCCATTGAACTGAAGCATTTACCTTCTACGATTCGACGTACACATACTGTATATACACCAAGTTGATGGTGTTCCAAAGAGGTTTTGATGGGTTTCCCATGACACGCTGATGATCCACACCATGGCTGTTTGCTTTCAGGCTTCGTGTTGCCTCCTGCTTTGCTTTTCGGACACATGGTACCTGCCGTTCTCTCAAACCTGATTCTTCAATTCTTGCAGGAGGACAAACGACGAAACCATGGCAAGTGTTTCGCATGACCTCCACCTACAGGTCAAAGACCTCATTTTACTTGAGTTCATCAGTTCATCATGCGCACTACTCAACAGGGTACAGGACCAGGTGTTGCTTGGTTTCTGAAGCCAAACACGTTCCTGGAACCCTGTCATCGTAACAAAGTGTTATTCTGAATTCCACTGTGTCCAGATGTTGGAGAAAAGTCATGTAGACGTTTGGTCATATTGTCAACCAGTATGTCAACCATACGTGAGAGGTTTTTCCATGTCTGGGTGGGTTGAACATGACTCACGAACATGGAAGTGAAAAAAAAAGGGGCTCCTGCAAGACTCCTTTCCAGAAACAGGTTCCCATGTTCCATTTCTGGACGTTTTCATCGGAGTATTTGGAGAACCGAGCGCCATGACCAGAAACCGCGTAAAGCATCGGATGAAGGTGCTTGAGCCGTCGACGATCCGTCGACAAAGCCGCTGTGAGGGCCCAGTTTCAAGCTCCCGTGCGCTCCCTGCAAAAGGCGCCTGGGTGGACTGGTGCGGTTCGTGCGAAGTCTCGAGAATTCGTGCGAACGTGGACGACTTACTGCCAATGAGGACGGAAGATGAGGGTGTTGTTACTTGTCTTGACAACTGAAGAGCTTCTGAGTAGGAAGCAGCACAGAAAATCAGGACAAACTTGTTCAGTTCAAGGATAGGAGCTGCATTTGGACACAATGATCAACAATGCATCCAGGACATCCAGCGCCACTACGCACAGCGCTTGCAGGAGATTTCAGGGTGAGCGGCAGGTCGGGTCAGGTCCAGCTTCCGTTGGGTCAGGTACTTCTAGGCCAGGCCATGCACTTCCCTCTTGGAGGCGTTTTGTTGTTCATTTGGGCGATTCAACGAGACAAGGCCACATCCATTTGGACAGGTTGATCTCAGCGCGATGCGGCGCGAAGAGATCTTCGGTGCTTCGACTCTGGCTCAAATCGGTTCTGGCATCGTTCTGGATTTGGGTAATTAGTAATGTTTTATACTGGGTCACCATTTTTTCCATAAAGAATGATGCCTTTGGACCAGGACCATCCAGTCTGGGTGTCCTGGCTGGACTACCCTACACTACCATCGTATAGGCTTCCAGACAGGGCACCCCGACTGGATGGTCCAGGGAGTTTCCTTTACTTGGAGACATTTGATCAATAGGCCCGGGGTGTGTAGCTCAGTTCACGTAAGGGTGTCTCCGCATTGAAGGATCTTCCAGCATTCAGTTCGGGTGGTTATTGGATAGAAAATACATCTTCAACGGGGTCTATCAACCACCCGAACTGGGTGGTGCTGGTATTTCTGGTGTTTACGAAAACACGCCACAGTTCGGAAGCAAGCACCGCTTTTGGACCTGCGCTTGCAAGCTTGGACTTGTGTTGCACGACCAATCGATTCTTTGCTGGGTATACAAATACACATCTGGTGGGACGGAGAACCTGTTCGTCCGGCTGAATGTTCATCACCCCTCAAATGAAAAGAAGAATGAGGGAGTTTGGATAGTATCTACATATACATACATATCTATATAATATATATATATATATTCTATATATCTTACGATATCCTAATAGGTGTATATAACATAACTGTTTGACATTCAATATTGGGTCGGATTGACCTGGTCATGTGACCTTAGATTGAAGACCAATTGGTTTCTTTTTGACAACCTTTGCACCACGGTCGCTTTGTCCCGTGTTAGGACCTCCGCAATGGCTGCATGGCTGAACTCGGTTCGGTCTTGGAGGGGAGTCGCCTGCGCGTGCGGCGAAGTGCCGTCGACTGGGTAGGACCGAGCGCGGTCTCCCCATGGGTCTCTGAACTTGTCCCCCAAAAGCGAATCAAACATCCATCGAGCAAAACAAACATCTATCGTTCTTTGGAGAAGAACCGGGAGAGTCTAGTGGGCTCACAAGTCGGACACATTAGGGGCCTGGTGGCCTGGTGACTTCGCCGGCGCTCGGCGCTCGGCACCCTCGGTCGCCGTCGATGCCGTCGATCCGAGGCACGGCCACGTCCTCCGCTCGACACTGCTCCTTTGAGGCGAGCGAGAATGCGAGCGAGCGAGAAAGCGACAGAGGGCGAGGTGGAAGGGAAGATGAGACTGTAAGATGTTGATGAATGAATACTCATTTCGATGGTAAAACCTCTGAATGGGGTTATATAATATGTGCATGGTTTACAGGCTACATTTTGCTTAACTGGACCCCTTCCACTTTTGCCATGCACCTTCTCTTGGACGGGAGGCACCGGGACCATCGGCACTGACTCGGCACCGACCGTTCGCCGGTTTTACCCGCTCGAAGCCGCTGGCTGGCTGGGGCGGTTGTCAATATATTTGGTCCGGAGGCCTAGTGGAAAAATGGGAGCTGCCTTGCTGAGCTTGGCGCCGTATCAATTTCAAGCGAACGTTGGAACAGGTGATAGACAAACCGTTGAACAACAGTAAATCTAAACAAACTACATAAACCAAACCCACTATTCACACACAATGTTATGTCATGTTATGTCATGTTCATTTTTCAATGAAACATACCATGTTCAGACCTCCTGCCACACATGCTCAAAACTAAGTTAAGGCCCCTAGTTTGGCCGTCGCAGGTGAACATCGCCCAGCAAGGACATCGCCTCGCCGCCTCGCGCACACGACGTGCACCCCGGGGGCCAATCGCTCGCGCGTTGACCGTTGTTTTGCTCGGCTGCCAGGTGGCTCTAGCTAGTGTCTTTCTTCCTCCTAATAGATCCTAATAGTATATACTGACTAGCCTTGCAAACATGGTAATTATCCTGACACTTACCCACTTAGTTTTTGCACAACTCACTTAGCCTCCCCTTAACTATCATCGCAACCAACCTGATAGATGAAGATCATGTTTGACGACCTTTTGTATAGCTTGTAGTGTTAGTCTGAGGAGAAGATATGTTGCTGCTACAAGGACGAGAGATGGTGACTTTTACTTGCTTAGATTCTGTTTATTGGAGCCTGGCAAATGGGACTACCATCTAATATAGATTTCTTTGACCACTTAGTTTCACATGACTGCAAATGCATAAATGAGTACTGGACCAAACATACCACTTACCCAACAGATGCAGATTTAACACGAGGAATGGAACATTGAGAAGGATTCGGAAGGAGACAAACAACGACCTTTTGACAAAAGAGCTAATTTTGACAAATTTGTTGCGGATCAACTTGCAGAAGGGTTTATATAGTTATTTAATTTGATTTTATCGTGCATCAAGATACTTAGCTATGTAATCTTATGTATATAAGATCCTATACTGTCTACTGACGTGCATGCGAGATATTTGTGTACAGAAAACTCTTCAAGGTCAACGACTTCCTGTCCGACCTCGGGTCGTTAGTGAGCATGCACTGTAGACTCTTGATTGATAACCCTCCCATTTGGATGGTAAAACCATTCAAAAACTGTTCGTCACCACCATCGCGGCCCATCCTGAACGAAGTCCCCTGTTAGGACAGAGCGCACGTCACTGCTGACACTCATGGTGGAACAGTGCTATTGAAACGAAGTGAAAAGGACCTGAAGTGAAATAGCCACACACACAGGCAAGCACGAAGAGACCTCAAAGGAGGATATTTTCTTTGAGCATCCAGATTCCATCAATGTAGCTAACTCGGACAGCTCCTCAATAGAAAAGTGGGGCACTGCTCCGATTATAGCCCCTTGCAGAAAAGTGCGACCTTCAGACATGTGAGTCTGTAGGCAAGTGCGGCCTGGGAAGATGCCATGCGAAGGAAGTTGTCAATGTATACAAACATTCGCCGTAGCCAAAAAGACAGGTCGCAGAACGTGATGTCCTCTCCTGTACATGTCTCCAAAACAAAACCTCGTCTGCGGAATAAACATGCAAGCTCCATATAGGAGGTGCAATACTGAATACCAACTTTCCATGCAAGAGAAGCGGTAAAGCTAAAACATGTAGCAACAAATGTAGCAATGTTTTTCCAAGCTCTTTGATTCATATGTACCCGTCGACCTGACGAAGCTGGCCCACCACGGCCGTACCCACAGATTTGTTTGCTGCTCACGTCTGCGCCAGGAGGGCCAGCGGAGCCAACGACGCGAGAGGCAGCATGGGAGAGCCTGGACAGGAATCGGATCAGGTTGACCAATTGAGCTGTGGAGCTGCTGACCTACCCGTTGGAGATCAGGGTTCAACTGATGAACACAGTTTGACATGTGGAATTTTTGCCATCGCTTCCATCGCAGAGGGCTGGTGTATTGACTTGAAGCTGGTGTATCGACTTGAACGGTTTTGTTCAGGAGGCGTTTGCAAGCTAATATGTTTCACGGATGGACCTTGGGTACGAGAGTGGCTCGTGTAGCCCCGACCAAGTGAGACAAGTTCATGTTGAAAATCCTCTATAGGAGGCCTTGTTTGGACGTGGAGCTGGCTGTCCCAGGTGTGTTGGATCTATTAGCTACCCACTAGCAGACACAAGTACGTTCCAGAGCAGTGCTGGGTATAAGTCAACACTAGTAATAGAGATATCATAAATAAGTCGTTTGGATTGCACTGGATGCATGGTGGCGGAGCAACTGCAACCTGCATTTGTACGAATTTTCTGGGTACCGGCTCACTTTGCTTTTTTTGTGGACTATCAATGTCACAGGTGGCCGATTGAATCAGCCTGGCCATGGCCGAAGCCAAGTTTAATTCCATCATTCACAGCTTGGAGGTATCAAAGGCTCTCGGCGAATAGTAAGAACATGTCAGAATCAATTCTGGGTGATCAATTTCCGGTTGTGTTGGAGGCTCAGGAAACGGGATGTTTTTGCATGGCAAAGAGATGACTGCAGGATGAAACTAGGGGTTTCATCAGCCAGCAAACTTTGGGAGATGCTGGTCCCCGCCAGAAGTGAATGTGACAGGCCTGGCGCTGAGAAGTTCTGGTGAGGAACATCTCATTAGGTTCAGTGAATTGGCAGCAGATTGAAGAAAGACAAAGAACTAGAGCTAGTGTATGGAGTGTATGGGCAGTGAGAGTGGAACACACAAGACCCCACAAGTGTAACTCTCATTTCCCCCCTTTTGGGCATGTGGTTCATCAGGTCCAGCCAGTCGGTCTATCTCAGGATCAGATCAGAACATCAAAGACTTGGTGACAGGGACCGTGTGGAAAACTGGGACATGAAGAAAGCCAAAGGCTCCCTCTGGACCCAACCCTCATCCTTCATACCAAACGAGAATCTCTTCGGACTGCGGCCATCGCGCATTGTGTGATGTGGACTCTGTGGCGGCCTGGATGAATTTCTGTGGAAGCTGGGTACAACGTGTTATACTGTGGGGCGGCACATGTCTTACTTCGAAGACTTCCTGCGAGCATCTAAACATGTATATTCCGCTCTCATGTTTGAGGTCCAAGTTGTGCGTGCACTTTGCTGTCATCGAACAGCGCCTCCTGCGTGTTCCGGCACATCGCCTCCGCTAAGCCTCCACAAGACGTGGAGGGCGGAATCGGCGGTTCCCCGCCTCCTCTGAGCCGAAAGTCGCCCGGGGGGGAAAAAGAGGGAGAAAGGCGGCGTTTCTGCTGGCTGTAGGACGAGACGGCCAGCGGGAAGTAGTATGAAGGAGTCCCCAAACAGACTCAGAGGATCATGGAGTCAAATTGGCAGAATCCCTAAACGGCTAAAGAGACGGAGATCCCCATCATGGTCCATGGCAAGTCTATGGGGCGTAAAGGAGTCCAGTTTGCACGGAATTTGCAGCACCCAGAAAGGCAGATTTCAGTAATCCCGAGTACCTATTAAAAAACACTAAAAACACACCATGTCCGAAACCCTAAATAGGGGGAGTGAAATACGGGTTATTTTTGCTATTTAAATTACCGCCCTTTCAAGCTGCTGCTAAACTACCAACATGGTCGATTTTTTTGGGGTAGTGTTTTTTTCCAAAAGCAACCCTAGCTGCCCACCTTTGTCCACCCTGTTTGTCCACCATGACACACCGCGTTACACCAGCAGGTTTTCCTTTGCATGGCACAGCGACATCACCTTTCGAAAGCTTTAGTTGTTAGTCTAATGAAGAATCATTATTAAAGGTTTTTGTCAAGGGAAAAGGAAAGACGATCTGAAGGCCTTTTCAATTTTTGATACGAGCTTAATAGAGGATTTTATATATAAACAAATCCTGGGATATGTCTTGGTTTTGAAGCTCTTCCCAGGTGTCTGCACGAACTCTGCACTTCAAACTTCACAAAGCGCTGCGCCTCCCAGGAAATCTGCATTTCATACGTAATCAATGATTATTCAAAGGGAGCCTACCACTGACCCTATTTTGGACAGCCCCGATTTCAGGGACCGCTCGCCTGGTCGGATCTCAGTGGTTGATCTCGGTACAAGCCCTTTAAGACCCCAAATACGGGGAAGAGATCCAACATGGAACCTGAAAACTTGGATTTGTGGAAAATGTCTTTCAAAGGTTCATGTTCAGGTTCCATGTTCATCTTCCCAGGTGGTTGGAAGCTTCTGCTTCTCCTTCCAACGGGCGACCGGTCGAGGTCGTGAACATGGCAGGACGACATCACGGCGTTTCTTCTGGACATCGTTCGGGTGAACGAAGTGCTGCGGAAACAGGTGATGGACGGCCCACGTTTCGTCGGACGGACTGTAGGACGGGTGCGGGATGGGCACGGGATGGGCACGCCAGCGACTGCAGGGAGGGCACGGAGGAAAGGTGGTGTCAACTGACCGAAGGGTCCATGAATATTGAGTGATGATGAGTGATGGTAATTATAATATATAAGTAAAAGAGTGTCAATCGATGCTCAAAGTGATGATTATTGCAAGGCTGATTTTGGATTTTGCCTTTACACTAATTAATCATATTAAATCGATATTGAATCCAATTACGCATGATACAGTACCAATCACCGGTGAGTTCCTGCTGTAGCTTGGAGGACTTTGTTCAATTCCACGCTGTTTTGTTATGATTTTTTGCTCTTCATGCCAAGTGGCGGTGGGAAGCCCCAAGGACCGAGAGCTCGATGGTGACCATGTTGGTGCAGCAAGTAAGTGGTGGTCGAGGTCAAAGTGCGCCTTCCACTATGCTTCCCTCCAACACATGGCAAATCCAATCAATCTTCAGATGTTTTTGACGGTTTGACTACAGCAAGTTTGGAGGGGCCACTGCCCGGAGGGGAGGCTTCTCAGCTGTTCTTCTTCCCATCACGACGAGCTGAACCCCCTCCGCCCTCAACCCACCAGATTTGACGTCATCACCGTCGGACGAGACCTCCCAGTCGACAGCGATGTCACCATGTTGGAAATCTCATCATCAGGTCGAGAATGGGCCGCCCGTTTGGTAAACGGACGTGAAAGGACAAGGTAGACAGGTAATCGGTAAGTTGACCAGGACCCTTCATATACATCATATACACTCTAAGCCCAGTGAGTCTTTCACTCTAAACAGCAACAGCCAGGTGGAGAGCGGGGCTCAGGAGCACATCACTGCTGACTTCATTAAGCTGCTTCAGGAGAACCAGTTTTGCCTGATCTGTCGAGTTTCAGTCGTCGCCTCGTAGCGACGGGTGTCGACACTCAGCTGACCTGCCAGCTTTGTTGAAGGCAGATAGTTTTGGTGTTGAAGGCACATGTTTTGATAAATTTGCCTCCCACGGGGTGACTGAGACATCCATTGGGCCAGCCCTTCGGTCACGTGTCAGACGACGGGGCGAGTCCCACCCCACCGCCATTCCGATGGTCACTGCCTGGGTCACCGGCGAGTACCACATCTTCACCTTGTCCGACAACACCATCATCGGCATTCCTCAGGCGTGCGCGTCGAGCGACGGGGTTGGGGGTTGGGGGGTCTGGGAGCTGAGACCGCTGAGAGAGTGGGGGAGGTAAGAAAGGTGGTTCACTGGCACATTGGGTGGAACGCCACCGTGGAGGTCTACTTGTGCCTGAAGATTTGGCACTCCGCGCTTGACCCTGGAGTCGCGCTTGACTCTGCGGGCACTCGCACCAACTGCTGCGTGACGCACCCAATGTGCAAGACCTTGTCATTAGCCAACCTATTCTCCAACTGTCCTTGCATGGACCGAAAGCTGTGGGAACGCTGGCCATCCCACAGACATCGTCCGGCGTTGAAAGCGAAAGACACTTTGCGTGGCTTTCCCACTCACGGCCATTGGTTCTGAAGAGCTTGTGTGAGGAGAAGGGCTGCACAACCGGCATCAACCGACCAGCATCCGTCATGGAAAAAGGGGACAGCTCGACGGCTGCAGGAATTGTGCGGCTCGGAAGGGAAGCTCACATGAGCTCACCCTCGCGAAGTGGGGTGCAGTCGCCGGGAGAGGCCACGGTTGCCGGCATTGCGCCTTGTGTTTCCCTTTGGCAGGCTAGCGGCTACAGTCTTTCTGATTTGCACTTGCTCCACAGTGTCACTTCTGTGCTAGAGATTTCATGATTACAGATAAGATCAGATAAGATTTTGTTTGGTGCTTGCCTCCTGTGCCAAATTGGTGGGGAGGAGACCAAGGAGGAGGAAGGAAAGACCATCAGAGAATTCAAGAATCCATGAGAAACCAAGGAAAGACTTCACCCTGTAATGAAAGCTGGAGAGGCTAAAAAGTGTTGACACCCCTTGGCTTAGGAACTCGTTGGCAGCCCCTGTTTCTGGCGGCAATGGTTCCCATTGTTGGGGCGTTCGCGAAACCGTTCTTTCTTGGACCCATTGGGCTGGTTAGAATCTACGAGGGCGAGGAAATGAATTGCGATATTAAATCAGAATGGTGATTGCCTTGATAATGCCTCAAATCCTTGCAATTGCATCTCATGATCCATCTTTAGAAATATTTCCTTACATCAAGAGGAAAGATTTCCTGCTCAACACAACGCTCCTTCAAATTGTCGCTGAGGAAGGCTAAGATTCCTTTCCACGATCGACCTAAATGGACTACCAGCCCAAGAATGCCTCAGAAATAGGTCCCTGTCCCCGGAGAATCCTCCTCAGAGTGGTATTGGTCGGGTGTGTAGGTTGGACGTGTAGATTACGAAGGATCATCTGGCGGCGAATTAACAAACATGGGTTTTCATATTGTTTCTTGGATGGGCTTTGTCTTGAGAGTCTAATGCTGATATTTACTATTAGTATGTTCTTGATGCAATATTCCAACGTTTCTGCAGTCATCCCCGGCAAAGAGTACCCTAAGAAGATCTACGGAGTGCAAACCATCCAGTTCAACCCCCTACCCACAATGATCCAAAAATCGCTCTCAAGCCACCACGTTCTTTTTGCACGCTTAGTAGTACGGAGCGACCGCTCCTATAGTGACCGCGTCCTTGATAGCGATACCCTTTGCTCCGTTCGTAGCGTCGTAGTAAGGCCAGGGTCGCCCCGTTCGGTTCGCGTCCCGTTCGGTGTGGGGTCCCAGCTTGTGCTCGCGCGTCCCAGGCTTGCACCAAGTCCAAGCGACCTTTGAAGTCCATCCGCGCCTTGGTTGGAACAGGTCGAGGCCAGAGGCGGATGGCATACAGGTCGAGGCCAGGGGCGGATGGCATATCCAACAAGAAGGAACATGGTGGAATACACCGAGAAACGCTTAGGGGAAGGGCCAGGAAACATCCGGACGCTGAAAAGCGCCCGAAGTAGACCTTCCCGAAGTAGGCAGGTTTGATTCAACGTCCATCCGGAACATATCCGGTCCGAATGGGATGGGATGGGATCCAATTCTTGGGTGCAAAATGGATGTCTCAGGTGACCAAACATCTAGCAATTGGTTTCGAACGGAGCTCCACTGAACGTGCCTTTACCCGAACGCCTTTCGCCCAGCGCCGCGCATCGTCCAGCGCTCCAGGTGAGCGCTTGAAGTCCAAAGAGGGGCGCTTGCGAGGGACGCTCATGGGCAAGCGCGCCGGGGGACCCAGAGAGGAGACTAGGGCTACACATGAGGGGCACAAAAATTGTATCTCAATATTATGAGTGTCCTATTTTGAAAAGGAGACACCCGTAAACTACCCCCAACCAACTTTCCTTCTTCCACGGGGTCGATCTGGAAAGTTTGCCCTATATTTTTATACACACCCATATATTGGCACTGAGGGGTGTGTAAGCGGCACTGAAGAAAATGTGAGGACGCTGAGTTTGTTCATCTTTTTGCAGATTTGAATCATGGCCCGCAGTAGAACGGCACCTCGAATGTTCTCAGAGCTGGACACGTTCAAAACATTTTAAAAAAAGAGAAGACAGGTCGGTCATTAGCGACCACCTTCCAAGTCGAAACCGCCTTAAATATATTGTTTGGCCCTTTCAACCGGCCGCTTTCGTTTGTGGCTTAGCCGAACGAACACCTGGGCGCGGAACCGCCCGTCCAAGAAACCGAACTGAAGACGGCACCGTCCCAGGTGGACTTTTGTGCTCGGAGTGTCATCGGTGGCGATCCGAACCTGGATACGGAACAGGTGGGTGTGCCAAGGCCCGGTGGCGGCACAGGCGGCGATGCGCGCGGCGACTTGCCACTTGCCACCTGATGGTGGCAGATGGCAAGAGGTTCAGGTTGGTTCAGGGCTTCGAGAAGCCGCAAAATGGATGCCCAGTGTTGGGGATGGGGTAGGGGTCACCACAATTGCCGACGTTTGCCGTCTGACTCCAGTCTGTTCAAGGTGCCGCTGCAAATGGAACCGAAAATACCAAGACCACCGAATTGGTGTCCAATCTCGAGATCCCCAACGAGTGTGGGGTAGTGATGGGTAGTTCATTGGACACCCATTGGATGGTCATGTACTGTATTGGTTGTGGGTTTAGGAAACGAGTTTGTTCCGGTTCTTGTGTTCCCTTTGAATGCCGATTGGACCGAACCCCCGAGCCCTGTCCTGGGAACTGTGGCCTCTGGATTGGAGGCCCAGCGACAAACAGGCATAGACACCGGTGTACCTGGTCAGGACATCATCATGACTTCTCCCACGACAGTACTATGACAGTATTATATGGACTGCGTACTGTGTTATAAGAAAATGCATGAACTTTCTAAATCTGATGTTTCTATATGTTTCTAAATAGCATCTTCACAGAAATCCAGGGGCCCCGCAGGTTCACCTCCAGGAGTCTCTTCCTCACTCCTCGCGCATCGAAACCATCGTTCGCTTCGGACCTCGTTGTGCTCACCACATCGCCAGGTCCATCGCCTTGAATCTGACCTTCCCCGAGCGGGTCACGCCGTTGCCCGAAGGAAGTTGGGTGGGCCCCACACTGGGAACCGGTTGGGAGGATGCGGACCATGCGGAACTCGCTGAAGGGGGGGCTTGAATTCGGGTGGCCAAAGGCCCTTCCGGGCCCTTTCAACAATTGTCTGAAACACTGCCGGGTTCAATCTTTGGAACTGGTTAAAATCTATAGGGACCACATGTCCTTCCAGACCAAGTCTAGGGTCAGGAGATTGTTCTTGTTGTTACGGATGTTCAGGTGCGGTGAATCGCCCAGGGTGAAAAAACCCTCCACTGGTTCTGCGCCCACTGGACCTGTGTGGAAGACAGGAAGACAGCTGATTCAGAATTCAATCAAGGTCACACTTGGTCAGGGTGTAAATCGGAGAAGGGACAGATGTCCGCCGGGTGACTGCAAAAAAAAACAGCAACAAGTAAGTGTCATTAGCCGATGGAGGGATGCAGCATGATGCAGCTTTTGGAAACCCGAAAGGTAGTTTTGTGGTCTCAGTCAGAGAAGAAGAGAGCAACAACTGAACTGAACCTCTCAAAACCATGCAATTTTGTGGGATTCTTGTGGAAGCTATCGAGAAAGGGACAAGTCTTCCGGAACATAATGAAAGCGGCATCCAAAATCAAGCCCGGATGTTCCTGGGCTCGGTGACCTTTAGACTCTTTAGACTCCAAGCTCGGTGACGCTTGAGTTCGGGCGGCTTGGCCTGGCGCCAGACGCCTGAGGCTGAATGTCGCTCACATGAAGAAGCTGGTGGTGAACGGTCCCATCGACCACCCGGGCGCCAGGTCGGGTTTGGGTCGGACGCGAGGTGGGTTGGAGTCGGTTTTTGTCTTTGTCAAAGTTCAGTGGTGGCTGCCATGGGCCCATGGCTGGTGTTTTTGTACTGCTAGCGATGTGAAGGAGATGGGATGGTATTAGCTTTCAGATGCTTTCAGAATCTTTCAGATATTTGCTTTCGGATGCGGATAAATTTTTTATCGAATGCATAGTTTGGGAAACATGCTGTGTAAGCCTCTTGAATCATGCGGCTCAGATCGGCTCAGTAAATTTTTTCACGTTCCTTCAAAGAACCTCGCATGCAGCTCCCCAGCCAGGAAAAGAGGTGTCCTTTTTTTTACCCTTTTCTGAACTCTGGGTGCCCAAGTGCTTCTTGTTTCCAAAAGCAAGTTCTGGCACAGGTTAGGAGTTCCATGTCGGGAGAATTTTTTGACCCGTGTGAGATAAGTGAGTGGGCACTGCACAGCTACATATCCCTACCCTCCAACCATCTCTTTGAAGCCCTTCAACAACCACCTCGATGTCAGCCGATGCCATCAACGCTTTCTCAGTCTCCGTGACATGAAACATTCGCCGCGGCCGTGAATGGCCCAGCTCGATCGTGGATCATGGCATAGTGGGAAAACAATGGAAAAACACCGAGTATGAGTAACCCCAATTACGGGTGACGGAATATGTCCAACTCATAGTCTGAAAGACGCTGAGTCTTTCTTTGCAAAGCCGGATTCAGAAAGTGCACGGACAGTCAGGACGGTAGAGACCGCTGGAATGAAAAGATATTGTTCGATCAACATTTTACTCAGGAAAACGTCAGGTCAGAAACATGCCAATTTGTCCGGTGTGTGCAAAAGAAGCACTGGAAACACCTCGAAGGCACTTCATTACCCTAGAGTCTCAATTGGAATTCTCAGTCACCATTGCAGGTGGGTACCAAGCTCTACAACAACTTCAGCAGCACTACCAAGGAAAACATGTTTCGACATCACAAGAGAATGAGCGGAAGTGTAGAACCATCATTCTGAAAGCAACATGGAACGCAAGATCTTTCACGTGTCCGTGTGGAACCTTCTTCGAACGTCGCTGTGCGGATGGGAAAAGCCAAGAAGGGCAAGGCCAAGGCCAAGCCCAAGCACCGACCCTCCGCAGATCGAGGCGACCGATGGGAGGGAGGTCGAGGTCGCGATGCTGCTGCCTGGGACATGGGACATGGGTTGACGAAAGATAACCCAAATAATTGAAAAAACAATTGGAACACATTGGACAAAATTGAGCACGATCAATATGAATATGTATTCAATAATTTAACATTTCTAGCATGTTTTTTTGTCTTTTTTTGGGAGTGCTTGCAGATGTAGGAATCAATGCAGCAGCGCTTGCAGATGTAGGCTGCCACAAACTACGCCTCACCAACTTTGGTTCTTCACTGGCCCCACCTCAACCCACCAACTACCAGGACCCTTAGTGTTGGGTCACCAATAGGCTACCCTACACTACGTAGGGATCTGCATTGGACACTGGACACCCATCGTCGAATGGTCCAACTAGACTCACTAGACCGAGGCCGTGCTGGTCACGGCGAGGACGATGAGCCTCTCGTAGGAGATGAGGAGCGGCGGGCCGAACGCCGAACGCCGGTTCGCGCAGCTGTCGGTCGTTCGCTGTTGTGGAATCTTCTTAGTTGCCTTGCCATGGTGGGGTGTGAAGAGGATATGACCTGTACCGACCTGTACCCCTGTACTCGTACGTTTTTTTGGTTCAAGTCCATGTTTGTACAGGAGCCTGTGAAGCAGTGGGGTAGGGTGTTTCAGCGGTACTTTTTGAGACTGATTTCAAACAAGCGCAAATGAAGAAACATAAAGATGGGGTCGTCATGACCATCACGACCTGCAGCTAGGTCGTGGCCGTGGCCATTGGGTTTTACATGGTTTTGCAATGTCTTAGTATGTTCTCCTTCTATCACAGCTCCATGAGGGGCTCATCAATTTTTTCTCTCGAACTTTGTGAGTGGGTCCAATTGCAGTTGTTCATAAGAGAGAATGGTCACCAATTGAAAAGCCTTCCAATCAGTGTCAGACATCAACAAGCCCTACGCCCGGCAGCGCCCACTTTCCAAATCTAACCAACCGATGCTCAAAATTCACATTGCACACTTTCCAAATGACACTACAAGTGTGTCCGACCTCCCCAATTTGTTCGTGCTTTGTGATCGACAGGACTGGCTGGCGCTGCAGCGCAGCATGCTGGAAGAGTTTGCCGCCAAGAAGGAGTCCGCCGAGGCCTTGCCAGGTCAGTCATGTAGATCACATTTGTCATGCCTACAGCTTCCTATGTGCATAGACTGTTTCGGATTGGATTGTGAATCTGAACATGTTCACCGTGCTGCCATGCTGAATACACCAACAATGGTTTGTTTATGTTTCTTCAAGTCGCAAGAAACACAAAGAAACGACTGTCCTGCTGAACACTTGTTTCTCTTTTCTTGAACATTAGTTTTATAACCTTTTGTAATATCGTTTGATGACTCAGAACACAATTCTTTTGATTGCAAACGTCGGAGTTTCTTGAGACACTGCAAGGCCGCTGAGACGTGCATGCCCACCGAGGAGGGCGGGACAGAAGCGACGGCGAGGAGCGACGGAGATGTCTTCCAAGTGCGGCGGATCGATTTCCTCGGGGAGGAGGCCGGGGAAGCCACTGGGGCCGTTCAACGGGGCTGGGAAGTGGTGAGAGCAGGTGAGGCGTGGGGGTCACGAGATTTGGAGCTTCAAGACAGTCTGGTGTGCTAAAAAGGCCACATGAAGACGAAGAACTTAGTTCCAGCGCCCAAAGCCTGTGCATCTAGTCATAGACCTGCTGGTTGACCTCAATAGAACCACGTCGTGTGGACTTCATTGGATGTTGTTAGTCTTCTTCCAATCCGTTGGAAAGCGATAGGTTACTTAAGGTTACTTACTAAATCCATTGACAAGACTTTCGTGAACAAGTAATTTTGACCCCCCACCACAAAACGCAAAATGCATGATGCTCATGTTCACTCCCCACCACTGCCACGCCTTACCCAAAATCAAGAGAGCGCCAATGAATGGAATGCAGATTAATTTAGGTATTGGCTATGGTATGACTTGTGACATTATGATTCCTTCCTTACTACCACTGTTGAAGCTATGCAGTCTGATCAACCAACCTTTTTCAAGTAAATCCTGGGCAGCCAGTACTGGTGGAAACTCAGTGGGTTTCTATACCGGGTTTTTGACATGCTCCCCATAGTCACTAAGTGAGACTAGTCCATCAGAATCTGGAAAACCTTGGCTCAGTCACGTCGATGGTTTCAGTGCAGGTGCCGATCTTACTGCAGAACCGGAACGGCCCCTGTGCGCTCTTGGCCATTGCCAATGGTCTCTTGCTCCTCAGCCGAGTCTGCTTCCCCGTGCATAGGGACGGTGTGGACGATGTGGACGGAGGAGCAGTTGGGCGGGTCGAGGTTGTGCCGTGAAGACCACGAAAAAGGGTCTCTTTTGGGAAGGGACCAGTGCAGCCTTTGGGCCCTGAGGAACCTCGGATCAATAGTAATAGCGACCATGTCACTATTGCATTCAATCGCGCACCGTGTGTTCCGGTGTTCAGTGGATGAGTAGCAGCAAGGTCGCCCGACAGATCCTGTGTTCTTCTGTTTTCATGTATAATATAGGTGTTAATGGTTAGATCAGTGAACAAAACTTCATGTAGAAGCAGGGAGGGTCCCTGTGGAGAAACGAAGACACAGCACACTCACACCATCAACCAAGCACTTTTGTCTAAAATGATTTCAAGACGGAAGAAAACACCACCTGTTCCATCTTAGACTGCGATGTTCTGAACCCTAATCCATCCGGGATTGGCCGGATACGTCCCATGGTCAGCTGGACACGTCATGGGTGTTGATGGCGGAACGCTCCGGTGACCGGAACTCTCGTCCCGAGGCTTCGAGGCGCCTGGAATTTGGGGCAGAGGGAGACGAGCATCAGTTCCTTGGGCCCAGACATCGGTTTTGTTCCGACAGGGTTCGGAGTTGCTGCCTTTGACATGAGAAGGGAGGTGCGAAGTAGGAAGGAAGGAATTGCATCCCATTGTGGGTTTGGGTGAGTTTGTTTTTTTTTTATCGCGGAAAAAACACAGGGTGGGGAGACCTGAGGTTCGGCAACGATGAGATGTTTTTCTTTTTCGAACATCGACCTCTCAGCTGACCAAAGGACATTGGGCCAGGAGGTTGGCCTAGGAGTATACTGCACACTCATGTAGGAAGTCCACCGCCTTAATCTGTTTCTTTCGGTCAATGAGTCTAAGATCAAAAGGATCTATACCCGGACCATCCGCTTTGGGGACACCCGACATGGGCTCCTTCCACTGAAGGGATCTGTGTGGATCACCCGAACAGGATGGTCTTAGTGCATCTGAAACTGGAGCAAAACCAGTGGTGTCTTTGGTGATTCGTTATGGTCAAGCCTTGGTTAATTAGACCCGTCAAGGAAACCGGTCATTTGACCATACCTTTAGAATGGGGCACAATATGACTCAAACATGTTCAAAGTAATTCTGAAATCTATTCTTGATAGTAGTTGTCCCAGACAGTAACCAACATCCAACTTTCCAACCACTATCTTTTTGGAATTCTGGCGAATGCCTCAAAAGGTCCTGGCCTCGCCAAAAGCATGGAAAACCCATGGTGCGCATGGTTTAGTTCACGTGGCTCCGGAGCGTGGAACCACAGTGCAAAGTCTTCTTCTTCTTCTTCTTCCTCTTATACTTCTATTAACATCCCTGTAAACATTTCATCCATATGATCTGTCCCCCCAGGCTCCTGCATAAAACGGTTCTACGAACAACATGACTCTGTTAAAGAGACTCCCAAAGTGGAGGGGCACTCAATTTATGGACCGCCCTTTTTGGGTGGACGCCTATCCATTCTATGGAAAGGCAATCTTCCTACTATAATCTCAGATCAAGCGCTGCTTCAGGTGCTGGACTCCAGCCATTCTATAAGCACAGCATTCTTGAAACAACAAATAACCATTTGGCTCAATGAAAGGCGCAGAAAATAACACATCTAAGCCATTCTGAGCCAGGAAAGAGTGGCACAGGAACCACTGGCCAAGCAAAAATAGTAATCAACAAAGAACATAATTTCGGTAGCTTACTGGTCATGAAATGTCCCAGTGGAGCGCCGAGACATTGTGTTGTTGGAATTTCTGTTGTTCTGAGATGCTGGTTATGGTTGGGTCTATTTTAGGTTGTAGGCGTGCAAAGGTGTCATTTTGGTTGGTTTTGGTCGGTCCGGGCGCCACATTCTATAGCAACAAAATGGATTACCCCAGCTAACAGGATGGACGCCAGCTCACTATAGAATGGGGGGCCCAGACCGACCATGGGAATTTCTTGGAAGATCTATTACCTAATAATTACTACTATTATTGCTACTTCGTCCTTTTATTACTACTATTGTCTTCTTGTTCTGTCGAACAGCTTGCCTGTTGCCTTCCTTTTTTTCCCTCTTGCAGTTGCCATCCACACGTGTTTTTTATACTGCAAACTGCACCTCATGATGAATTTGCTTCACATGCATTTGCCCTAGTATTTGACGACGTCTTGGACCATCTCTTCAATTCCTCACCTGACGAGAAACCGCTCCACACATTCATCAAGGCGACCTTCCGCTCCGTCACTTCTTGGACTCAATTCAAAGATACCGGGAGAGAACACCCACAAAACCCAGGGCAGAACTGCGCTTCCCCCGCACATGAGCCGCTTATAACCCACTGGTCTCGCGGCCCCGCGCCGGGTCTGCGGCCGCGGTTCGGCTCGTCGCTCGAGGATCCGCGGATTCCGCGGAACCCGCTTTCGGCCGCGACCGAGGTAGTCGCGATTTGCTGGGCCGCTTGGGTTTCCTGTGTGACGAGCTCAACTTCAAGGCCATGCAGGACCGGTGGGGTTTCCACCGCTCCGCCGAGCCGAGAAGCGGACGAAGCGGCGCCGATTTGGCGGCCGGTGTGGGATGGTGGCGAGCGAGTGATTCTGCTCAGTTGACTCGGCTGTCTATCACAGGATGATGCAATGATGCAGGAAGGAACAAACAAGCGAACCGAGCAAGTCTCCAATTCGGTCATTTCATGTCAGTTCTGCTTCGTGTCAACCATCGGGTGCTTCTTTTTGGTCTCTGTAACTAGACAGATCAGATGGAGTGAAGGTAAAGAAAGGTCGGAACATGGCAGAACAAACTGCCCGGATGAAAGATGTACTGTACGGGTTATTACCGATTCGACTCGATGCATCATCAATTGTTTGTTTGCCCCCCCTTATAAGCTTCAACAACCACCCTGACTTCGGCGCAGGAAGACTTCACTCTGGCACAGAAGGTGCGAGACGTCATCAGTTGCAAGGCCGCATCTTTTGGGAAAGTCGAACTGGTCTTCATGGGACTTACAGTGGAAGAACCGGAGTCTAAGGTCTAAGCGTCCTCTTGTTGCTAAACCTCCGAAGCAGCGCCGCCTGGCCGAGAGAATCCCTCGAACCTCGAACCTCTTCGAGGCAGTGCAGATTTCACACCGATCAGTGAGACCGAAGGGTCATAAGATGCCACAAATTTTGGAGAAAAATTCTTGGTACAACGCTTCAAAGGACCAAGGGATACCAAGGGCCCAAGACTCCCTACCTAGGGCCCAATCACCACCGATTTCACCGTCTGATTTCTCCTGAAAAAGTACAAGGCCCACAGGATCTGACATGTCGAAGATGAAGATGGATCCTGAAAATGGACCTTTGGAAGACTAGTGGACCCTCCGGTTTCCAGCTTCCATGTTCCTCTTCGGCGATTCAATGGACTAGGAGTGCCGGATTCAACCCACTGCCCAGCTGACAGGACAAATTCTCATCTCATCAGAGTGGGTTAGTCTCACCCAAGCTGATTGGGTTGGGCACTAAGAACCTCAACATCCATTACGTAAGATCATGTCTTTGTCACCTTCTAAGAACACCATCCGCATGTTCGCAAGCCCCGACGGACGAGCCATATGTGGATTCCCAGGAGGGCGCCTTCTGAGAAGGTGGCAGTCCCTACAGGGTGATCCCCCAATGGCAACGCTGGCCCTTCGCGCCTGCAAATGACGCTTCTTTGCCAACAAAAAACATCATCTGAGTCATAATCCCCAAGACAGACCTCCCTGTGGTGGTTGGTGGTGTTGGATTTGATGCGCAAGTGAGGTTCCCTGCCAAAGCTCTTGGACGGTTTACTGGTGCCTCAGCCCGTTTTGGAGCCCGTGGAGCTCGTGGAGGGTGAACGCTTGTGGTGAACCCGCAGGGAGACTGGTCTTTTGGAGGAATGGTCAAGATGAAGACGTGGGAAACCTGAAACCTCAGATCTGGGGATCCAATTGACAAAAGATGGCAGTGATGAAAGTGGCAAGGACCACTGGAACTTTGGAGGCCCAGAAAGCGGGCGTCTTTGTCTTCAAGGCTGACTTAGGACATAGGACGCGACCATGGATTGTTGCCTTTGTGTTCTGTGAGGCGAGTTGGTGTACTAGAGTGGGGGCTCACTTGGGTCATAAAACACTTGCAATGTGTTCCGCCCTCAAGGGCCGGATGACTCTGTCACTCTGACAGCAATGGCCTCCACCCTAGTAGCGATCGCCTCCAACCTACATGGAGCCAGTGTATTAGGTATGTCAGTAGCAATGACTTACTAGCCATCAATCCCTTTTGGTGTGACAATCCGACCATCCTTAGATAGAGCTCTAGGATGCATAATAATTATGGGGATTCGTTGCACAGATTATATACATGGATGTTCCGAATGTTCCCCAACGAGTTGAAATGCTCAGTTTTTTACACCCATTTTGGGTAGACAGTTGCAGACATTGTGCGGTCGTGCCTGGGAAAGTATAACTACTGTAGATCGGGCGAGAGCTTTCAATGGTCCTTTTTGCAGGTGCCATTCAAACCAGATAGAACATGATAGAAGTACTCTTCTCCAGGATGTTTCGAAATGATAAAGTTCCCCCATGAAAATGACAAGACAATTATTTGTTTTCATGTGTTTTCACTTTAGTTGAAATTTGGAGACTTTGAATTTCTGTAGGATGTTGCAAGATTATGACGGTTTTCATCAGAAGATGACCCCTGGGCACCCAGGTCAACTGCGACTTTGGTGCGTGCGGCTCCTTCGAGGACTCTTCCAGCCACCCGCTCACGGGACTCATCGCCACGGGAAGCTCACGATGATCTACTAGCAAAAATGGCCTCCAACCTCATAGCGATGGCCACCTAGGAGCTTCTTGCTACGTTCGTAGCTTCTTGTTGCTACTTTCTGAAAATCAACCAGGAGACGGATGCAAATTTGTTGCCTAGTTCGAGAAACCCGATTCCTTGGTTTTCCAGCTTCGCAGAGCTTAGCTACCAGGCTGCTGCTCTCCCCACACAGTCCGATTCGGTCGAACGAAGGATGTCCGGGACAGTCTTAGATGTTCATCAGCTGGTTCATCGAGTGTGCATGAAAGGCCTCCATCCCCGAGAAGATTAACTTAGAACATATTAGAACCTGAACATATCTGAAATTGAACCTCTGGAAGACTAGCTGACCCTCCACAAACCAGTGGCTTTCAGATTCCATGTTGTGTAGGTGAAAGGCATTATATTCGCTGCCCGCTTCACTCCCGGTCAGGCGATTCTCGCCATGTTCTTTTCCATTTTTTCCACCAGGGTGGTTGAGATGACAGTTGCAGGGGTATTTTGTACATGAGGGTACAAGGTTTCACACTGATTTGTTCGTATCTTCGGCTGAGTCAGCTGAGGACAATTTCCTCCACAAAAAGTGGTCGAGTGTCCCATGGAAACCCCTTTTTGCTTCCTCGGCCACTCTTTCAAAGGTGCTTCCCTCAACCGTCCTCAACCCCATGATATTGTTTTATGAAAGCTCTTCTTTTGGGCACAAAAATTGGCCGGCTCAGGTCGAGGACTCTTTGAACTCTTTCGGCTGCAGCTCTTCCACGTTTGGGTCGACCTCGAGGTCCGAGCGAGCGTTGCGCTTCAGGTCCGGCTGAGGTGGAGCAGGTGTCAGTTGGACAACCTTAAGCAGCGTCTCCTTTCTAGAAAGGAGTGAGTCAGGAGAGAACATGTCGTATGTTTGTTTTCAATCACACTCCCAGGTTTCTGCAGTCAAGGTCATGGTTGCTTCAATCAGCCCTTGGGCACTGTCCAGGTGCACAAAGTGGTACCGACGTGGAATGATTTGAGCCCCAGCAGCAGCGCAGCAGCTCATGGCAGGGTTGGCAGGATCAACGTCTAAGAAGATGCAACGTCACTGTTCAAATGCAAACAACACCAGAAATCGGTCAGTGACTAGTTAGGCCCATGCTTGAACACGGAACTTGAACGGGGACAAACCGACAATCCAACGACAGGCCGATGTTCCATGTGAATCTGAGATGCTTCTCCATTGAGTGACTTCTCCGTAGCTTCACTCACCAACTCTGTTTGGCCTTGGCGCCAGCCGCCTGAAACTTTGAACCAATGCCTCATGGTGTTGCTTTGAACCAATCCAAAGCAATTCATCCAAATTTTAAAAAAGAAACGCAGCGGCCCAGTTCTCGGCCGAGCAACCGAGGATGGACTTGTTAGCCAACTCAGCGGAGCTGCGAGCTGAGGAGCGGAACCGCGTCCGGTGGCAATGTCCCGCGGGACATCCGCGGGAATGGAGGGCTGGGCTGCCCGGCGCAGCCAGGATGGCGCCTTTTTTTCCATTTGTACACAGGATATGGCTGATTTACACACGGTTTTATGATGTTTTATGCGAACTCCACCAAAAGAGCATGGTGTTTGATTGAGTTTAAACATGTTGGAAGCCTCCATCAAGACAGAAGAGAAGAGAGAACAGACACAGATTGATGGGACCACCTGCCTGACCCTCCATTTTGTCCTCCACTGCAAGTCTTTCTCATGTCGCAGGACCGGAGAGCGTTCTCCGAAGAGGAGGAGGAGACTCTGACAAAGGCCGCCCTCCTGGAGGAGTGCGACGAAGACTGCGTCCGACGCGTTCGATATTTGGTGTGTTTGGGATCTCCGAGCCTCGCTTTCCGGGATGGATAGATGCTTAACATATAATAGATGCTTATCTGGATGGATAGATGCTTAACATAAATATATATATATATAATTAGATAATCATTTATCATCATTCAATTCATCTTTAAAATTAAGACCTGGCATAGCAACCTTTCTTTTGTAAACATCTTATTAAAAAGGCAGGCGGTTTTCTGGTCGAGATTCACTGGATGTCCACGTCTTTTCCAGTCTTCGTGCTCCGCTGGAGGAGTGGTTGGAGGCGAATCGCGCCCAAGCCACTCAACGCGGCATCCTGGAGTTGCAGAAGCAGGCGGAGAACTGGGATCCGGAGAATTCTGGAGGGAAGTGAACTGGCCAGAAGAAACATCAGGCGAACACATCAGGGTTCAGGCACAGAATCCTGGAGACCCCAACCCTGCATGAGCTCCCTATGTGTTCATGCCCTGAATGGGCTCCGGCTGGGGCAGGAGTGGCTTTCGCGCGTTGTGAGACCAGAGTGAGCGATCTAAACGGACGATCGGCCCATTGGTTTTTGAGGCAAAGGAACAGCCTGATCGATTGTGGATGTTGAGCTCCCACAGCTTAGCATTGAAACTGTCAGGTGAGCTTGTAAATTGTTGGTTTGCAAACTTGTGGCTTCCCAAACAATATGGAGTCCGAACCACCAGAGCAGAGGACGCATGTGGGTGAAATTTGGCTGCGTCGTATGGACAAAGCAGCCGGTCATCTCACGGTGAGGCACAGTCGTGGGTCCCAGTGTCCCATTGTTTTTGCCGTGATTCAACCACACCATGACGACGTCTGGAGGGTCGTTAATTGAAACGTGTTATCAATTTGACATTGAGCGCCCAAGTTAGACGAGTCACTTTTGACATTGCTTCATCTTCGAGAGAGAGAGGGCGAGTTAGAAAGCATTTGCGCTTTTGCTTGGTGGATTTTTGTGGCGATGTTGGAGATGAATCAACAAAGACCTTCTTGCAGAAGAAATATCAAGCATGACCATGGAGATGCCATCTTCTCCCCCAAAACTCCAAGTTGATTAAATCAAGCTCGAATCCAATGGCATTGAGGTTGGAGAGGCCATGTGGGTCAAGGCCGAAGTTCCCCAAAACATCCCAAAGCCACTTGGCTTCACCTCCGGCATCGATGATGTCGAACCATCGAGGTTGGGCTGTGAAACAGACGGGGAACCGGCTGCCGACCCCTCTTTTTCAGGTGAAGACGGGGGACATTTGTGTGCTCTTCCGGAACAACCACTTCTGCACCGCCACACGGCCAAATGCGGAATGGGGCGTTTGGGCGCAGAAGGGTCAGACCGCCAGAACCTCGCGACACAGGGATTCCAAGTCGGTTCGTGCCCACAATGGTAAGCTGGAAGGGGTCCTCCACAAACCATGCGGGGTTCGGTTTCTCGGTTGTTCTCTACTCCATCATCCCTCGCCATAGGTCTTGCGGGGTTCCAGGACAATATATACAGAAAGCCAAAAGGTGGTGTTTCTGCCTCATACGTTGGATCGTGCACTTCCCCCCAAACGTGTCACATACGGAACCTTGAATGTATGGAAGACCCACGCAAACGCACTGAAGATGCACAGCATGTAACCGTGTAACCCTGCAGCGACAGGGCTCTTCTCGCCAGCTACCAAGGCCAGTTTGAGATATTCTTGGAGACACCCCAGCTGGCGATTCTCCCAGGGTTTCCAGTGGTTTCCACTTCAAATCCTATCACAGAAACCACTTTTTTACCGCTCTCCCACGGGTTCTCTCTCTAAGAAACGACTCCGTTGGCCAGTGCTTTTTCTCCAGCTTTCAACGACGCTGGCTCGCCTTTCCACCATGGAAGTCGGCCGAACTCGCGGTCAGGTGTACAAGCCTGGCCACAACTCACCCTGCCCTCACTGCTGCATGCTGCTCACCGACGAGTGCCACTCGGTTATATACGACGCGAGGCCGGCGACCCACGAAAGCAATGACACGCCGAGGATGCGGCCGCAGCTGTGGAGTTGGAAGGGGGCCAAAGACATGGAACACATGGGAAAACATCAAGGCATTCGACATTTCCACAGTGGGTACTGTATATATGAGACGAGCTGTTAACTTACTTTGTAATTACCTAGGCCTAGAACCCATATCACCTTGGTTTTGATAGGAAAAGACATGAAAAGACTAGAAAAGACTATTCTGTCTTGTTTTGACTCCAAACCAGGGGGTCACTCAGGTCACTCAGGTAGTGTATACCGCTGACCACACGAATCACTGAGAAGATCATAAGTTTCAGGGATCGAATCACACTTGACTTCGATTGAGGTGAACATGAAGGGCTTTCTCCCTGTGGATTGTCCTGTGGATCTCTTTCATCTGAGGCTTCTCAGACGAGTCCTCGCCAGTGTGGGAGATGCTCAGCTGATCTCACCGGATCTCACAGAGAGGTGATCTTGGGAGACCCCCATGGCCCTGGCTGGGTAATTACTGTAGATCTATGAGGGAGTACCCTGACGCCCCTTGATTTCGCCGGGGGAGAGAGGTCAGTATGAGGTAAGTGACCATAGGGCTGGGCTTTTTCTCCTGACACATTCCCGAACCTTTGAAGGGGCGTCGGCTGCGTGGGAGGTCTTCACATCCATTTTCTCACCTGGCCACAGGGCCGCGCACCCTGGGCCGCCCTGGGAGGACAAAACCAATTCACGGGGAAGAAGAAAAGAACTGCACACGTTCCTGGAAAAAAGAGGAGACCCCTGGAAGTTCGATGATTCCTCATGCTTCCTGTACAAACCAGAGGGTCTTTTTATTCTGCGTCTAGACTTTCAACCCGAATGGGTTTGATGTCCAGCATCTTTGGTGAGTGAGAAACAATAGCAGGCCGATATGGGACCTCCAACTTGTAAGTTCTTTGGATGATCTATTTGGAGCAATACTGAGAATGCTTCCCAACAAAAACACGGTTCTAAGCATTTGTTCCGACCAGGACCAGGTGGAATAGGATCATGCTTCCCAACCCTTATTTACTTTGTGTGATGACCAGTTTAGTCATTGAATTAATTTCACCATGCAGTGTGCCTGAAAAGAACACCTCCCAGACCACCTAGACAATTGTTGTACTTTTGGGCTTTTGGCCGCAAATCCACGCAAACAGCCGCACACACTGCACACACGGCAATTCGTGCCATTTGCATCAAACGTGCGGAAATATATAGAGTTTGTTTGCTTGTTGTAAGCCTGGCCTGGCATGAAGGGTCAATTGCTTATGATTAGTTTGGCTGAACTCTGGGGAGATGACGGCAGGGAAGCAGTCCGGAAAATAATGCAACTGACTTTTTTCCACTGACCCACTGACATTGTTGGATGGGCGCACTTGGACGTTTGGAAAAGACATGACAGCATATTGAAAGGAAACAAAAGCAGAATGGAAGAAACATGAAAGCAGAATATACGAGTTGAAAGCAACACACATCAACATGAAAGCGAGCAAAACAAATGAAAAGCAACAAGATGCAACAAGAAAGCAGAGTGAAAAAATCTGAAAGCACAAAAACAGCGGCAATTCATTGCTTTCATTCATTTTGAAGAGGAGATAACATATTATATCGCCCTCTCAAAGTCATTGAACTGAGCGGCTTGTTGTCGGTGAGCTTATTGGACAATATATCCCTAAAAAGAGAACCATTAGCATAAACAACACGCCCTCAGCAAAAATAGAAGAACTGCCCGCATAGAAAAAGGTCACGAAGTGAGCAAAAACCGAACTGCCAGACCTCCAGACTCCCTACAAAAAAGGGAACTATGCACATTAAGAAGAAGGAACTACTCCCCCAATACCTTTTGTGTAGGTGGAACTATAGGGACTCTAGAGCTGTGTTTATCGTTTCGTCGAAGGAAACCATGCAAAGAACCAATCAATCAAACAGGTGACATCCTAGGCAGCGGATGTAAACTGTCCAATCGCCAACAACCGCAGTCCCTCAAAGAAACCAAGCACCTGGTAGACACAGTTTGGAACATGTTCCTGTCACAAATGATCTTTGGTTTCATTGTTTGGTTTCAGTCTTTGGCTTCGTTTCTTTCGTATTCAGGTCTTCATATGTTGCAGTTGTTCTAGACCAGTTTTCGATCAGTTTGTTTCCTCCGACAGCAAAGAACACGTGGAGCTCATCGCTGGCGGCTAGTTGAGGGGATTCCAACCCTTTTGGGAGGGTTTTGGTATGTTTTGGTTAGACATGAAAACAATTACTTTCTTAAACGTCCTGTTTGTTTAAACAATGCACTAAATTGTCCACAATCTCCACCTGCACCTTACTTTTTGTCCATCTGAACAATCTTCACTCGAAAAATGTAGACTCCACAGACCTCGATCGACCTGGTCGAAGTTCACCGCATTCCCTCACTCCATGTATGATCATATGTGCCAATATAATCCTATATACACTAGCATCCTATATATATATATATAACCTCTATATATGCCTCTATTGACCCCAGGTCAACCACCCCAACTGATCCGCCAATATGGCAGACGTGGAGTGTCTCCAACTGACCGAGGACCTTAGTCTTCGGCGAGGGCCAGTTCCTCGATGCGCAGTTCTGCAGCATGGAATCGGAGGCCGAGGAGAGCGGCCGTGTTCTCCACGAAACTGGTTGAGTACAGCTAAAGCTCAGATCGTTCGAGGTGTTGTTTCTGCCCCAACTGCTCGATTGCATGCGCAAGTTTTTTTGCAGTCCAGGTGACTTCTGCACTGGATGGATGGAATCGTTCACCCACCCGGTGCTGTGAATCGATGCTTGCGGCGCTTGTTGTTTGTCCTTCAACAAGAATGGTCAGTGGGCGGTGAGTCTGTGGGTGGTTCAATATGGTTCAATATATGTTTTTGACATTTCCTAGCGCGGCTTCTTTGTTGTTTTCATCATCATATCGCAAAGGATGCCTGTGGCAGGAGATTGGCAGCAGAACAAAACCAAACTCCTTCGGTGAACGTGATGAATCTCCGAATCTCCGCAGGTTCTGCCTTTGCTTCTCTTTTGGGGGGCCTACCCACAGGTGTGAAGGAACCATTACCAAAATCATATGAACAATAGGAATAACAAAGCCATTGGGTGTGACTTCTAGGTGAGGTGACTTTGGGTGAAGCCACACCCTATTTCCCACTGTTTTCATCGAAGTGACTTTGGTGAAGCCTGTCAAGCCGCCTGTCGAGCCGCCTGTTTTCGCGGGGCGTGCGTTCTTCGAGGATGCGAAGAGCGCGTGGCCTCGCTTGGATAAGAGGAGAGATGCTCCAAGCGTGGCCTCCTGGTGTCAGAGACGGAAAGAAACACTTGTTCAGACGGACTCTCGGAGTGAGTCACATGGAGAGATCTAAGCTTCAAGCAACAAAGGTATGGGGTGGTCACCGGGTGGTTGTTGGTCATTCGGTGGTCATAGCTAAAAGGAACCAAAGAAAACAATCAGTTGCTACATCCAATTGCTGCAAGGGCTTCAGCATTTGTTTCAATCCTTCTCAGGAGTCATTTTGGACTCCGGAGGGCGCCCACCGCACCGATGGGCCTTCAGGAGGAAGAACACGGGGATCTACAACTGCAACTGCGGCAAGTACTTCAGTATCTTGGCTTACAAGGTAACTAATCAAAGAAGATCGCATACAAATCATGCTGCAAGACACAGTAAGTCAATAGATGGTTAATAGTAGCTGTAAGCCAAGTCGGGTCGTGGAACTTTGCCTCCAAAAATGAGTCAACATGTCTCCGGACTGTCCATGTCGTTCATCCCGTTGGGGGCCACACCAGCCTGTGGGCACGCACTCAGGTACGCTGAATGGGTTGCTGTGCCATCGCAAGGCCACAGGCCATTGAGAGATCCATTGCGGATGGAACGAGTTCCAGGGTAGGTTCAAGTTGCTATCAATGTAGTCAACTCACTCAACTCAATCCACTCAACCTTGTTTGTTGTTGCTATATAGAATTACCTACTGTTGAATGACAGGCACTTCTTGTCACAAAGAATCATGGAGCGTCCACCAGGCTGGGGTGTATCTTGCAGAAATGACTGACTTAAACTTAGTCGAGGTTATTTGGATGGTGCGAGAAACAACATGAAGAACAGACAACTGCAGCATATTACATGTATTATTCTGTTTTGGGGTGGTTTGGATTGATTCTTACCTAAAAAACCTCATACCTGTTTGTTTGCACTTGGTGAAGTCTCTCATTTTTGGGATGACCCGAACATATTCTTGCAACCTTTCTTCCTTTCTACCTATATTATATGAGTTGATGCTAAGATATACGAGAAGCGAAAGTTCGCTCTTGTTTTGTAGGGAATTTGCTTTCAGGTGCTCCATGTTCCACCTCCTTGTTTACATTAGGGCCTGATTAGGTGATAACACTGTCTTTGCTTGCCAAGTAGGCTAAGCACAGGTGCCAGATGGTCTAAGCACTAGTTTCATGGTTCAAAGCGAGCCTGTTCATTGAAGATTTAAAGAACAGGAGGAACCGGTTGCCCGGCCAATGATATGGAAAAAACAACTCGAGGAACTCAGCCAATGGTGGCGCATCATGGCACCAAAAAAACGGAACCTGAGTGACCTCATTTCTGCACCAACTACCTCAGAATACGGTCCAAATTCCCATCAAACCGGTGGTCCTGTCTTCACTCTAAGCACTTCAAGTCCCTCGGCACGCAACAGTCCCTCGCCTTGGGACTCCGACCTCGGCCACGTTCTCCGCGGACACGCGGCCGACTCTCCGACACCAGCGGCACCAGCGGACAAGACGTCCGGCCGTCAGCGTGCGAGTGCTGGCTGAGCAGTGAGAAAAGTCGCAGCACTTTGTGAACGAAAGGTGCTCAGGATGTTGTTTCTCCTCCTTGATTTGACCCAGGACGTTGTGAACGAAATGTTGTGCCGGAGTCCACTAGCTGGTTTCATGTTTGCTGGATTCGCACACATGCCACTTGCACCACCCCCCACGACTCTGCACATGGAGCCCAGAACTTGAAGCAGTTTCTGCCAGAGAACTCGTGATGGTTTCCAGGTGTCCAGTGTGAACTTGGTGGACGCAATGCGTTTTCACGTCAGCCGTGCTGGCACGTGCCAGGTATATCATCCGAGATGATGGCAGCCGAGTGGATTTGAGGCCGGGTTTTTCTCTTCCAGCGCTGACAGCTGGACGCCACGTGACAGCTGGACGTCTGACAACGGACCGCGTTTGTCCGTGCATCCTGACACCTGACAGATTGGTCCAGTGGGGTGTCCGAACGAAGCGGGTCCAATGAAGCATACATGACTATACTGTATATATATATATACTCTTGCATGGATTTGGGGATGATGTCCTGGACTGAAAAGCTGATGAAGTGTCCTGGACTTTGCTTTTCATCATGTTGCTCACCTTGGCACACATCTCTTTCGGAAGAGAATTGAAGATGTTACTGGGCTCGTACGCGGTACGAGTAATCTTACATTTTTTGCCCCGTGATCAGCAGATGCAAGATGACATTGTGCCACTAAACTCAGCTGTTTCTTTCAATCTTGCCGACATGACTCAACCCAGCCTTTTCATGTAAAGCACAACTTCCTATCCATCATCGCAACCCTGGTACCGGGTAGAACAGCAGTGAACACCGGGTGGTCGAAGCACCGAAAGCGCGGTTGACAGGTGGGTGAACAAGGACTTACGCTCGCAGATCGAGCTTCAGCCCGGCTGCCCGGAGCCGGGGCGAAGCGGCGCTCTGCCCTGCGGAGCCCGGAGCACGGGACGGTGTGAACAGACCAATCCCTTGAAACAAAAGACGCCCTCACGGATTGAGATGTTCAGTGAAAATTCTATCAGAAGTTGTAAGTCCTTTTTTCAGTGGCTCTCAGATCTCGCTTTATGGCACTTTATGGCCTTTTATGGCTGTAAAGCATCGATTCTTGACATGTACACGGCCTCAGAAAGAATAAGGAATGGCTCATGGACAGAGCAATTGACCGGGCCAAGCCGGTACTGGCTGTCAAGTTGGGAAGACGTCCACGGCCGCCTTTCGCTTCTTCGATGAGTTATATAGTTCACTTCAATTTCATTTCAATGGAGTGGAGACATTGATCTCAGCAGCAAGCCCCAGTCGAACATGGAATCCAGACTTCCGCAGGAGCCCTGACATGCAGGACTGACATGCCGATGAAGATTCAACTCAGTAACTTCCTCGAAACTCTCCGTTTTGGGGACTCTGCGCGCCGCCCTGCCGGGCCCTCCCCGTTGGACCCTCTGGACCCGGCGGGCGGACCTGGAACGTTCCCACTGAGGTATGGTTGGCGCGTGGAGCGGCACATGGTCGATGGGGACTATGCCACATGGTTTGGACAGAAAGGAGTGACCAGGAGTAACCAAGATCAAGACTTGTGGAGGTCAAGACTTGTGGCTGCAAGAGTGTGGTTCTTTTCACCATGTGGTCGTAACCCGGTGGGTTTGTCCGAGGGTCTCGTTAACGACACGTCCGGACAGAGGTCTCGTTTCGTCTACCTCGTGAGGCAACCGTCGACTCGTGAGGCACCCGACTTGTGAGCCCGTTGACTCCTGTGCACTCCATTTGGAACATTTAAGACACAGATCTTAGCTTGCCTTGAACGGACCAGCATGAACACACCCCACACGCGGCGCCTGCATGCGCCTGCGGCCACCAGACTTGTTTTGTCTATGGTATTGGTCAAAAAATAATGTGAATGAAGAGTCTTGGCTGGCCTACTGTGACTGTGAGATACTGTGAGGATGTGACTGTGGCCCAAAACACAAGAACCCTTCAGACACTCAGACACATCAAAAAAGATGTAAAGTTGCACTCAAATAGATATGGAAAGCACAGAAACAATGCCACACATGGAACGGAATGCATAATTCTCAGCAATTTATTAATTACACCCCATTTTCTCAGACTTTTGAGGTCACTGTTATAGTCTTGGTTTTTAGCTCGGTCTTCCACCCTGAAAACGGGAGAATGAGCTGCATCCTGACCATTCCCATCGCATCCCATCGCGGTACGCCCGCTACGAACCCACGTGACGTGCCTTCGGCGTTCCACCGTGTTCCACCGTTTCGTGAAACGCAACTCCTTCTCGAAATTCCTAAAGGGGCAAGGTTTATTGCACAGTGAAATGCACCAATCACCCCAACGTTTGAATCTATATGTACACCCTGCAGGTCCAAAGACCCAGTAAATTCGGATCCTTTACATCACGGAGTGGCCAGTAAGATGAGGTCTTTGACCTGTTAGGGACATGTTGGTTCCTCCCCCCCCCAAAAAAGGAACGTCAAACCAACCCGAGCAAGCAGATGATCCCAACTGCTTTGTTCTGCTCAGTTCTACGGTGTATCAACGACAACACCGGTGCACCGAGGTGATCTTCAATCGACAGCCTTCGCTGCACAAGATGAGCATGATGGGACACCGAGCCAAGGTGCGAGCCCAACACGGGTGCGAAGCAACCGGGCGCCTTGCATGGAGGGTGAGCCCCCCCACAAATGGCTGGATGCCCCACAAACATCACTACACAATTCTGTGTTTTTTGTTGAGGTATCTTGGGTTGAGCGTGGGAGTGGGTGTGGCGAATTCATGGTGGCCGTGACAGTTGTTGCTGTTGCGGAGGTGGGGACATGTAGAGACAGATTCCATCAGATTCCCAATGTAATGGTCACATGAAAGCCTGGATCTTTTGGTGGACATGGAATACCAATCCAGGTAAGTAGCTGAACTCTTTTCACTATTTTCACTTAAGTCACAGTTTGTTTCTTTTTTTGCGTTTTGATGTTTTTGGTTTGTTCTCGGAAAGGTCAGCAAAAAGCAACCACAAGGCTCCAGCCTTTGTCTCTAGGAGGGGTCACCGGCAAAACTGTTTGTTGGGGGGGGCGATCGAAAAACAAGGGCCTCCAGTTTTGAGTGTTACAGCTTGTGTTTGTACAATTTTGTACATTGTGTTGTTGTTGTTGTTGTTGTTGTTGTTGTTGTTGTCTTACCGTTCTACCGTTTTTGTGCTGTTGTTGCTTTAGTTGCTGTCCGAACCAAGGTCTACTGTTTGATCTTGAGATTTGCTTGTCGGGGTGTTACGATCCGGTGAGAGGCTTGACACAGAGACTGCAGGAGTCTGATACTCTTAACGAAATGACTCCTGCAAGTCATGAAAGATCCTCCAGTTGTTCTTCAGTGTTTCGGAATGGCAGACCATGCCCCCAGTGAGTAGGTCACGTTGAAAAAGATCGGAAATGGGAGAGCATCAGCTCTGACGGGTTTGGCATCAACGTGTTGAACCAGGTGATGCCCTTTTCCACCTTGAGATTCAACTTGGCCCCGGGGGCTCAGATGGGATCCGGAGGGATCCGGGCGGTGACGTCGGACGGCTCCTCACGGTGAATGAATTTTTGGGGGCTCCGATGAGACCGTTAGATGGACTGGTCGATCCTCTAGTGACCGTGAGGATTTGGGAGACTCATGTTTTTCAAACATAAGATTATCCAATATATTTATATATATATATATATCTATTAGAAACATTACTGATCTAAAGGCCACTGATAGAGAGACTAGTCTATTCTTGTTGATATATATATATATATATGTGAATTTGTTGGCATGGCACAGCAACAACAGGCAACAAGAACCATGCTGTCTATGACATGTAGAGTTGGAGTTAAATGTGTCTTTCTGTGTGCCCTTGGTTAACTCCCTATCCAACTACTATGGAAGTGGAACACAATTTGTCCCTTGTTTCAAGGCAGCTGTCTTTCAAGGGTCCCTGCAACCAAACCATCATCATCATCATCATCATCATCATCATCATCATCATCATCATCATCATCATCATCATC
>CAXAMN010014447.1:599862-618828 GCA_963970005.1 Durusdinium trenchii
CGCCCCCCCCCCGACCCCCCCCCAAAACCCCCCCCAACACAGCTGTAGCTCACAGAAGGACAAAGTCATATATCAAGCACACTAGATACTGCATTATTGGAGGTTTTTACATATCAGGCACAGGCGCCTGGAGGCGTTACCAGCAACTACCCGGGAAGCCTCCTAAAGATAGGGTCCGGGTTTCTGAAGTGCTTATGGGTATTCTGAAGATCGACAGTATCTAAGTAAGAATTCGATAGGACCCTTGACCTGAAGAATGAGCTATGCAAGATCGACATGCAAGTTGACAACTACTTGACCAAGAGAAATAACTTGGAATATTTAACTGATGTAAAGTAAGGAGGGACAGGTAGAACCAAAGGGGCGAACTAATTTAAACAGAGCTAAGGCATTACTTTAAAGTTTAACATATACAAGCAGAAAAAGACTGGAGAAACTTAGTCTTAGTTATTTATATACACGACTATTTGGAGGTTGTCAGGTGTCATATGCCTCCAGGACCAAATTTGGACACCATCAGAAATTTAGTATATAGCTTTTTCCTTTATGAACATGTTAACTTCTCACTACATATCAAAAGCAAGCGCTTTTGCTGTGGCAATCCGCCCACCTAAGCTTTCGCAACCACATCCACCAACGCGTTTGCGTCTAAAACAGTTGGCATTCACGAAACTCCAGAAGTGACTCATGCAATCGCCTATATAACTAGACGAAGCCCTTGCTCTCCCACACTGTTCCTTGTTTTCCACATGATTTGCTCAGAGCAGTCCATCAGAATATTTCTAGTATTTATTTTGTTGTATTGTACTGCATGATTCAGGATCTTAAAGTCCGGTGCAGCATTCATCAACTATACAGTCGATATGTCTCGTTCATCCGCTCCCACCGCGCAACAATTGACCACCCACCCACCGCTTTGACCTCAGCCATCGCCTTTCGCTCTCTCAGCGGGATGCGGCCATCGCGACGAAGAACAAGAAGGACGAACCGGACTTTGCGGCCTCCGATTGCAAGGCGTTTCGTCGCGCGGTCGACCGTGGGATGAGACGCAGAGACAGATCGACTTCCCACGATGGTTTGGTGGTTCCAACAAACGAAATGTGCAACCAAACACATGTACTGTAAGTGTTTGAAAGATATCGAAAAATTGTAAATTTGTGTTCTGAAAGAAGTGGGGCTGACCAATTTGGAGCAATCTCTCACTTCAGGAATATGCGGTTTCAGGGGTGAATCTAACATGTTCAGGTTTGCTCTGATTTTTTTGGGGCACCCAAAGGCTTAGAGTTGGACTGCGTGGTGTTTGTCGCCGGAGAGCCTGGCATGGCCTTCCTGGAACCCCTCCCCACGGGACTCAGGTCTCCACATGTTCCAACTCGTCTCCCTGGTGAAGCAAACTCGGACTTGGGGACGAGCGGTCGACCTTGCTGCGGGCACCAACTCGGATTTGTGACCACTCAGCGAAAACTGGAACATCGGGGCGGACAATCACGGATTTCAGCACAATTGAAGTGAGGGAGCTTGTTCGATGTGGCCCATGCCGCTGAGCTGAAGACCCCGAAGATCCATTGAACACACCCATGTTCCAGGACCCGCTATAGCAGTGGACAGTGTGTTTTGGCTGGAAGACCGAACATCGGAGATTCTCAGCTTTGTTATTGGCATGACAGGTGCATCATCTTCACCTTCAGATAAGATACTCATGTTTTCATTATATATACGTTTTCCATCTCTCCCTTCTTAGATTCTTTGCTCCACTTCCCACCACTTCTCGAACTGGTGTTCATCCCGCTCCCGCCGATGCTGATGCTGACAGGTGCTCATCGTGAATGGCGAGCTCTTAAGCGGAATCATTTGCAAGAAGACGGCGCGCGACACCCGACGTGACGGTTCGCGCGACACCGATTCGGTGGAGGAACCGCGATCCGGACACCGCGCGGTCAGTGGAGTTGACCAATCGTAGGTCTGGTCAGGTGTTGCAAGACCATCGTTTCTTTTGGTGCCGGATCGACTTGTTGGACATCGTCAAATACGTGCTATCTTGAGGTGTTGCAACATTCTACATCTCCCCATTCATCACTAACCCCATGTATTTTCAATGTATTTTCCGCTTGCCTGACCTCATCATCCAGAATTCTTCCAACTTGCGCAGATCGGATCTTCCAGTGGCTCCTTGCTCCACTTAGCGGCGGCCTCAGTTGGGTTGACCTCTTGGGATCCCGGACGGATCGATCCTGGACGGATCGATCGTGTCAACTTCACTCGATAGAGTGGACTCCGACTTTCCGCCAGATCGCACAGAGTTCTCCACTCCAGAGGTCCAAGTTCTGAGGCTGCCATGCTTAATTAGCAGACTGTGCGTGTCACATGTGGCGCGCCGAGCGAGCGGCGCGCCGCTCGGCGTTCGATTCGAACGGCGTGGCCTCCGAGGTTTGGCTCGACAGTGGCCCAGAGTGGTGTCGCAATGCCGGAGCTCCCGGGTCTGGGAGCGTGCTTTGTTTTGGCATGGACATTGGCATGAGACATGTGTTCATTTATGGACGCCCCCTCCAGCCGGAAAGGGGCCCTATAGTAGATGGGGTACATGTTGGTAATACCATGTCGAGTTTCATGTAAATGACCCGTTGCAGGACATGGCCAGTTGCTTGTTTCAGAGGGTGCTGCCTTCGCCTCGTCAATGGGACATCGGTTCAGTACCGAGCTTGGTGTAAGGACAACCAGTTTTCCTTCAAGTGCAGAAGTGATTTATTCGCTCAGTCACAGTGTAGCAGTGGTTGGAAACCACCAGACTTAGTTGACATTCTTGTGATGTCGCCGCAGACAATCCATGGGTAAATGTACATTGTCCCCCGCCTGATCGGCAAATATGGCATACACGGGGCGAGCGTCTGGAGCTCTCAGGTTAGGTACTACGACATCGTTGGGCCAAAATGTGTTTTCATGTTTCTGCATGTCACGTGTTTGGGCCTTGGACGTCTCAGGGATTTGTTCATATTGAAAGGACAACCAAACCATCATTGGATCAAGCACGGTCGGTTGGGTACCCAATGGGTACCCAGGATCCACTGGCTATTGGATCCAGGGTATCCAACCTGCTCCGGGATTCAATATCTGTAGAATCAGTAGCCCAGGATATTGAGGACTTGTCCACAGATAATGTTAACTTGAAGTTATTTTTGTTTTCGTTGGTTGAATCCTTGCCTGACATTGATGCAAGTCACTGACGCACCTCTACGATCCCACCTCGACTCGCTGATGACCGACCTTACCTCTACGGTCCTCAGACTCGTCGGTCGAGGCCTCAGACTCGTCCGCTCCATCCGAAGCATCGGCCCATCAAGCTCGCCGCGAGGTGTTGTCGTACATCCAGAAGATGGTGAACCAGTGGCTGACCCACAATGGGTTCCGTGTCCCAAGCAGTCTCTTCTTCGAAATGGTGGATTGGTGAAACTATGTGAAACTGTACAGTTGAGATGCGTTTGAATTGAACCACCTGAAGACAGTCATATGAGTTCATGTGTGTTTAGTTTGTTCTTCAGTTACATCAACATTGTTGTTTTGGCATCATAATATATAATTCGTCAGGCATATTGTTGACATGGCGCACTTGATCGACCCCTTTTGTGACTCCTTGGCACAATTTTGATTCATATAACTTCAATGAGATTGCTGTTCATGCTGCCTTTGGGATGTCCTGGCACTTCTAAAAGATTGGGAAGCTGTTTGAAGATTTGGTCCCCTCACGCTGATCCTGGGGGAAGCAAAGCGCAAAACCATGCAACACCCATTGGTTGAGAGGATCAATTGCCACCCTTTGACCCTTTATGACCCTTTGCGACTTCTGCATCTTCATCCAACAACCACCGGGTCGAACGATTGGAGGTTCTCCATTTCAGAACCCCGGTCCACCCAGTCCACCTTCTCCGAAGCTCGCCTCGCCCTTCAGCCCGGTGTCCGACCGGCAGTGAGCCGAGGTTCTCCTGTGGTGTGGCAGACATTATTGCCAACGACCAGACGTTGTTGAACGTGGAGAAGACCTTAAAGCAGGCCACGTTCATACGACCCCAGGACAGAGAAGATGACTCCCAATTTTTGCGGGGTTTGACAAAGGCTTTGTCAAGACCGAGTCAAGACCGGTTTATTGTGGCCAGGATACGTCATTTGGTGTGTGCAATGTCCATTCATCAAACATCAGGGTTGTGCTTGTTTGCGGAGCTTGCGGAGCTTAGGCAGGCCCCGGCCATAACTTGTGATGTGTTGTGTATTTGTGTGTTGTTTTTCTTTAATAAGCTTTTCTAGTACTCCAACTGCAAACACTAAAGCCACATTCATGGCGACAGTTCCAGGCCCAGCGGATGTCTACAAGCGGATCCTCACCCACAAAGGATGTTGGGAACAAATGACGCGCCTTGAACCAGCTATGCCCCGTGCCTTTCTACCCGGCCCCAAGGCGAAGAATGAGGTGCGCAACATCCTGGCCGACGCCCAGCGCGGGAAGCTGGAGACACAACCCGGCAAGACCATGTGCCGCAGCGGGGGGTTCCCCCACGGGCTGGACTGCTTGGAGAGATTCTAGCTGGGAGCTGTGGGGATTGGATTCGGCTCCAGAGCCTGGCTAAATGTTCAATAGATCGGTGCTTGTTGGTGTATCAAGTATACACTATGTTTCTTTTCAAAGTGGCACTCTTGCAAGAGGGAAGCTTTCTAAAGGGTGGGGCTCAAGAATCGTGCTCTTTCGGAAAAACCTTTGAGCCCTCAAACCACGAGGTTTCGGCTCCGCCTTCCCCAAAGATGCCAGAGTATTATTAGGCCTTATTATAGGTCTATATAAGCCGTGCAGTGGCCTATGTTAATCTCATGTGCGCTGCCGTTCGGGCCTCAGTCCTCACCCCTGAGCCCCATGACGGTCCACTCCGCTGCGTGACCCATCGGCAGGTACCAGTCCTTTGAAGCGCGGGTGAACCAGCGCCTCAACGCCGCGCGCGAGGCGCGTGTGTAGTGCGCATGTGGTTTTTTCTTTTTCCGGCACCGTGCCAGTCACGAGGCAACAGGATGAAGAACGACAATACGAGAAAGAGCATGAAAGAACATGAAAGAACCATGGGGTCAATATGGGATCCTTTTGTTGGCCAAATCTTGGTATATTATATCATCTCTAAAACCTTGCACAATGATCTAAGTTGCTGTACCTTCCCTTGGCCACATGGGACCACAGCATCCTCGCTGTTCGTCCTAGCAGCCGGATGGTGTAGTCCCAAAAGGAACATAATGGAACACTCCAAGAACCACCCAGTTCGGACGGTGGAAGGGTCTATCAACCAACAAATAGAAGCTGGGTGGTGCATGTAATTGGTCGAACTTCGACCCGAAGCCAAGGGTGGAATTTGCGGAAGTGCTGTTTTCTGGTTTTGCCAGCTCACGCACTGATTGGATATGATTGGATGGAAAGCCTAACTCGGAGCTTTGGAGCTCTGAACTCTTTGGCCCACAGAGCCAAAGGGCCTCAGACAGAGACCTTTTTAGTATGTTTTAAGTGTTAGACGATTGTAACAGTTTAATTTCCATAATATAGAAACACATTGTGCACACATATATGTCAATACTTGTCAGCATAAAACATCAAAAACATGTTCAACTCCACCAACACCCATCCAAATGGAGGCAGGCCGCGGCTGGCCGCCAAATCCATCCTCCATCCTGGACTCCATCCTCCTTCTTCATCCGTTCAGGATGCCGGCAACATCGGAGGCAGCTCCCTCGACGAGCGGAACAACATCATCTCCATGGCGCGCCGCACGGGGGTGTTTGGGAGGTGGAGCACGGTGGAGGTGGGAGCGGGCTGAGGTTGGCGGAGGATGAAGCAAAGCAGTTCGAACTTTTAAGGTCCCTGAGGTTCTGAGGTCCAGTTTTGAGGTCCTTTTAAGGTTGGTGGAAGACACAGGACCTCAGAACTTTTAAGGCCTCAGGGCTCAACAATGCTCAACGGCCCTCCTGAGGGATTGTTTCGTAGCTGGAGATGCTGGAAGACAAGCGAGGGAAAAGGAGCCACTTTTCGATGGAGTTCGGAGACGGTAGATTAGAATTGTTTGAGGAAAGCACACAAGGTCACTACCACGGGGACTAAGTACGTGTATCTGTATACTGTATACTCACTACATCTCGCTACACCCCCGTGCGCAGCTATGATAATTCCTGACATCAACGGAATGGCATCCTGGAAAAAAGAAAACACCGCACTTCCGTGCCTGGTTTTAAACACAAGCGTTTTCACGACGTTCGGAAACCACAGCCAATCTGACGTTTGACCCCCGGAATTGGCGCACTCCACTCCACCTGAGTTCGTTCGGTGCCATCGCGACGTGATCCGACGGCACAGGTGAATGCTGGCTCGAAAGGGCGCGGGAGCCCGGCACGAGTGGCCAAGCGTCAAAGTCCTAGAAGTGCGTTGCCCAGCCCCAAATCAGTTCCTGGATTCTGCGTTTGCGCTGGCAGATCCCACGCTTTCGCCCCTTCACATGCCTCGCTGCTCAGGTCGCCGTTGAACATCGCCCAAATTGTCGCGTGTGTGGGTCAGCAGAACGTGGAGGGCGCACGCATCAGGCTGGCCGGCGCCAAAGTGCTGCAGGATCGCCTGTTCCTTTAGCTGTGGCACTTTGGCATGAGCAGTATTTGCAGGTGGCGTGTTTGTGGAGTAAACTCAACGAGGTGAGGCAGAAGAAGAGAACGTGAGCACTTGCTCCACAAAAATACAAGGGAAAAAGCTTGGCACCCCGTTTTGATGGGTGACATCGTAGATATGACTGTGTGACTCTCTACAATGATCTACTCCAGGCACTCCATGTGTGGTAAAAATGCCTACATTGACCCTGTGTTCAACCACCATCAACCACCAACTGATTGGCAACGCAATACGTAGACACTCGATCCGTTTGGAAGTTCCGTCCGTGTCCGGACGGACGGACGTGCCCTTCAAACCGTCGTGTCGTCGGCAGGTATGGCTTCAACGACCGGACGTTGCCTCACTTCACCAAGGACCCGGATCGCGGGTTTGGTGCGGTGTGAGACATAGCGAGACCTATGGGTTTGGTCTTCGAGGGAACGAATGGGGGCATCAGGATCAAGAATAGAAGATCAGGATCAAACAGAAAAAAGTAACAGTAACAAAGAAACAAATCCTGACTAGGTGCCCTGGTCCTTTGGTCCGCTGGTCCCGTGGTCCTTCGGTCTCGCTCTCCTACTCCGCTGGTCCCCTGCTCCTTCGGTCCCTTGGTCCAGTGGGCACCTAGACCTAGTCCCTTGGTCTCCTAGTCCGCTGGTCTTATGGTCCTTCAGTCTTGGTAGCTCCCTAGTAGAGAGATAGCTTCCCAGTATTGCGGGGGAGGCACTGTGCCCTCCCCTGCACCCCCTCCCGCTTCTTAAATAGTTGCCACATGTTGCCACTACCCCTGATACAACCAGTGCATCCAACACTCCGACGACCCCACTACTGTACCTTACCACAGATACCACAACTACTATCTTCTTTGCATTGACAGTACCACAAAGGTGGATGATAAGGCCCACCTTTGCTTAGCCGTGGTTGCGCCCTCCCCCGCACCCCGTCCCACTTTTTTTAATATTCCCAACACCCCTGCTATTACCAGTGCCTCAATCACCCCGACCGCCCCACTATGAGCCAACAGGCACCACAACTACTATGTTCTTTGCGTTGACGCTGCCACAAAGGTGGATGATAAGGCCCACCTTCGCCTAGCGTGACAGCCAGAAACCTTCGCTTAGCAGGAAGCGCTGTGCCATACCCCTACTCCTACTCCCTACCACCACCACCACCACCACCACTGCTGCTGCTGCTGCTGCTACTGTTACTACCACTGTCCTTTCCCCATTCTCTTTTCTTCGCAGTGTTTCTTTTAATCCTGTTCCCTTTCTCTTATTGATCCCTCTTGAATATTTTTGGGTGCTGATCTTTTTATTTTTGATCCCTCACCCCTCTACGAATGGGCCCCAATGAAAAAACACACCATGGCAAGAAGGAGCTCAGTGGAGGGGCAGGGAGCGAATTGATGCCGGCAATGTTTGGAAGATCCAAGTTCTTCCAAAATCCCAGCTCCCACATGTCTCACTGCCCAGCTATGCCCAGCTCTTTGTCAAACCCCACGCCGGCCACCCAGGATGACTACGGCGCCGAAGCCCGGGGCTTCGTGGAAAACAGCTACTTGGCCGGGCTCACGCCTCAAGAGGTGCGGCGATGGAGAGGAGAAGGGCTATGAAGGTCTTTCTGGTCCGACTTGGGAGAGGACATGGATATGATATGAGTTTTTTTTTGTGAAGACGCGTTGCTTTGCAACTTTTTGGTGACAGTCAAAGTTGCTTCTCAGAACGAGGGTGTCGTACGATGTATCATAGGACTCCGGGAGTCATATATTGAGCCAGTTTCACCCGGTATATGTTGACCGTTCACCCTGGAGCCACGTCTATTCGCTGGGTTTTTCCGGTGTTCAACCAGGGTGCCCTGGTGCCATGACCGGTTTCCCATCGTCGGTGCCACGGCGGTCTGGCAGGTCTGGATGCACGCCATGGGCGGCAGAGAGGGAGTCATTGACACCGCCTGCAAGACCTCGGAGACCGGGTGCGTTGGAGACGAAGTTAGTAATGAATAAACATTAGCTGGCAGGTCTGGTGCCATTACCCACGAGTCAACCCACATACATGTTTTTTTTTTTTTTTTTAAATAAATGTATGTGGGAAGTCGTAGTGGGAAGTCCTTTGAGTCGGTAGCAGGGTAGCAGGGGAGGTGAGTTTTACCATGTCTTACCCCTTGTGATCCCTTGTTACCCCTTGTTCTATTTTTTACGTTTTGTTGGACTTTTGGCTGGCTGGGAATGGCAATATATCCTACATGAAGGTATATCACTTCTTGTATTGTCTCGTGCAAGTGGCATGTGCATGCTGCGGGGGGGGCTACGAAATTGGCTTTGCCTGTTGGCCTTTGGTAGGTTGCCATGCTTTGAACATCGAACACCAACTCAGCAATTTTCCAGCTCTTGGGATGCCGAACTTGGGTCCGGTGCCACTGTCACATCCACTTCTTTTTCGGAAGACTTCCACTCACGAAAATCATATGGACACTAACAATGGCTGCTTGGAAGATTGTTTTCCTCTACCAACCAGTGGTTTTGGGTTTCCACGTTCATCTGCAGGGGAGCAACTCAGAGGTTGCTTCAGTGGCACACGGCCGCCTTGACCGGGTAGCCTGCCGGTGACAATAGGTACCCTGGTCGGTTTGTTGCTCGGGTCTACCGCGGTAGCATGGTTTTAGGTACATCCAGCGGCGGTTGGTGAAGTCCATGGAGACCCTCAAGCAGCTTGGTCCAACAAATGTGTCCAGCTCGACTGTTTTTGGCCATTGCCCTATTCTATAGATCATTATGGCCATAGACTGTTTGGCCAGATAGACTGTAGATCATTATGGCCATTGCGCTTGTGGCCTCATGGGGCTGTTGGCAAGTCGACCAAGGCATACTCACAGTCCAATGATAGCTTTCATGTGTGTGTGTGTGTGTTCAACTACATCGTTCAGCATTGCTCATTTGTGCAACCATCAAAAGTCACATGCGCAGACCTGTTTTCAATAGCAAACCCTTGGCAGCTATTTGATGTGAGTTCCCCCCAAACCGATGCCCACCAGAAAATGAAGTATGAACAAGAGAGCAATCTTGGCCTGCCAAGCTGAGTCCTAAGTCGCCCAATCATTGTTGGCAAGCGATGGGAGTTCCCAAATGCGACGTGGTGACATGAAGTTGTAGCAGGAGTCTTGACAGATGGAAGACGCTTTGGTCATGTGGAGAAGCATTGTTTGGACGCTTTGTTTGCCTCTTTGGTTTCTGTCGGTAGTGGGACGTGCTGCACAAACCACAAAGAACACACATGGAATCATTCCAGGGATGAGTTAGATTCCGGTCAAAAAAAGCGGGACATGTAGCTCTGGGTCTCTCCATGCAAACAGCTCCAGTCATGATGTGCTTCATGCCTTGGTGTATAGTGGCCCCCAAATAGATCCAAATACTGTAGACAGAAATGGTTTCCAATACATCTGTAGTGGGGATCTACTTTTCCATCTATTTGGGGTCCATCTATGCCTTCAGAGAGACTCCCAGTCTGACGGTACCACATACGGAACCCGCCTCACTAGGGTGGCCTATGACGGCACGGCACGCAATGCCTGCAACGTGGGCGGCCCCAGCTGCCGCGGTCATTCCAGATGCGCCTGGCAAAAGGGAGTGTCGAAGCCTGAAAAGGGAGTGGAGACACCTAGCAGTTGAGCTTTAAGTTCAAGTCTCTATTGGCAATTGGTCTACATACCTAGCAGTTGAGTTTTTAGATTGTTTACTTCAAGTCTATATTTATATACCTGCTCCATCCAATGGGCCAATGGGTGTCCAATGGAGATCGCTAAGTAGTGTAGTCCATTGGACACCCCTTGGATGATCCCGGTATGAATCTCGGGTTGAAACTTATTCTTTACAATATGGGGTATCCTTACAGCATGGGGTATCCTAGGATCCATTTTAGATCATCCATCATGTTGTAAGGATCCAGGATTTCAATATCATTGGAATCACTGAGGTAGCAGGATTTGCATTTTGTAGGTCCAAAGGGATTGGACATGGATTGGACTTATATTGAATCAGAGCTTGTCAGACTTAGATTTTGTAAGGGCTGTCGGATTATACTGAATAGGACTAAGCTTTCGAGATCGACATTTTGTAAGGGGCTGTTGGGCTGCTAGAGTACAAAATGACTGTCATCATCATGATCAGTTTTTGCGTTGACGGAGCGTGCAAAGGAACCAATTCTTTGTCCTTAAACAACAACTGATACAAATGGTTTTCGGCGCTATTACTTTTGAACCCTGTCATTTTGTAGCGTGACCCGGTTTTTTCCCGTTGGACCTCTCCATTTTGTAGCTTAGTTTTCAGAAAGTCTTGGCTTTTGTAGCTTAGCTTTAGCGGCCCAAGGTTTGGACAACTAGTCTGACAGAAACAGCTATGGACACCGGAAGAGAATGATGAAGATTAATGATTAATACAAGTAATATCTGTGAAAACCCAAGAACCTTTATGGTACAAAACCGACTATCCTAGATATTTTTAAGCTTTGCTTCTGACTGTGAGGTGGGTTCGAGGGTGTCAAAGCATGTTAATATATATATATATAATATTGTGTATATATATATATATTATATCAATATGTTCATCTTTCTGTCGCACCTCTAGTGGGCATGGTGTTTTTGTTCTCTTTTCAAGGACTCACGGTGAAGCAACCAGCCAACGAACTACCCACTTGCCATCACCTGCCCTCCTTGCCGTGGTCCCGCAGATTGAGTTCTGTGCCGAGGACATCATCCAGTTCCTTTATGGCGAGGATGGCATGGATGGCCTGTGGATTGAGGACAGTCTGTAAATTGCTGAAGGCTTTTTCTGTCATACCATGAGATGCAGCGATTTGGATCTAAACTTAAACATGCTTCAACTAAGTGAGAACTACTTATTCTGCATTTGCGGAGAGGGGACGCTCTGTTTGATGCAGAGGCCCCAAGACAGGCACTTCAAGGGTGTACAGGTAAAACATGGATTGGATGGCCCATAGAGAAGCAGCTTTGTTTACCATAATTTGATCATCGTGCTTGTGACGAGTCACTTGGGTGTGATCTAAGTTTCCTGAGTTTCCTTTGACTTTGATTGCTTCAAATTCCAATCTCTTTTGCACCCAGAAGTGCACTTGAGAGATTATAAAAACCCCCCACCCAGGGAATTAGTATTCGCATGTCCGTTTATCTTGGAGCATCTGTAAACCACTGTAAAACGATAAGGAAGAAAAAAAAACGATAACCCCCGATGATTGTTGTGGAAATCCCTTGGCATGTTTCTATTTGTGGTTTTAGGGCCTATGTCCTCACAGAGGGAGCAACAAGGAGTGTTTGCTGGGCCTCCGAAAGAACAGTCCCTGCTCGACAAACAGAGTGTGAACCATCTCCCGTTCTTTAGGGCAGAATCTTTAAAAAAATCCAAGTTGCACCAGGCACCAAAACGATAACAAAAACGATAACGCAGCGAGCCTAAAAGACCTTTGTGTAGGTAGGCCACCACATATGAACGCCATGGACAGCAATAAGATCTTCTGTCTGGGGACTCTAGCATGGACTCCAGCATGGGGAATTGTACCTAATGTCTTCATGTCTGCAGGTTCCACACCACATGCACGCAGTGCACACACACATGTATACTACATATGTTACATATGTTGCAGTTAGTCAAAGTACTGTAAAACGATAAGGAAGAAAAAAAACCGATAACGCCAAAAGTGGTAAGGCAAAAGGATAGGGGGTTTTTATACAACCTCACTTGGTCAAGGACCAGACGTTGGACATCATGACTTACGATCACAAGAAGTTGGAGAGTTCCTTCCAGTCCGGATGGCCGAAGTAGGATGACGTGCTGTTCAGGGGACGAGTCAGACATGGGGTGAGAAGCTGAGTGAAATCGTTTTTTTCCTCATTGACTGAGAGTGTCATTGTGAGGATGGTGGCTGGGAATTGAAAGATCTCGTACCGCGGTCATTGATGAACGACTAGGATGGTGGACAAGTTTTCTTGCCGGTTTCCAATCATCCCACTCAGCTTGTTCAGGAACAGTTTGAGTTTCATTGTCCGTGGGAGAGGATTTGGAGCTGTGAACTACATGGGATGATCCTAGTCATCCATTCCTTGTCATCATGTTTGCCATATTTCGCCATAGTTTGCTCATTGATCGTACAAGCAAGATTTTTGTGGAGCTGGTGCCAACCTTCATCCACTGGTTGACCTGATTTTGCAAGTACTGTGTATATATATAATATATACATGTTCACTTTATGATGGCCTGTCATTGTTTTGATGCTCAAGTCTTTGTTGAGTACCACGGGGACATCCAACATGATCAAGGGATATCCTGAATCAATCATACGATCAAGAGTCCAACGTCGCAGACTTCGCCAACCGCCAACCGTTGCCTTGCTGATGGCGGGCCCAACCAAGTGTTTGGGCAACAAGACGAAGTACTGATGTTCTGAGCAGCGCGAAACAAGCCTTTTAATTGCTTCCTAGCAACCCTAAGCATCCTTAAACGCAATCCGCTTTGAGGGAATAGATCCCATTCAGGAAGAGATCCATCCAGTCCATCCTCCCCCCAAATCAAGGATTCTGTCCAACCGACCTCCGCCTTTCCCCCAAAAATCCATTAAAAATCCTCCGCCTCGTCGTGCCAACGGCATTTGAACCCCCCTGCGCCCCAGTGCGTCTTCCCCTCCGCGACGCGTGGGCGCCCCGGTGCGTCCGGTGGGATGAGGCACAAGTACCGGGAGCCGGACTATGGCCTGGATTGGCTGGCCCCAGAGGTCGTCCGCAAGATCCAGGCAGGGCTTCTTGAGGGCCAAGAAGGGAGAGGGGGGCTAAGTTGCAGGCCGGGGAAGTGGGACAGTGGGAAGTGGTTGGTGCTTTTTTGAGGGGGAAGTGGGAAGTGGTTGTTTGTGTGTGTTTTGCTTCATCATGGCGGGTGGTAGACCTGGTAGACTCACTGAACTTCTCATCTTTGCTGGAAGCAGCGTTCATGTGCCCTTCGCCTCCACAATGACATTGGACGGAACAGCGCACTGGCCGCAGCCAGCGCAGCCTGCGTTGGTCAGGAGGATGTGGGGCTTCAGAAGGTCCTGGACGACGAGTCCGGGAGCCTTTAGATCAAAGCGGTGACTGGAGTGGTGATGGAGGAAGGAAGGCCTTTGGACCCTTAAGATGTGTGTTGATTTGGACATAAGAAGCTTAGTAAGAAGGATGACGTGAATAGAATCGGGTGACCATTAGAACACTTTACGTAGATCAGGAGTCGCCATTGGTTATATAATCAATGAGGTTTGCGCCATAATATCTCTCTCTACTTTGAGCTTGGTGGACGTAGTCTTATTTCCTAAGTTTGCTTGGGGTTGACATTTCGAGACAAAGTCCATCCTGCATGCAAATCCTGCATGCTAAATGCTCGCAGGGAGGAGCCCGAATGCAAGCTTCATAAGATTCAGAACATACCAATAATGCCAATACCATCCAATACGATACCATACCAGCAAACAGCCCAACATGTGCATCAACTTGGTCGCCAACAACTGGAGCAACAATATGTTTTTTTTTGATGTCAGCTTGCTTCCGCTTCCTTGGACCAACAGCTGCAGAAGGGAGGTCGACAAGAGCCTGGTAGTACCGACGTAGACCTGCTGGATCGCCATCTCAGGAGTGTTGATCATAGTTTTCCTCACCTGGCAGGTAGAACATGATTCAACCACTCAGAGTCAAAGGTGAGTCTTAGAGCCTCTTGGAAGCCCGCTGACCTGCTTGGGTACCGGAAGATTTGTTCCCAGACATTAGTGTTTGATGTTGATGTGATTTTGTTGTTTATTTCCCTGTTGGATGATCGTGTCCTCGACTGTTTCAAACTGGTCAGATTCATGTTCTGTCGATCAAAGTAGGGAGGCAGAGGCCGAGGATGCCACCATGTCATTGAGGTGGCAGAGGCTGAAGGAAACCAAGGACCAAATCTGTAAAGAGGCTCGGAGGGGCGCGGGCCTTGGGACAAGGGAGCATTGAGCGGGTTCAATCCAAGTCCTGGATTATACACTGCTGCTTGAATCAAGGACCGATACTAACTACCGCCTGCACTGCCATTTTCGATTGGGCCCTACTTCAGAATTCGCGCTCGCACTGTTATTTTGATGTTGTTTACCCTGGGATCTTCACAAATTGCACAACTCCCCCATGTTGCGATGTCACGAGAGAAAGAGGCAGTTTTCGGGCGTTGCGGCGTGGCAGGTGCTCGCACCATTTTGGGTTTTGATTACATCGCAAGTCGTGCGACCGTTTTGGGCTCCCTGTTTTGAAGATCAACCATCCAAAGTAAAGTAGAACCTTTGGAGGGATTGGCTGGGCAGGGAAGAGCACGGCAGGTCAGAGGGCCTGAGGGGCCTGAGGGGTGAACTTGCTGAGAGGTCATGCGCCCGGACAAATGTGTCCTTCTGTTGTAGGTACCTCGAAGGTGGACAAAAAGATTGTGACGAGGTCTTGGAACCAGCGCTTTTTGTGGTTTCCTAAGAGGGACAAATACTGGAAAGTTGGGGGAACATATATGCAGAATATCATACCATTCCCATCCATTCCCTACTTTCCCTCATCATGGGGGTCATCATAAAATCATCATTCATCAAGGGGTCATCATGGGGTCATTATATGTAGTCTCTGACTAGTGCAACGCTTGTTGGGTCGACATTGGGCGACTGGCACGTGCTGACTGTCCGTGCGAGCACGGGAGAGTGACCGTGTGGCGGTAACACCTTGCAGATCTGATCGGCTAATCTTAGGCTGTTGCGCCCAGGTCTCTATAGTGAGCTCAGGTTTCGTGCCCTTCAAATGGAACGAAACAACGATGTGCTGCGTAGACGGTCCCCACCATCGGTGCGTTCTTCCGTTGATGGAACCATCAACGCGACCTGTGCGGCGCCAAACACATGGCGCTACGAAACACAGCCTCCGGTCGGTGAGACGAAAGACGTAGACATGGCTCTATTCGACTGGGACCCCACGCGTGCGTTGCACGGTGTTTTCTGGGGTCTCCAGAAGGCGAGTATCGCGAAAAATCCGGAACAACAAAAAACACAACAAGAAGACATCATATACAAAATCTGTCTTGCGCCGTTGCTTTACCAAGCCTCAGGGCTCGGTAACACACACACACATACATACATACATACATACATACATACATACCTACATACATACCTACATACATACCTACAGCACTCACTCTTTGGGGTCGAAGCGGCGAAGCTGCTTTCACGCCCGCCGAGTTCGCCGTTTTTGCTTCGAACGAACGGCGCCGGTGCATCGAACGGCAATGGCGGCAGGTCTTTCCGGATGGTGATGTGAAACAGCACATCCCCATCAACATTACGAGGCCCGATGTCTTTTGTTGGGCGGGGTGTTGATTTGGCGCGGCTGTTGATGGGGTGTTTTTTTTGGCGGGGTATTTATCGGGCGCGTGGGGCGTTGAAGTTTGGGGGAGGGAGAGGGAGGGAGGGAGAGAGAGAGAGGTGTTTTGTTTGATATCTGTGTTTGTAGCAGGCAGGAGCCAAGAGGCTTTTGGATGCAATAAAGGCAATTCGAAGGCACTCGTGAGGAAGGGAAAGCCATGGACGCCATGTGTTTCCTTGCTTCGTCATGAGTTGACCAGGAGCCTGAAGTGGTAAACCTGTTGTGAAGGCTGAGCCCTGCAGTCTGCAGTTTTAAATCCAGAAACTCAAGGTGAACATTTCATACGATTCAGTTGATATGTTTGGCTGGCATCAACTTCAGGATTTGTGGCACACATAGGCACTTGAGGGCAGCGAATCAAAGAACAGCTCCATCACATATCACATAACTGATAAACCTATCCACCCCCCCGAATAGAAATGTTCCTTTGCATGATCTTGCTCAGTGAGCTGTTGATTCCCTCAGATGCCTTGTTGAGACAGAGTACTGCAGCACACATACTATGATTTATTAGATATGACTATATATATATATATATATGGAAGGGATTGAGGACACTTCAATTTATACAAGAGACCTCAAATCCTGACTATTAGTATGACTACTATGCCTATATATATATATACATATAGCAGCCACCATGCAGTTTCCGCACCAACGCACGAGTTCCGGACTAACCGGCCGGTAGACCGCCTTTGCAGGCTCCTGGACCGCTCGCGGCAGCGCATCCATACGGAGGACGGCAGCAGCGCCGATGACAGGCCGCGGTGGACCACCCCGCGGCACCAACCAGGGATGATGGCGTTAAGTGAGAGATGAACACACTTCATTTGTAGTACCCTCCATCCAACAAACATGGAAGTGGAACATGGCCCCGAAAGGAAGACTGAATTCCTCTATCAACACTTTCAGGAGCCCTGAGCTATGAAATCTCAAACCACTTGAGGGGGGATATCCAAATAGACTTGTTCAAAATATATATGTTTTAATATTGTGTATAATTGATTGTTTATCTAAAAGTCCAATTTTGTTTCAGCACCAACTGCCGGAGTCAGCTCCTCAAAAAGCAAAACGAACACAGCTTAAGCGGGGATCGTTTGCCAGGTATACGCCTGTGGAGGTTGTCGAGAGGGTGGAGAAACTGCTTCAGGAGCTGGAGGCAAGGGAAGATGCACTCACGCAGCAGCTTCGGTGAAACGATGAACCAAACGCCTATAGAAGTCGCCGGACTGGCGTGAATAGGTGTGGCGTAGGCCGCAAAACGCCTAGAAACCTTATTGTGGAGCATTCGGCATTGTGCGGAAGGAGGGTAGCCCAGCATGAGTTGGCAACAGCACTTTGGAAATCGGAGTTCTGACACCTGAAGCTGCACCTTCAAGTGTGCCTTCCGAGTGCTTGCACCCTCCCCCCCGGCCAATGGATGTATACTGTATATTTATTCTGATTATATTGTGGATGTCCTCCAACTTCTTCTGGAGGCTTGTCATGGTGTAAATATACTTTGCACCTTCAACATCTATCCCAATTACAGCGCACTTCCTGCACCAGGTGACATGTTTTTATGGTTATGTTCCTTTCCCAGCAGTCCGGCCTACACCCTTTGCGTCAGGTCACCCGCGCTATCGCCGAGGGCGATACCATTGGCCGCGAGGTGGAAGACAATGCCAAGGCCCGAACAGTTTTTGGTTTGGGGGGTGGATGGGGTACGAGCTTGGAAATTTCAGATGGTATACATGTGTGTGTGTGTGTGTGCGTATGTGTGTTTGTTGTTTTTTTTGGGGGGGCGGGGTGAGAGTCATGCACCATCACTTGACCATCAACCCTGGTTTCAGTGAACTTAGAGACTCCAGCATCAGCTATCTACAGCGAGATGGCAGGTGGAAGCAGATCAGGTTTGCTTGGGTGGACATTTGAGATGATTGCAACACATTCCAACCGAAAACCACAACTTCGAAATTGATGGTTTTGTGGGGATTGCAAGCATGAGGGGACAAAAGAAAGACTTGAAACAAGGATCAACCATCAACTTTGAGGGGACAGCTCGTGAACGAGCAAGGCAGCACAGTTTGTGGACGCGACTACTCGCCGGCACGTCCGCACTCCACTCGACAAAGGATGTGGGCTCCCCTTTTTTTTTAACACCCCAACCTCTTTTTTTAACCCACCACTTTTTTTTAACCCCCCGACCCTTTTTTTAACCCCCTTCAAAACAATTGTTTTTAACCCTTCAGACCTTTTCTTTTTAACCCCCCCGACCTCTTTTTTTAAACCCCCGGACCCTTTTTTTCTCACCCCCGAGCACTTTTTTCTAACCCCCAACCTTTCTTTTTTAACCCCTGACCTTGCTTTTTTAACCCTTGACCCTTGCCTGCGAGTGCCTATGCCCCTCGGACCACTTACACAGCGCCCACCCAGCACGCTGCACCAGCCCACTTGCCGTGATGACGCGGGGGTGTCACGCTGTTGCGCGGCTCGGCTCCATAGCGGCAGCGCGCCTGTAGACACCTACCCCTCCGAAACTGCAAGACTTGCCTTGTCTCAATTCGCTGCGCCCTCCCCCCGAGTTGTGGAACACGTGCGCAGTCGTCAAGCGGAGTGACTTGCCTTGTCTCACCTAGATTTGTCATCTTGTGCTGGACGACACCTCCATCCACTAACCTTTTCTGTACTGTGTGCATGAGGAGGCGCGCGCCTGTAGATACCTACCCCTCCGAAACTGCAGCTGTCAAGCGCCTCCTTTCGTCACTTCCACTCGAGTTTGACTTGAAAAAATAACCGCTGCGCCCTCCCCCCCAAGTTGTGGAACACGTGCGCAATCGTCAAGCGGAGTGTGTGAAAAAGAGACAGCAGCGCCTCCCCCC
>CAXAMN010014447.1:618928-639906 GCA_963970005.1 Durusdinium trenchii
CCCCCGAGCCCCCCCCTCCAGCTTTATTTGTTTTCAAACAGTCCCCCTGACGCCTGCGCACGTGTTGAACAGAAACAACAACAACATCAACAACAACAAATCCAACAACAACAACAACGACAACGACAACAACAACAGCGACAACAACAAATCCAACAACAACAACGACGACGACGACGACGACGCGCTGCACCCTCCCCCCGGGCCCCCCTCAAAGCTTTCTTTGTTTTCAACCAGTCCCCCTGACGCCTGCGCGCGTGTTGAACAACAACAACAACAGCAAGAACAACAAGAAATCCAACAACAAATCCAACAACAACAACAACACCAGCAGCAGCAGCAGCAACAACAAATCCAACAACAACAACAACAGCAGCAACAACAACAACAACAAGAAGCGAAGCAAGTACCTTTGCTTGACTTTGGGGGGAGGCGCTGCGCCCTCCCCCCGAGCCCCCCTCCAGCTTTCTTTGTTTTCAAACAGTCCGCACGAGTTCGTCAAGCGGAGTGACTTGCCTTGTCTCACCTAGATTTGTCATCTTGTGCTGAACGACACCTCACAACACACCCAACAACAACAGCAGCAGCAGCAGCAACAACAACAAATGCAACAACAACAAGCGAAGCAAGAACCTTTGCTTGACTTCGGGGGGGGGCGCTGCGCCCTCCCCCCGAGCCCTCCTCCGGCTTTCTTTGTTTTCAAACAGTCCCCCTGACGCCTGCACACGTGTTGAACAGCAACAACAACAACAGCAACAAAAACATCAACAACATCAACAGCAACAACAAATCCAACGACAACAACAACAACAACACCAGCAGCGCGCTGTGCCCCCCCCGAGCCCCCCAACAACAACAACAACAACGACAACAACGACAACGACAACGACAACGACCGCAACCACAACCACAACCACAACCACAACAACCACAACAACCACAACAACCACAACAACCACAACAACCACAACGACAACGAGAACGAAAACGACAACCCCCCCTCCAGCTCTCAAAAAGTAAGGGCCGGGTGTCCAACAGAGGTTGGAGGTTAAAAAGAAAGGTCGGGGGTTTAGAAAAGCAAGGTTGGGGGGTTAAAAAAGAGAGGTTGGGGGGTTAAAAAGAGAGGTTGGGGGCTAGAAAAAAGAGGTTGGGGGTTAAAAAGAAGGGTCGGGGGGTTGAAAAAAAGGGTGGAGGTTAAAAAGAGGTTGGGGGGTTAAAAAAAAGGGTTCCCAAAGGATGTTCTGCCAGGTTTGGGGACACCGGAGACCCCATCCATCCTACAACTTGGAACCTAGACCCTAGACCCTCCAAGGAGTGGTACCTACAGTGCCCCCCCTTGCCTCTCCATTTTGGTCGGTCTGAATAATTCCAATGGTTCGTCCAACCTACAGGAGCACTACCAGATTCATGGTTGCACATGGCGGATGCCCAAAAGCCTCAGAGGAACCCCATGCGGGTTGGACGTCCAGGTCGTGACCCTCCGTTGAAAAGCCGAAGCGGACGGCCAGGTGATCCTGAATGCTCACCTGCGCTGTGCCTTGGCATCAAAGAAGATCCTTCAGAAGGCGGGGATCCCTAGCTCAAGTGCTATGTCTTTCTGTGAAGCTGGATGAAGCTGGCGTGAAAGATCGTGAAAGAGACAAGAGTGGATGCCGCTAGATGAAGCTAGTCATAAGTCAAGTGATTTTGGAACACTTTCACGAGAGGGATTCAGAGGTGGTTCTGCAAAGGCTATAGGCTTCAAGAAGAATCACACCCAAACTTCCTCCAGTTGTCAGATCACTGTAGTGAATGGGATCAACAGCTTAGGCAGCTAGAGTAGAGCATGCCCCAATTGAAGGGTAGAAAGGCTTCTTATAAGAGTGATATATACTCCCTTGACTTTGCCACAATGGCTACGCATGACATGAGCTATGTCACATGTGCGGGGAACCGTTTATAGCATTTTTTGGCCCAATCCCCCGATTTGATTTAAGCATGTGTTGCATGACTGATGCTCCGTGGCCTTCAGGAGCAGCTGTCTAAGCAGTCTTTTGACTGGCTCCTGGGCGAAGTGAAGCAGAAGTTCATGCCGCTCGCCTCAGCGATACGGGTCACAGCGGCGTCCATTCAGCGGCCAAGGGCCCTTTTATAGATCCTTTTAACTATTGGTCATATTGGTTGGTTGATTCATAGAGGAAATCAATTGGTTGATTCACAGAAGATCGTAACCCCTAAGTGAACAAACATAATAATAGGCCCAGGTAGTGGCGTAGGTATATGTGTATAATATATACTGTATATATTATAATATTAATTAGTACAGAAACGACTCCTCATGACCCCGCAATTATCTGTTCTCAAAGTCGACACCTGGATGGTGTCCACTCGTTTTGGGCGGCCAAGGAAATCCCTGGCACACCCAGGCCATGGCGCATGGGCTGATGGGTGGGCTCGGGTTGCTCCGGGGGGTTGCCCCAGGTTCCAAAAACCGATCGGTGCCCTGTTCTTTCAACCAAGGACTATAGGCCAGGACCTTCAAAGTGACCCTTTGATATCCCAGGATGAGGTCACTTAGGTCTGTACCAGGTCACTTAGAGACTCCAAAGAGGTCACTTTGAGGGAGTGCTGGAGCTTGTGTTTGTAGCATGGATACGAACTCCCGCCGTGGGGTCGCACCAATGGCTCGCACCAAGTTGTGACGCCCGTGCACAGAACAGGACTCCCCTTCCACAAGGCTTCCATGGGTGGCTTGTCATGCAGATGGAAGGACGGCAAGCCGCGGTCGGAACCCATCCATGATCGACCCGTGGCTTTCTCATGCCGATGGCAGCCATGTGGGAGAGCATCCAAGAAAAAGGATACTAGACGACGAGTGGCCCGAAAGCATTTTTCATCACGTAGGAAGTCAGAGTGCGAGTTATCTGTTAAGTGTGTTATAAGTGTTCAGTGTGAAGTGTTAAGTCGAGTGTGTTGAGGCAGTGTGTGGGTCTCTGTGTGTGTGTGTGTATCTATGTCTGTGTGTGTATGTGTCTCTCTCTGTATGTCTTTCTGAAGCGCAGGAACACCTGTTTTCTGCAAGTTCTTCACCTCTCGAAAGTCACCTCCGCGTAGTAAAGTTGTACTACAAAGTCGCCAGTTCTCATCTTCCAGCTCCACAGATTGCTCCGTGGACTAAAGTTCTACTACCAAGTCGCCAGTTCTCATCTTCCAGCTCCCCAGATACTCCGCGTACTCAAGTTGTACTACCAAGTCGCCAGTTCTCATCTTCCAGCTCCCCGGATACTCCGCGTACTAATGTTGTACTACCAAGTCACCAGTTCTCATCTTCCCACTCCCCAGATACTCCGCGTACTAAAGTTGTACTACCAAGTCGCCAGTTCTCATCTTCCAGCTCCCCAGCTACTCCGCGTACTACAGTTGTACTACAAAGTCGCCAGTGCTCATCTTCCAGCTCCCGAGATACTCCGCGTACTCAAGTTGTACTACCAAGTCGCCAGTTCTCATCTTCCCACCGCCCAGCTACTCCGCGTACTAAAGTTGTACTACCAAGTCGCCAGTTCTCATCTTCCAGCTCCCCAGCTACTCCGCGTACTAAAGTTGTACTACAAAGTCGCCAGTTCTCAGTTCTCAGCTTCCAGCTCCACAGATTGCTCCGCGTACTAAAGTTGCACTACCAAGTCACCCGTTCTCAGCTTCCAGCTCCACAGCTACTCCGCGTACTAAAGTTGTACGACAAAGTCGCCAGTTCTCAGCTTCCAGCTCCACAGATTGCTCCGCGTACTAAAGTTGTACTAGAAAGTCGCCAGTTCTCAGCTTCCAGCTCCCCAGATACTCCGCGTACTCAAGTTGTAGTACCAAGTCGCCAGTTCTCATCTTCCAGCTCCCCGGATACTCCGCGTACTAAAGTTGTACTACAAAGTCGCCAGCTCTCAGCTCCCAGCTCCACAGATTTCTCCGCGTACTAAAGTTGTACTAGAAAGTCGCCAGTTCTCAGCTTCCAGCTCCCCAGCTACTCCGCGTACTAAAGTTGTACTACAAAGTCGCCAGTGCTCATCTTTCAGCTCTCCAGATACTCTGCGTACTAAAGTTGTACTACAAAGTCGCCAGTTCTCAGCTCCCAGCTCCACAGATTGCTCCGCGTACTAAAGTTGTACTAGAAAGTCGCCAGTTCTCAGCTTCCAGCTCCCCAGCTACTCTGCGCACTAAAGTTGTACTACAAAGTCGCCAGTTCTCAGCTTCCAGCTCCACAGATTGCTTTCGCGCGCTCGACACGCACGATCTCCGCAGAGGGTTGCGCGCACAGCCGGCAAATCGCACTCTCGCCTGCATTTCGCGCACTCGACACGCACGATCTCCGCAGAGGGTCGCGCGCGGACCGGACGAATCGCACTCTCGCCTGCATTTCGCGCACTCGACACGCACGATCTCCGCAGAGGGTTGCGCGGGCACCCGGCAACTCGCACTCTCGCCTGCATTTCGCGCACTCGACACGCACGATCTCCGCAGAGGGTTGCGCGCACACCGGACAAATCGCACTCTCACCTGCATTTCGCGCACTCGACACGCCCGATCTCCGCAGAGGGTTGCGCGCGCACCGGACAAATCGCACTCTCACCTGCATTTCGCGCACTCGACACGCACGATCTCCGCAGAGGGTTGCACTTTCGGTTGACGCTGTTCGTCCCGCACTCCGCCTTTAAGAGAGAATTTATAAAGTGGGGAAATGTTTTTTCATTAGGACATCTCCCGTGCTAGTTTTCCACACTCACACTTGCCTACTCATTGCATGCTTGCATAGTCATTGCGTGCTTGCATACTCACCCTTGCATATCATGCTTGCATACTTACACTTGCATACTTTGACACTGGCATACTTCGCACTTGGATGCTTTCGCTCTTCCAGTGTGTGTGTGTGTGTAAGTGTGAGTGTCGAAGTGTAAATGTTCAAAGGATTTTCCGGAAGAACCCTTCGCAATGCTTTCGGGAATAATTACTGTAAAAAACCGGGTGTCTTTGTTCCTCGTGTGACACGAAGGGTCTTCCAGCCAAAGATGGCACCCCGTAGAGGAAGACTTGTGAAGAGGAAGACGTGTGAAGCATACCGGATAGGCATACCGAGGACTTTTTCCCCTGCATTTTTTTCCAGACCTATTGATGTTTCTTTTCCCCCGCATACCGAGGCCTCGAGGTCCGTATTTTTCACGCCATTCCCGGTCCTCTCGCTCTCGGTAGGGGCCAGACGTTCACATGACATGGTGCAATATATCATACCCATATCTCTAGTGAACCATAGTGAACCTAAATTCAAAGCAAGTCGCTTTGTAACACCTTTTCGCAGCCGCTATCATCAGCTGCTGGCTAAGAATGATGAAACAAACTGCTGTCAACTTCATACCTGCACTAAGGGCGCTCAAAGACTAGACACGGGCCAAGGATTCTTTGGGTGTCCTTTCCCTAGCCTCTCTAGCCCATGTTGATCTATTTCAAGATATTTGAAACTCTAAAATCCGCCAAACCGTTCACACCAAATGCCCTTCTTAAATCCACTGGACTTTCCGTCGAAACTCCTCCGTCCGGGCCGTTCGGGCTGTTCGGGCTGGCTTCTTCGTCTCGCAAGGCGAGGTTATCGGCACCTTGGCGGCGCAGAGCAGGGGAGCCCCAGTCGGAAGGGATGTTGGAGCTCCAGAACTCCAGGACCATCCAGTCGGGGTGCGCTGTGTGGGGTGCGCTGTCTGGACCGTCCTGCCGTACACCCCGATGGTCGGAGGGTCCTGGTATGGGGATGATCAATAGGAAGACACGACCAGCACCACCCAGTTCGGGTGGTTTATAGACCCCCGTGAAGTACTGTAACCACCCGAACTGGGTGGTGCTGGAGGAAGACATTAGATTAGATGTTTTTATATTGCTTTATGCTGTTTTTGTTGGAATTATTTCTAAGTCATGAGAGTGAAATCATTGGAACAGGGCTGTTGTAACTGAAGGTCTCGCTTGGCCGCTCGTCGAGTCTACTACACCCACGGTGGGGTGAGAAGCGGTCCATCCAAGATAATACATTGAAGGTTCTGGGCAAAGGGATCCTTTGATTCTCTTTTGCTGATATTTGATTTTATTTGATATCATGTCTGACAAACAGAAACGACAAACATGAATAAAAGCAACACAAAATAGACTAATTAATCTAACCTGTTTCATATTGATTGGGGAGCTCCAGTGGGAGCTCCAATGTTGACACACTCCCATAGTGAATAGCAGCTGAGAAGGCAATCCCACCGCCTCAGCACTCTACGAACAGCCGAACGCCGGGCTCCGCTCCGGCGCAATCCCCAGCAGAACCGTTCGGGTGAGGAACCCTCTACCTGTTGGACAAAACACAGTGCCTTCGATTCGCCGTGGCCATTGGCATTTGGTGTTTTCAAATGGGTTTGCGCCGGTGTTGAACCCGTTGTTTAAGCACTCTACTTGAGGCGCTCGAGCTCACTTCAAGGTCGCCTGCCACAGTGGTGCCAGAGTAACTCGTAGTGACCCAAAGAGTCGCCGGTAGCCCGTAGGTGTCAACCCTTGAAGGATGATGTGTTCTTTTTTTCCAGAACATCTATAGCACTTTTCCCCATGTCCCATGATGGGTTCTTGCCCCATTTCCCTTCAGTTGGAACATGAAGGAGCTAACAGCTCGGACCCCATTTCCCGGTCGCCCCCTTCCCCGGAACCTCCGACCACCCATGGTCGCCCCGACCACCCATCAGGTGTCGGCGAGCCGGCCACGCAGATGACGCTGGCGGGGTGGAGGGCCGGAGGTGAAGCAGCCGGCCCCTAGTAGCGTCCTTGCTCCTAGTAGCGATGCCAGGAGCCCTTAGTAGCGTCCTTGCTCCTATAGTAGTAAGAGCCCCTAGCAGCTTCTTGTTGCTAGTAGCTGTCCAGGGCTGCCGAGATGATCACAGATGTTCGCTGGAATGTTCGCTGGACGTCTTGTGAGGATCGGTGAGGTGGTTTGATGGAGTTCGTTGTTGACCATTAAACGGCCTTCAACGCTTAGGATGTTCACTTCAGCCATCAGAGTTATAATATGGGTCAGTTCACTCTTGACCCTCCAAGCAAGCCTTTGTGACGCCCCCCTTCCCCCCGAGAATGGGGGGGCGTTTCGCCCACACCCACGGGCCTTTGGTGCATCACCTTCCACTTCGTCGCTTCGCTGGCAGAACACCTTCCACTTCGCCGGGGTGGGTGCCAAGAACGTCACCCTGGGCGTGCCGCGCCTCAAGGCCAGGGCGGTGAACAGCGCAGGGAAACCCGGGCGCAGGGCTGATGAGGTGAGTGACCCAACATGTGGGGTGACCGACCCAACAGATGCCCCGGAAGATGTCTCCATTCTGAACCAACCAGGCAAATCACAGATTTGGTCCAATCCTCACATTGTAGTGATTCGATGCATGTTCAAAAATGTTTAGATATCTTTAAGGCACAGGGATTGTGAGTGATTCGCAGTAGGTCAGTACGCACAGTGGGGAATTACCAGTGTTTGTGGCTGGTGAGTGCTGCCGGGTGTGAGCTTGTAGTTGCCTGATGTTTCCTGAAGGGAGGAAGGTGCATAGGCCATGAATCTTTGAGAGATGTATCGACTGACCTCATGCTCCCACCCTCATGACCGAAAGCACAAATACATACTACTCAATATATTGGAGGTACCCTCGTTTACTGGGAGCCACCGCTCGAAAACAGTCTACAAACCTGTATCTATAGACATTTTTCATGCACATGGTTGTACCATGTTGTACCTGTTTTGCGCTCACCAAAACTTCCGTCTTCGGAAGATCTGCAACCCGGACGCTTCGAAAGGTTGCTTTCCGCTTCGACGTGGCGCGGCGGTGAGGAGCTCATCAACGTTGCGAAGAAGGTGAAGACACCTTCGCTGGTCAGAGGAGCCCAGCCAGACCTTGCTGGGAGGGTCTCGGGAGGCCATCGAGATGGTGGCAGCAACCCAACACACACCCCTACCGCCTACCTATGGCAAGAGGATCATGCCCTGCGTTTCGAGCATCCATATGGCTGGGTGATGGTCGAACCTATGGGGCGCCCCAATAGGCTCACCAGAGAGGTTTCCCAATTGGGCTAAGACCATTATGGTTTTTGGCCGGGAACTGTGCCAAAACCGGGTGTGCCACATCAGACAAGGCCAGCAAACTTGATGTCGTGAAGTTCTGGATTGATTAGCCTCTAAGTGTTTCATCAGGATATGAATTCTGAGCTTGGCTCGTTGCTTGCCTATGCTTGCCTACTTGAGTTCTCTTTGTGAAAGAGGTCGATCCTGTATAGACAGAGAAGGCTGGAACTCCTTAGATTTGCGCCCGTGACCTGTCGCCAAGTGAGATCTGGGAGCGCTACCGTAAGCTTGCTGAAGGAGCCTTGCTCCAGAGGAAACTTTGTTGCAAAACTGCAGTGTTTTTTGTTCTGTCCGCCTAGTCCGTTTTTCTGTGTTTAAGCTTAAATAACCGTCCGGAAGGCTCACAATGTTTCAAAATCATTCAGTGCTGCGGTGCATAGCGGCTAATAGACGCTTGTGATGGACTTTTGGTGTCGGTCATCATTAGTTTTGCCTGCAGTGCATTTTAGCTCACTATGGCAATGTCCTACTTTCCATCGACAGGTCACCACCGAGACATTGTCCGTTTCGGAGTTCCGAGGCCGTCTTCTTAAGCGGCGACCTGGGCCAAGACCAGGCGCGCGCCAAGGACCCGCAGACGAAGACAACCTTGAAAGGTGATGGAAGACAGGCAGACGAAAACACAGAAAGAGTGAGGAACAAAACATGACAACCAGGACCATCCAATGGGTGTCCAATAGACTACCCTACCCTACTTACAGGCCTCCATTGGGCACCGATTCGAAGTGCTAGGAAGGTAATGGTGTATGTTTTTTTTGGATAGGTTTGCGCCCGGAGAGTGCTTGGTTTTTTTATGTTCATTACTATAGCTTCTATTATATAATATATTATCCCAAGACTTAAGGCTTCGCCTTTAATCGAACAACCAATGTACCCACCAAGAATTGCGCACTTGACCCAAACCAAGTCACTGCGTGTATGCAGGCAGATTTGAGAAGGCACGATTGCCCTTGCTTCCCAGTTTCACAGTTTTTGTATCTCCAGCTACTTATTAAGTAAAACATTGGATATTGCCAAGTAAGCCAACCATTTGTAAAGTCAGTATGGAAGAGGAACATTGTTTCACTGACTTGACATCCAAGTTATACTTGCTACAAATGCAAGTGCAACCACATTTCTAAGATTCATCCACCACCTTTTCTCAAAACCATGCAGAACATTGCAGACATATATATATATATACATACATATTTGTGACCACTTACTTGGAAGATTTGGAAACGTCTTTCGCTGGCAAACTGTTGCCAATGTGTGCCAAGGCCTCCCCTGATCGACCAGGGTCGCTGCACTGGGTCGCTCTCGGTGAGAAAAATACCCTCCTTCGGGAGCACGAGCCACTAAAAACGTCACAACACGAGCCACTGCCAGTGCACGACAGAGCCGTGTGTACGTGTGCAGACGTGTGGTTTGTGGTTTGGACGTGTAGGATGTGCAGAGCATGTTGGAGCACACCACCTTGGAGAAGGTCACCTCCTTTACCCAGGCAGCGCAGTTCCGGACTCTGTCGGACTCCGAGGGACTCGTTGAAACAGGTTGACACCGATGCTTTCCTATCAGCTTGTTACGGTGGGCAGGGAACACCCAGCAGCAAGAGGTCTTTCTGGGAAAAGGAGCGGCCGGATGGCAGGCGAGTGAGGTGGCTGGTAATGGTTTGAACGTTGCTTAGCAGGGAATGAGGGAATGACCCCTTAACTTACTTTAGATACCTTATAAATCTGTCATTCCTTACTTGGCAAATGTCAGTACTAGCTCTTTTGGGGTGAGGATTTGGGGTGACTTTGGGGAGACAAACCACAGTTGTCGTATAGGTTGAAGATGTTTTTTGTGTGTGTTTTTGTATGGTCTTCAGTCTGTGACGGATTAGTTACTTTAATAAGAGGTTTTATTGATAAAAAGGTCGTTTGAGGTGGGCATGCTGGTCCGATGCCACATGTCATGGAGTCGTCCGTGAATGTTCTTTTCATACTCTTGGACATTTTGCAGCTGCCCAAGTTGGTAGGCTTGTCCAATTGACTACAAAAGAACATGAGTGAGAAGGCACCCCCTCTCACATAGGTTTCAGCCTCCCTCGCTCCAAACCATGAGTTGTGGCCTATGAATTCATGGGACCCAGATCTTCATCTCGCACAGATCTTCTGGGACCCGGACCCAGAGCACACGCTGGTGGAGGAAGACAAGGAGTGGGTCAGCCTGTGCGCCCGGAGTGGGTCAGCCTTCAGGAAGATTCCTCTGGTGAACAGCTGTTTTTTCAGCCGCATGTTCAACACACAAATCACTATCACCTGTAAAATCCTTGAAAGTGTTTTCTCATCGTGCGCGGCCACCCCCGGGCCCCATGCCCGGGCATGGTCCGTCCAGATCTGTAGAAGAAGCACCACACTTTTTTGCTTTGAACAAGTCAATCTCTTCGGCCCACCAATTAAAGAACAAGCAAGCCTCCCAGACTGAAAAACTCTGGTGACTTAATTACTATTATGAGTCTTTTGTTACAAGGATTTTGAGGGGAATCCATGAGGCGCCCCAACGGGAACTCCTGGGAATTTGAGCCAAAATCAGGTGATCAATTTTACTAGATGACAAATTCAAAGTACTATGAGGGAAACGATGAACAGGTCTTTGGAAAGAGAGCCAAACTCGTTGAACGAGAATGGAAGTACACATGCTTGCTGCGATAGGGTCAGGCGAGGTGGCGGGCATGGCAGGTCAGGCAAACAGCTGCACCCAGGTGGCGATGTCATCAGAGCTGCGAAGGCTTCGACTGCTGCCAGACAGACTTGTTAGTTGCCACAAACAGCCAGCCAGGCACAAACACGAGAGGCAGCCAGGGGTTGGGGAGGGGTGGGCATCTAGTCAACAAAAAGACACTTATGCCGCCCCAAAACTACGATCTTAGGAAGCAAGAAAGTCCCGGATACGCTCGATGGCAAGTAGTAATGCCCTTGTTTCTAGGAGCGAAATGCCAGGAGTTAGCAAATTCGTAGCGTCCGACCGCGCTGTTCGTATCAGCTCCTAAGCTGTGCAGCCTCCAAAGGCCGCTTGAAGCTGCACCGTGCCGTGATGTGTTGCTCCTCGCTGAACAGTCTAGGTACCGTTCGTTTTTGGTGCCTGAGCCGAGGTCGCGGGGAAAATACCGGTTGTATTTGCCCAGCCAAAAGCAGGAATTTGGCAGCCGGTACACTCTAATTTCTTGCAGTTCTAGGGGCAAAAGGTGAAATAACTGCAACTCCAACTTGTTCACGGTTGCTCTTCCACCACCTGTAGCTATGGCAACTTTGTTGTAAAGCCTCGTTCAGAAGAGACGACCAATAAGACTCATACAGAAGCCGCTCTGACATCTCCTTCAAGCATCAGACAGAGCCATGAGGGCCATGAGCCCACTGCTTCAAGGCCTATAATGCCCAAAGTGGAAGCTCATCCACCCATTTGTCCAGCAAAACTTGGATCAACACTCTTCAAACTCAGTGGGCGAGCCATACACGTCCTGGAAGCCAGGAGAGCGCACCAAACACGCCTTCTCTTTCGCACACTGGAGCGGTACTTGTTGTAACCATCGAGTTCAATCTGTAAGCCCTGCCAGCCCTGCCCAACAGCGGTTTACTCCAGTGGTATGTGTTCTGTTTTATCATGCATCCTCCTAAAGGCGCTGAGCATTCGCCGAAGGGGGCCTCACCAGCAATGCGCACCAGCAAGGCAGGCAACGTCGACTGCATGCTACATGGCTTCAACACCGCACTGCATGCTACATGGCCCAGCAGGAGGGAGTTTCTGGCAAAAGTTCCATGTATGTCTCCCCTTCAATCGGCACAATACGGGCTCCTTGAAGGCACGGATGACACTTATAGAGAAGGAAAGCATTCTCCAGCATAAGGATATAAGGTGACGCAAAGGTCGGCATCCATGGCGCAGGGCTGGCGCGGGGCTGTCGGGTGCCGCAGCGGCTGCCTTTCCCCAGTGCGTCAAGGGCGGCCACTGGGCCACTTTTGCACCTCCTTTGAGCCCTGTTGACCTGCCAAACCAAAGTGACCAACACTGAGGCCCTTATTTGACCTGTGAGCCTATATGACTTCCCACACGGATCACTTGGCCTGGCGGCCTGGCTCCAGGTACTACGAACTCCCGGATGAGGACGAAAACCCCGAGCGCTGTGGGCCCTGGATCCTCGGCCCAACCGGTAGGGTCGGGCACCGACGCACCGTCGATGGGTTGAAGAGGTGGCCGGGCCCCTCCGTTGGGATCTGAAGGGACGTGTCGTCCTTCAGATCAGAGGCTGATGCGAACAGGTCCTACCGCCTTAGCATGTCCTAGCACTTCCTGTTTGGGTGCCCTGTTTGGAGGCCTTACTGTAACAATTAAGTAGGGTAGGGTAGTCTATTGGACACACATTGGATGATCCTGGTATAGCTACAAAAGGTGACTTTCCTCCACAATGTATTAGATATATATAGTACTTTCTTGCAGACCCATGCAGGACTGCTCAGATGTATGAACCAACACTGACTGAGGATCAAACGGCCTTATTATGTCTCTTTGGGTGTGTTTGAGGATCTAAGCTCTTGGACCAAGGACATGGTGCTCTTTTCTGTGGTCAGGCATTGGTTGTCCTACTCCATATGAAGAGGGCCGGCAACAAGTCAATTCCTATATATTCTAGCACTTTCCAACAAGAGTGTGTTAGCGGGACCCTTTGTCGAGACACTACCACCCAGCTTGGCTTGGGTATCACAAAAAGGATCTGCAGTACTTTTGGTTTCAATGGTACAAGTGAGCCACAAGAACATTCGACGTCTACCGTTTCTTTGGCCACTGGTTTGCAAGCTGCCCAGCTACCCCTTTTTTGAGTTTGCTAAAGCTACCCAGCTACCCAGCTACTGACTGGTTTGCTATATAATTCTTTGAGCCTCCCAAACATCCAACAAATTCCACCTCCACCGGGCCATGTCGCAATATTTCCTAGGCTCTTGCGGATCCAGTTGAGCAACAAGGCGGTCGACAGCGGTGTTCACGGCGATTTTCTCGTGGAGTTCCAAAGATAGCATGAAAAAAGAGGAGAAGAATCCATCGTGGGGAATGCTATCTTAATGCGGAACCATATAGTTCTTAAGTGGTCTTAATTCATGCTTAATGGATGGGATTGCAACACCAAACGGTTTGAGGCGGCAGCAAAACAGCGACGAAACCTAAGAGATCACCAGGTCATTATAGTGATAGTATGTGGTCACCTAGCCAAATTAAGAAATTCAGAAGATGACATCATTACTGTTAGACAAACCATGACAGGGTGGTCTTTCTTTCATGACCCATACCATAGCGACATCATGAACATGACAGTCATGGTAGATCCACCTAAGCCGCATCCAGGTTGAAGCCCTCATTCTTCGTGCCAGGTTATGACCGATAAGAAGCTCACCGTCCGAGAGGCCGACCATTCGACAGAATTGTCATGAATTGTTTGTGGTGCGAGGTCAGGGTTTCACTCAGCTTGCCAACATCCGCTAGACATATGATGAAGCGATCCGTATGCATTGGTTGAAGAGTTTAAAAGGGCGACGGCGATGACAATGATACCCAAGATGTACCAAATAGTGTATCAAAACAACATACTCATGCAGAGGAGGTCATGTCGAGATGTTCTTTATCCCTGCTGCAGCAGCTGGCAGATAGCGCTTGCACGGCCTACAGAGATCTCCTCTAGGTTTTTATGTGGCTGTGGGTAGTAGTTCGTGATTGTTCGTGTGCGATGGATAAGCGCCGGTCGACAAGGAGCACTGCTTATATATGCACATTGAAGTTTGTACAAATGACTTCACATCGAGAGTACATTGAACCACCTCGATCACGTGTAGCACCCACGTGTTCCCCGCCTCCATCAGAACGTTAAAAAAACATGCTCAAAGCCAAAAAAGAAAGAGAACATCCCCCAGGGTGGATGGGATTTGGTCGAAACCGCCCCTGAAACCGATCGCCCGAGTCCCCTGCGGTGTTGTGCCGGGTCCGGTCCGGCCATCGCTGACCGGGACCTCGCCAGGTGGGTGAGAGGATCCTGCGAGACTTCATGAATGACCTGGATTGCCGGGAGCGCGGAAAGGGCGGAAAGGTCGAACGAGAAGCCGGCAGTGGGGAACAGTTTGGAAGCCACGAAAGGCACTATAAAGTACTAATTGTACTACTAAGTACTACTAAATTACTACTATAAATACTAGACTAAATAAGAAAAGACTTTAAGGAACCTAATAGCGGCCTCCAACCTACTAGCGATGGCCTATCATTGTAAAATAGAAGGCACAGATCATGAGTGGGAATAGTTGTCTTTAATCTCAGCAGGATTTCTTTCTCCATCAGTAGGACATGGATGGGGCGGTATTCTTTGCCAGTGAGGGAGTCCACTATATGGACGTGGTGTTTCTGGACTGGATTCCGCCTCTGTCCCTACTCGCCATGGATTCCATGGCTTTCTGACCACAAAGAGGAAGACCGACCCAGAATGGTCGACGCACCACCATCCGGAACGGATGATGATGTGGTTTTGGTTTCCTTTGGCACAGTAGAGAGATATATTATGAGTTGAAGTCGCGGTTCGGCCTGGTCCCCAAGAAATCTCACGAAAAGAAAAGAAGCGTGAATCCTCAGCTTGGTGAAGGTTTGGTTTAGGTCGCATCATTGAATTAGATTTTAAACTTGTCCAGCCCCACGTTGTCCAACCACGTGAGCAGCTTGGCCGCAGTCGGGCGACCGAGAAAGGGACGTCTGACGTGACCGCTCGCTCGCTCGGACACACCGACGGACACCTGCTGATGCGAACGGCGGGCGACCACGGTTGACGAGTGAGGCATCTTCACGGACGACAACGCAGAGGAGTTGGTCTTGCGCATCCGCTTGCTCAAGGCCGTGATTTAGCTCGCGTCTTCGCCAAGTGAGGCCAAAAGGAAATTGGGGCGACCGCTCCAAAAAACGACGTGGTTGGTTGGTTTGACTGAAAGCAGGGGTCAGAGATGGTCAGATAGTTTTAACATGTTTTAAAGCTGTATGTGGACAGCTGCTGAATGTTTGAAAGAAGAATGTTTTGTTCCATAAAAGTAAAGAACTTGGAGAGCACATATCATACTGCAAATTGTGGTGTTTCGGGCTGTAGGATCTATAACAGGGAGGGGTTCGACAGAAAGGATCTTGTTCCTTTTTTGCGGAATGCGGATCTCCTCTCCGTGGTATTCCTCTTCATCATCTTCACAAAACCCTGAAGTGGTGGAATAGCAAAGAGAATGGTGTTCGAATGCCAAGACCAGTTGCATGCCTCAAGTGTTTGAATACAAGGCATGCCTCGTTGCATGTAATCACCGGTCCATCGACCCGGTCCGAAGGCCGACCCCCGGTCGTCGCCAGGAAGCCGACCAAGTGGGTGCGGTGGGGGCCCAGGTCCGGAAACGCGGTGAGGATGAAGGTGTTTGAGCGGTTTGAGGATGAATTTTGTGCTTCTTTTTTAGAGCTTTGAGACCATCATTTTGCTGTGTTTTGTGTTGTTCTCCTGATTTGGGTGATGTTTGTTTTGCCCACGGTTTCTTTATGTCTTTGTTCAAGTTACAAATTCAAATTGCAGCCCAGCCAGCCATCTCCAGTCGCCAGTCGCATCGAAACTCATGAGATCTCTTGAGAGTCGGCATCCGTCGCTGCGAGGCCGTAACGGTCCGTAACGCCGGCGGCATCGGAAGCCTTCCATTTTGGCGGTCTGGGTCACTCCATTGGGTCGAGTTGGGAGAAGTCCCTACGCGTTGCCATCCCGATGGCCGGTTCGGCTTTGATGATGGCCGGTTGGTTGCCGGCCCGCCTGCGCCTCCTTCTTTTGCTCGAGGGAAGCATGAGTTGAGACGTGGTGCAAAGCGGGGAAAGCAGGTGAAAAGCTGCGTAGCAGTGCGACGACCTCTTCAGATTATCACTATATAAGTACCATTATTATCTATTATTGATCTCACCCACTGGACCACTACACATGGTCAAGACATGTCAAGACTATAGTTCCTTGCAAAGAAGCTGATATGACTGCTTGTTGATTCAATTGTTTGATTCCCATGAAGCTAGTCGCCTTCTTTTTCTGGGCCCTTTCCGGGTCGCAGCACCCCAAACCATTCAAGACGTATGATGTATTCATATGTATTCTATATAGACTTATTATATAAATTCCAAAGACAAACAACCAGCAAAGCTCAACCACACACACTTACACTAGCGTGCGAGCATCGCAAGTGGATCAGATCCACTCACATTAGGACACCAGAGTGCTTATGTACCCATTGTGTCCCATTGTTACAGTAGATCACCATAGATTCTTGGGTCGTATTCACGACATTGTTACTTCTTTTTCGGGAGAAACAACAAAACCCACGGTTATCTCCGGTTTGCAGTTCAGCCATCGCGCCATATCCTATTTGCTCCGAACCTTTTTTGCATTTCCATTTATACTTGGAGCCATTCCAAGAGAAGTCCCATTTCAGTTCATCCCAATGCACTTGAGATATCTTGAGATCGCTCAGCTCGCTCAGCTAGCTCGACCTATCCCCGACCTATCAGTCGTTGCAGCTGAAACTACTTCGGCTGCCATGGCGCTCAGCCTCGGCCACAGCCGTTTGGGCCTGGCGCTCCATGCCGTGGCAGCTTGGGCCAAGGATTTATGATATTTTTTTGCAATACTCTGCAGCCTCCATCTCGATTCATCCTCTCACTTGTAACATCTCCACCATAAGGGAAAGTCATGTTAGTCATCATTGGTCAAAAAGGGCGTCCGACACCCGTTCGACACCCGCCCGCAGGTGCTTTGTGCGGCCGACGTGGCGCCGGTCACGGTGGCCCCCGCGGCCGTGCTCGACGAGATGCTGGGCGCCGCGCCCACCACGGTGGACCCCGACGCGCCGCCGCCGCCGCTGCCGCCCGGGCTCTTCCCGCCCACGGTGGCACCGCCGGCGGCGCGGCGGAGACCGGGGGGGAGGGCAGTAGGATGCAGAACTGTTAGAAATGCAGGTGGGAAAATGGGGAAGAAGAACTTGAACAAGAGTGTGGGGAGAGATGTTCAAGAGAGATGTTTGGATGGTACAGGATGGATTGCCAAGGTGTGACTTGCATCACATGGATTCAGGCAGCTGTTGAGTTGGGTGATCCTTGACCCAGGAGGACGGAAGAACTGGGGCTTCTGGAAGAATCAGACTGAAGTTGATTACCATCAGTGGGAAGCTAGAGGGACGAAGGATGAATTCAACTGTGAAGCTTGGATGGGAAGCCTTGCTTAAGTGGTTCAAGAGTGGAAACTATTTGGCATAAAGCACTCTGAAAGTAGTGGTGACGTTTGTTCTTGCCTTGCCAGGAAGTTGCACACTCTGGCACCCTCAAACGAGTGCTTGTTTTTTTTTGCAGTTCAGAAACCGAAAGAAAGCCAGCAACTGTCGAACTTGGAATGGTACCATTTACTCAATTTACTCCTGCGTATTCTACCGTATATGAATTATGGTTGGTGCATGTTGGCGCCTAGCCAAGCCTCAGAAAACTGCTGCTGGGATGTGGGAACGTATGTTGTTTATCAGTCCAAAGAAAGCCTGAAAGATCTCGTTCAAGGTTGGCAGATTCATATCATGCACTCAATATTCACAATGCCCTGAACACTGAACACAGACCACACATGACCCCCCCCACCAGCACTTTCCCTTTTTCGTTCCACTTGGGTCGCTTTCCTCTCCTTCCCTCACCCCCTCGACCGCTGCCGCCACTGGCCTCGACCGCTGCCTGGCCACGCCGCTTTGAGGCCATCGTGCCGAACGCGCCGGCCTGCGCGTCGGATCTGACGAGTCTGATCTTCACTGCCGCTCGGGCCGACGGATCTGACCCCCAAGGATCGAAGACCCCACACGATCGAGGGAAGGTGCGTTCTTCTTCGTTTGCTGCTTGGGACAAGTTTGCTGTCCACCTCTAAACCACTTGATCAAGTGCGGGCCCTTAATGTGAAATCCAGAAGAATCCTAGAACATTTTGATTTGAATTGGAAATGAAAGGACAGGACATTAAAGGAAAATGAAAGGAAAGGACAGGAAATTGAAAGGATAATGAAAGGAGTTCTGTGTTGATCCCAAAAAACGTTCCGAATAAATAAAGTGTATATAGTATCCATCTAACTCTATCGTGGGCTTGGGGTGTCACAGGTCTTAAACAAAGGATAGGTCGTTTGTTCGACGGATGCTTGATCCGAATGGGATTCATGTCTACTACCAGCGTCGACTTAGGGACAAGATGCTTCAAGCAACCAGCAGATTGTCGGCTGTTTTCTTATTTGTAAGATTCTAGCTGTAGACTTTGAGCACTGACAAGTGTCAGAGGGCACAAATCGCATCCACAAAGACCAACGCATGGGCGAGGTGACTGTCATCGCCAAGTACATCATTTGGTCCACCCAGTACTGCTCACAGCCCAATGTCGCTTGACATGGCGTTTGCTGTCCGCTGATTTGGAGGTCGATCGTGAAAGTGTCAATGATCTCACCAACCCTTCAAAAAAACATAGTAGTGGGTCAAGATCCCTTGCAAAGTTGCTGAAATCCTCTACCAAGTGGTTTGCTCTTCCATGATTCCATGGTGTGTTTGAAGGAGTGCAAGTCCCAAGAGTGTCAAGCATTTGTCAATGCAGGGACGTATGTCTCACCAGTGACGAACGTATGTCTCATGCATTCCAACATCGACAATGAAATTCGCGGTATCGGTTGGTATTGGGGAATCGGGGGGGTCACATGTTTGGTTTGAGGTGTTGACAGACTTCTTCAACGAACGACGCTTCTGCTGACTTCTTCACGACGCTTCTGCTTGCTGCTCTTCAAAGCACGCTTGTGACATGCATGAACTTTGCCTCACCATGCCTCACATGCTTTTGCTTTTCTGAATCGACACTGTGCAATGCGGATGCACTGACTCTACCTCGACGTTTGGCTGGTTCAGCATCATCGAATGGTTTCATATGAGCGTCGTTCAAAAACCCACCTCTTCCTTGTTAGTGATCGAATTTCAAAGGCTGATTTCGAGTGTGCTCTCACTGCAGTCGCGAAAGGTTCGCGAAGGTCCTGCGAAAGGTCTGCGCAAGTCATGTTGGTGACCTGGCCACGCTGCAAGAACAATTGCTCTTCAGACTTCCGATTGCTTTTTCCCGGGTTGGGAAAAAGCAAATTGGAAATCTGAAACAATTTTGCTTTTTCCCGGGCCGGGAAAAAGCAAATTGGAAGTCTGAGCCTTTTGCTTTTTCCAGGCCTGGGAAAAAGCAAATTGGAAGTCTGAACCATTTTGCTTTTTCCCGGCCCTGGAAAAAGCAAATTGGAAGTCTGAGCAAACTGGCCTGACTGAGCCGTCTCTTGTTCATGGAGGGTTGGGCAATCAAAATGGCTTGGTTGGAAGTCTTGACCATTTTGCTTTTTCCCAGCCCGGGAAAAAGCAAATTGAAAGTCTAGATCATTTTGCTTTTTCCCGGCCCGGGAAAAAGCAAACTGGAAGTCTGAGCAAACTGGCCTGACTGAGCCGTCTCTTGTTCATGGAGGGTTGCGCCCAACCAAAAACACACCAGCATGAAAATGGCTTGGTTGGAAGTCTTGACCATTTTGCTTTTTCCCAGCCCGGGCAAAAGCAAATTGAAAGTCTAGACTCTAGACCATTTTGCTTTTTCCCGGCCCGGGAAAAAGCAAATTGGAAGGAGCAAACTGGCCTGGCTGAGCCGTCTCTTTGTTCATGGAGGGTTGGGCGCAACCAAAGCCGGAAGTCTTGATCATTTTGCTTTTTCCCAGCCCGGAAAAAAGCAAATTGAAAGTGTAGGCCGGGAAAAAGCAAATTCAAAGTCTGAGTCAAATTGGGAAAAATCAGTTCATATCAGGGTTACAGGGAAAATCAAGGAGCTGTGACCTAATGGATAAGGCGCCAGGCTCATAAGCAGAACCTTGCGGGCTCAAATCCCACAGGCTCTGCTTGTTTCCAGGCCGGATTCCAAACTGCAAGCCTGATACATTTTGCTTTTTCCCGGGCCGGGAAGAAGCAAATTGGAAGTCTGGACCATTTTGCTTTTTTCCCGGCCCGGGAAAAAGCAAAATGGAAGTCTGAACCATTTTGCTTTTTCCCGGCTTGGAAAAAAGCAAACTCGAAGTCTGAACCATTTTGCTTTTTCCCGGGCCGGGAAAAAGCAAATTGGAAGTCTGGCCGTTTTGGAAGTCTGAACCATTTTGCTTTTTCTCGGGTTGGGAATAAGCAAATTGGAAGTCTGAGCAATTTTGTTTTTTCCGGGCCGGGAAAAAGCAAATTGGAAGTCTGAGCCATTTTGCTTTTTCCAGGCCCGGGAAAAAGCAAATTGGAAGTCTGAGCCATTTTGCTTTTTCCCGGCCCGGAAAAAAGCAAATTGGAAGTCTGAACCATTTTGCTTTTTCCCGGCCCGGGAAAAAGCAAACTGGAATTCTGAACCATTTTGGTTTTTCCCGGCCCGGGAAAAAGCAAATTGGAAGTCTGGACCATTTTGCTTTTGCCGGCCCGGGAAAAAGCAAATTGGAAGTCTGGACCATTTTGCTTTTTCCCGGCCCGGTAAGCCTTTTGCTTTTTGCCGGCCCGGGAAAAAGCAAATTGGATGTCTGAGCCATTTTGCTTTTTCCCGGAAGTCTGAGCCTTTTGCTTTTTCCCGGCCCGGGAAAAAGCAAATTGGAACTCTCAGCCTTTTGCTCTTTCCCGGCCCGGGAAAAAGCAAATTGGAAGTCTGGATCATTTTGCTTTTTCCCAGCCCGGAAAAAAAGGAAATTGTGAACCATTTTGCTTTTTCCCGGCCCGGGAAAAAGCAAATTGGAAGT
>CAXAMN010014447.1:661018-699863 GCA_963970005.1 Durusdinium trenchii
GTCATGTTGGAACAGAGTAAGAAGCGTAAACTTTAGGGTTCTTGAAGTATGTACAAATAATATATATATAGATACATTCACCTTTTTCGGGAATTGATCCTTTGAATCCCGAAACAGATGCATGTTGCCTCGAAGTCACTAGCTGTTGCTCAAACGGTCGATCTTCCCCCAAGGCCTTTGGCTTGGAAGAAGTGTTAGTCAGGTGGAGCATTTGGATTGTATACGAAGATATGTGCAAAACGTTGGAAACATATCCCGGTCCCCGCATGCAGCATGTACGAAGCTCCGATTCATGTTAGCCACAGGCGCGGAGTGGCGCCCTTGTGGGCAGATGGAGGAGAAGGTCAACACTTGGTATTTGGGCTATGACTCAGCTCAGCCCAGCTACAGCAGTTGTTGGAAAAGTTAGGACTTGACGATGCCATGGAGTTGAAGTGTTTGGATGGTAGCCCAGCATGGTATGACTATGATGACATATGATGACGAAAGTTCGCCCAAAGTAGTTTCAGGCGCGGTTGTAATCCACCATTCCAGCCACAAAGAATCTCAAATATTCATGAACTCATGAACTTCTCGTTGTGATGTGGTTGGCTGACCTCGCATCACACGGTGGTTGGCAGGCTTGGCACTCGCTTTGGGGTCGCCGTGGACCTTTTTTGAGCTCTGCCGTCGAAGTGTTTGGGCCGCCGTCAAACGGCACGGACCTCCGTGGTTTGCAAGTTTTGCGGGATCCACACGACTGCAACACTGCCGATGTTCCTGCCCTTTGAGAGGTCAGCCGGAGCCGACCCAAATGGAGTCATTGAAGAGTTTGGTCTTTTGGAGGAAATTAAATTGGCATCTCCAAGACCCTGAATATGAACACAGGTGAAAAGTGCCGTTTTTGGACAGTTGGACAGAATAAGATGACTGTGTGCCTGTACCACCATTTTGCCACTGGTTTCAAATGTTGAACTAAGTTGTTTCGCTCCATCAAATGTCCTTACCACATATATATATAATATATTGAGCATGCACATTATATGCCCTATGATGCCCTATGAACCGTTTTCCAGCCAGTCTCCCAAGAAAGTTGCATCCAAAGCAGCCCGAAACAAGCCCAAAAAGCCACTCCCATCCGGGCTTTTTTCACAGAAGATCCCCCCGTGCCCTGCTTCGCTCCCACGGCGCTCGACTGATCGACTCGGTTTTGGGTAGCCATCGGCTACCGAGGCAACCGAGTCCCGGGACGATCAAGCCGCAGGACAGGTCCCAACGTTTCGGGTGCGTGGACCCGGGTGGCCGCCGGGTTGGGGGGTGGGGTTCGTTCAGTTCGGAATCCTGAGGCTTGGTGTTTGTTGGAGGGCGGTGTTTTGGAGGGCGGGCGGGGGTGAGGGCAGATGTTTCATTGGAGGATTTGGGGTGTGGATTGGATGAGTCTTGGGGCCACCTAGAAGGGTTGCACAGAAGGAGTTTGGAGATCTTTGGAGTGAGCTCTTGAAAGTTTTGGATTGGAAAACCCGGAGAGGCCAGCAATGTCCCCTATGTGTTCGGGCCGCTCAGAGAATTTCCACGAATTTCCTCCCAGCACTGAAAGTATGCTGGTCTGTGTACACACCTGCAGGCAACCCAAAATTCTAACTCTGACTCTTTGACATGATTTGCGGTGATGCCTTCCAAGGGTCCTCGCGGGGTTCACCGCCAGGATACTTGGAACAAGCCCCAAGCGGAGTGGAAGCTGGACAGCAACAGGGACATCCAGTGAGGTCCCGAAATGTGGTGCGTCCATTGATCACTCGAATTTTAGTGGTCCATCGAAGAAAAGCGCCACTTTTGTGAATGGAATGGCCATGGAAGCCGGCAACACGAGGTGTTTTGGGTCCTTTGGGGAGCTTCCACTTCCGGCCAGCCAGAGTGTATCTTGCAAGAGTGCTACAATGGTGCGGTGATTTCTTTAGAGGTGGAGAGGTGTGTTGCAGATCTCCCTAAATCCTTTCTGTGTAGATCTCTTGAGTCCTTATCACTTGCATGTTGCAGATCTCTTGATTTCGATGCTGTGAAAGACCAGCACAGCGATGATCCAGACAGAACACTAAGACATTTTAAGACCGGTTTTTGGAGGAACTCAGTGAGGCACTGTTGTGGGCCATGGGCGACAATCTATTGAGACTAGGCTGTCGCAAGGTGTAAGATGCTCCGATTGGATCTGCATCGCTTCCTTCGACTTCACCTTTTCCACGCCCAGCCGCGCACGCCTTCCGAACCAAGGAAGCCCACCACGCCCCGCGGGCCCACCTCACCAAGCTACACGTCTCCGACTCACAAGGCGATGGTCCAAGGTGAGGCGCCGGAGGTGCCGGCCGCGGTGCTCATGGCTGGCCGCCCTGCAGCGGACTTTGCGGCTCGGTAGGGACCGGAGGTTGGACCCAAGCCAAACGGGGGCGGAGAGAAAGGGTCAGGGGAGATGGAGCCCCTGAGGAAAAATGGAAGGAATCAATATGCATATATAGCCGCTAACAGCATCCTATATCTATCCCATAGCCCCACTGCCCCACGAAGCATGTATATTTCTGATATTGGCAAAGATGGCATGCACATAACAGTTATAATCAGAAAATCAAACAGGTTAACTGAGAAAACAATATAACCATGTCGATCTATTTCTGAACTGTTTGTATTTGGAGTGTTTGGGCATCGGTTCATTCGGTCTCACGCACGTCAATTCCGGTACGGAATCGAACCGAACGAACGCGACCGGGTGCGACGCGCTGCGACGGGGGCTGCCGGTCAGACAAAACGGATTCAAGTCTATACCAGCACCACCTAGTTCGGGTGGTGATTTGATGGAACATACATGAACATGCATGAACATCAACGGGTAAATCATGAACCCAGTTCGTGGGTGATGGTAAATAATGGTAAATAGATTTGATTGTTTTGCTCTTTATCTCAGATGATTCAACATGATCCCGGGATCAGTAGGTTGCAGGCACTCAATCCCATCCGCATCCATCCGCCCAAAATCTACCCGAGATCAGGAAATATTGGGCTTCCATATATATGGGCACTTAGCTATTTTTGTTTTGTTCATCCCTCTCTCCTTTCCCTCATGTTCCCCATCCCCATGGTTCCCTTAATTACCCACCTCTCCCGACCTGCACCAACCTCTCACGCTGCGCGCGCACCGAAAAGCGAATCCCGACCTCTCGCGCTGTCCAGCTGCCCAGGACCCAGCGAATCTGGCGGCGGAGCTGAACCGTTGCGAGCTCCAGTTCGCCCGTCAAGTGTCTGCCCCAGCGGGCGGCGCTGGAGGTGCGGCACGGAGTGCGCTGGCGGGAAACCCCGGGGGTCGGAGCTACGGGAGATAAGGTGATGGGACAACACATTGGCGTCTTTTTCAAGACATGGTATGGAAAAAGAATGAACAACATCCATTCACATGAACTGTATATTAATATATAATCAAGAGTTGCGAACTATTATTTTGGAATGTTTGTTTGTTGTTTGATAAAAGCCTTTGTAGGCGCGCACCTGGCGCGGAGGGTGGGATGACAGATTGATTGTTTCATTGAGGATGTTGGTTTGGTGTCCTGAGAACATGTGGCTGTGAGTCATGGCACCTCTTCCACCAAACCATGGAAGGTTGACATCCGGAACATAGAGAAATTCATTCATGTTCGGTGGTCAACCAGGGTGCGAGCATTCTTTGACCGAAGCAACATGGAGCACCGAGTCTTCCCAAATCTCTCAGCTTCTTGTTACTATACAGTACGTAGCAAGGACGCTAGTAGGTGGAGGCCATCGCTACTAAGGTGGAGGCCATTACTACTAGTAACAAGAAGCTACTTGCGATGGCCTCCACCTAATAGCATCCTTTGATGGCAGGGATATGAAGGGCAATAGACCCAAACTCATTGAACAGCTCAGCCACAGCCCTTCCAATTCTTCGGACAAGCCAGAAGCCCTCGAGGTTCGGTGGCACCTGCAGTGTCGTGTGAGCCCAGCACTGGTGACTAGATCACCACGAAACAAACATCATCCCCCTCACTTTCGAGGTTTGCATGTGATCTCATAGATGTGTAACCTAATTTGTATACTTTCACAAAGTTTCATGCATACTTTAGATCAACACGGTGTAACTCGGCTGAGCTGGTGAACAGAGCTCCCCAGCATCGCCCCAAACCCTTGAACCCAGCCCTGACAGGCCAATGTCGCCGCCCCAGCAGCATGGGCGCGAAAACCCGTGTGCCCGCGCCAGACGGGGGCTTCGGCCGGCAGATCTCCACGTGGCTCCGGCAGATTTGGGTCGGTCGTGACATGAAAAGAACATATGGACGATCTATATTCCACTGGGTGGAGGCTGCATCCAGATGATGCATCTAGGCATCTAGTATCATCATGTATCATCTAGTGATACCAGTGGGTTGATGCGCGTTGACTCGAGATTATCGATTTAGAACGTGTCAACTAGCTGGTCTATGAGCTTTACACCTTTTTTTCAACCGTTACTACTTGGGATTATTTGAACCCACTGAGAAACATTGTTCGTTTGTGAGTTGAAAGCGCGAATGGTAGTATAGGATGTAGTATATAAGCTTTATTCTTTTTCCAGAAGGTGCCACGTTCGGAGTGGATGAAAGAGGACAAAACAACACTATCATTGGATATCATTGGGGTTGTGTCACAACCAGAAGTCGACCCCCGACATGACCCAAGTTCAGACATGGAATCCTGAGGGTTCGATTTTTTAAGTGCCTTTGGTTTTGGCATGGCCAAGCCTTGTTTGGGGATCTCGTATTTGTGTTCAGTCACCTGAGTTGTAAATGTCAATTATCAATTCCCTAAGGGCTCCTGTCCCAAATCCTCAGGTTCGGTGGTTAGACCCCCCCAAACCACCCACCCCTGTCCCATCTTCGAAACGGAGGGGGCGGCCAGGAGCCCAAACGGGATCCTTCCATCTCCGGTCCGCCGCTTCGACCCCCGACTCGACAGTCCTCGAGCCTCCATGCGAGGCAGTCTCGAGCCTCCGGCGCCGCTGCGGCCGCACTGTGAGCGATCACGTCGGGCATGGGAAGATGGGTGTGCAATTGAAACAGAGATCGCTCGATGGGTAAGCAGTTTCAATATGTGTCAATTGCACACCCTTCGGTATGTTGGTAAGCCCTATTTCAATCCCCTGTTCCCACTTTCATGTGTTGGAATATGGGTGTGGAAAAGTCTCCCGTACTTGATTTGCACACCAAGTACTAACAGGTTCCCTGTTCAGGTTTGGTCAGGTCCCGTGCATCTTGCACACCATCCAACTTGCTGGGTTTCCAACTTGGGTTCGGGAGACCATGGCCAGTTGGGGTCTCCCTGAAATCCACACCGGACATGGCTGGCCTGGCCCATCCGGTTTTCGCTACTTCGAGACGAGGACCGTTTAGGTTGTAGATATTGCATATATAGAATGGCAAATCAATGTCGTAATTTTATGCATATCTTAAAGATTTAAAGATTTACCATTTACTTAAACTTCAGGTTTCTCTCCTCACGGTGTTGAACATGTCAATCACGGCGACTCCACAAAAGGACCCCGATGAGTGTCGGAGTGTGATGAGAGTCCAGTGGCGATTCCAAAATCACCCGGAAAACCTCAAACCCGGGGGAGTTGGTTTGGGGTTGGACATGGTTGGCACGCGAAGCCATGCTCCAACTTTTTATCCTTGGTGCCAGTTCCAAACATTCGGAACCGCCCCATTGAGGGCCTTGCGGTTCCGCTGTGGGACTTGCTGTAGTGATTGAAATCCGCTGAACACACGGCGCTCCAAATCATGCACCAAATTGTGGCGCTAGGCGGATGTACCTCACGGGTCACACATGTGCAAACTCAAAGTCTGATGTGGGTCCCAAAACGAACGAAACCTGGAACCCCCGCCACGTCATGCCCAAAACTATGGTACGTTGACATGATCTTTGTCCCACTGACGGTCCCACTGATGCCCAGAACACGACCGACCCGCACGGCCACGCGGTGGAAAAGAGCCACATTGGTCGCACCAAGGGAGTTGCTTGGATCGCACCGCGAACACCGCAGGGCGAAAACCCGTTTGTGGTGGCGAAGTGTTTGTGCCACCAACATGGCAGTTTGATACTCTCACACCGAATGACCTCACCTTTTGCCAGAACCCTAAAGTTGTGCTATTCTTGTGCTCAACACGGCAGCGGTACAAACAAGGAGCCAAAATGTGCCAAACAAGGAGCCAAAATGTGCACACACTGGAGGTTCTTACGGAAGTTCACTGGGGGTTATTGCAGTAGTTGTCAAGGCTGGGTTTGATCCAGGGTGCTCACCGGTGTGTGCGGCCAATTCGCTTCTATCTACTGCACATTCATGTCTCTGGAGATCTTTGAAGTGCATTTCGACTGTGCAGGCTCGCACAAACTGTTGGGCCCAAGCACAGGTGCTTTCATTGGCTGCGCTCTCCTTGTGGTGCCGTGCACATTTCCCGACTTTGGTCACCTTTCGTGGCAGCCAAAGGGGTCTTGGGCTTTGAGTTGTCCCCTTCTTACCCTTTCCTTCCAGCATGGTGAGTTCGTCATTGTTTTCAGACGGGGATGACTCATTGACATAAAGGCTGAAGGATCCGAAGCTGTCCTGGAGAGTCGGTGGATGGAGGGAGAGAGAGAGATCTCAGCTCCATGGCTCAAAGCACGTGCTGCTTTGGCAGCTTGTGCGCACCAGCGCGACCACAGCTGACATCAACTTGTGGAGGGCAAAATTTGGCCGGTCTTGGAAGTTGTGAAGCTCGCCGACAGAGAAGCCCACTGCGACCGGCACTCCGTCATTGTGCAAGTGCCTTTTCTTGCAGGCACATGCACCATCGCAATGTCCGAGGACGTTGTGTATATTTTGGCCTTGACTTCCATACATCCACTTGAAAGCCCTAACCAATATAGCAACCCATCACTTGTGAGAACGTGTGAGTGCCCACATTTGTTCAAGTTGAACCTGTCAAAACCGATGAGGCGTGGTACAAGCCTTTTTTTGAGTGCTGCAGGAACAGCCCTTGTGGACTGCCTGTTGACCACCAAGCGAGAATTTTTCGTGCCAGGCGCACTGTTTTGTAAGCCTGGCTCAGGTGCCTCACCTATACCTGCGCTCTCATACAAGTTAGCTCATGTGTTCGTTTGCCGCTTATGTGCACTCTTCTGTAAGTTGTGTGTGCTCTCATGTGTGTGCGTGTGTGTTCTCATATGTGTGATTTGTTCATTCATGCCCGTGTGCATGTGTGCTCTCATGTGATTGCTCAAACATGTGTGTTCTCATATATGTTTGTTATCCTTGTGTGTTTTCAAGTGGTTTTATTGCTGTGCAATTTTTTGAACACGGCTCAGGGAAATTTGCAGGATGATTTTCGCATTGTTTTCGGTTTGTGAACACACAATCTCTAATTCGTCTCATTTGTGGTTTGTTTGTTTTTGCCATTTGCACATTAAACTTCATTGCCATGTATAGTCAGAGTTGGCGTTGGAGAACACAATGCTAATTTTAATCAAAGCCAGTTGGAATGCTAATTTCAGAGAAAATGCCAGAATCTCTTTTGGTGTTGTTTGAACTCGCTTTCGATCCAACTTATAGAAAAATATGTTCATTTTCAATGTTCTTTTTACAAAACCTAACACCTGGCCTGGGAGGGCAAATTCTAAATGCTAAGTTTTTTGTAATACACCTATATTATATATCAGTATATATCTACAATTTCAAGTAGATTGTGTTTTTCCACCCCTAAAAATGCAACCTTGGTCGCCTGAACAGCCTGAAACATTCCTGTGGTCGAGATTGAGACATTTGGAACCAGTCTCCAGTCGGGGTTGCCGAAACACCCTGGTGCCACCCAATGCCCAAAGTCCATGCCCTCCTTGCAGGCTTGAGGATTGACTACCCCAAGGGGGGTCTGTTTTGGAAGAGGTTTTGTCGGTTCATTCGTTTGGAACTAGGCGCTGGACGCCTGAGGTCTCACAGGCGAATCAGCTCAAACTGTTCGTGAAGTGAGCGATGTCGCGAGGGAGCGGAGTGCCGGAGGGGAGCGGAAAGCCTTGAGGCGCTGGATTGGTGTGATATTTGTTCAAGATCCACGTCAATGTGTGAAATTAACCAGACACAGGCACAGCGCTAAGATTTACAACATATTACGACATGTCCATATATATGGTTTGATTGTGGTGTTATGATTTCTTGAGTGTGGCTTGGTGTTATGATGATCTGCAAAGGCATTTGGCTGTTCAAGCGAAGGCGTTTGGCATCCCCGGAAGACTGACATCGAAACGTAAATCGCACCGTGTTGCGTGTGAGACGGGTGCGGCGGTCTAGACGGCCAGACCTCACCACTCTATATAGACGGCCTGTGGCGATCACGGCCTCGGTTTGTAGAGGAAACAGGTACTACCGGTGTAGATGGGTCGAATTTGTAGCTCAGTTTGTTGAGGAATCGCTTGAAGATATCTTGATTAAATTCAACGGTTTTTGTTTGCATGAATTGAAGATTCATATCTTCAACGAGGTTCATGAAACGCAGCATGAGGTTTGAGCGCCCCCAAGCTTCGCGTGTGAAAGTCTGAAGACTCCGCCTGGCGATGGGTCAACATTGCGAGCCTGTTTGTGCTTAAAAAAGAGCAGGACTGAGCTGCTCTGAGTTCTAGTTGAGCTCTTAGATTTTGATCAAGTCATAGATGGCAGAAATTAATTACTGGGAACGGAACAGGAACCTCTTTTGTTCAAGCGCTCCCACGCTCACACTGCCCGGGCCCACCCGGGCCCACTGCAAGTTCAAAAAAACATGCCTCCCGGAACCTGCCTGCTTTGACCCAGATTTTGACCCATCCATTTCAAGTGCCACGCTGGACCTTCGGGTTCTGTGGGTTGGCTCGAAACGGGGCTTGAACGGTCGCCGTACCTCAAAGAAGATAGAAGATGTCCTGAACTACGTAGACCAACGTATAGACACTATTCAAATAATGTCGACATTCAACACATTCATGGTAACTTAATGTGATATGGACCTGGATATATTGCAACAATGAATCTCCATATATTTATGAATGTATGGATTGACATTCTGTTTACTGCTGCAAGTATACGGAGCAACCCCCATGGAGCCAGTGTGCGGACCTGGGAACATTGACCTGGTTCCAGATTTCTATCTTTGTTTCAATGTTGATGACAAACCGCCTAGAAGATGGCATGCAGCAAGAGTAAAAGTACTGTATATTAGAAGCAAAATGTTTATCCACTTTGGGGTCTGGATTTTGGCGCAATATTTTATTTGAAAGTAGTATTGCAAAATCCTGCAGGCAGGCCCAAAAGCTCATTATTATTGACACAGGGTTCATTAATGGGAGGTTAATATTACATCTAATACATGCACAAACTCAAAAGCTACAGAACTGACCCTCCAATATCCCCCCAATAAGGACAGAAGCGTATTGAGCCCTGAAGCTTCCCTCTAACATTTGTGTGGTGGAAATTGTGTTGCGGGTGTTACTATGTGTTACTTGTTATTTGTTTAAAGTGGAATCACTGCCCGTTTTACAACACACGAGCTGGCGAATCCGTTTTCTCGAATTCGATTTGAGGGGGTCGATATCCCTAGGGATCTACATACCTTCTCAGAAGGTACAACTGGGCCCTCTTGGCGCCTACATAAATAGTTTCTGTCCTCACCCTCACCGTACCTGAGAAGGGGGCTTGGATTTTTAAGGTATATAAATACATGTCTCAACTCACGGTGATATTCCATGACTGGCATCCCAAGGAGTCCCTGTTTTGCGTGTCCCGACGCCTTGACCGTGTGACCGTGCGCGTTGACCACGCCCCGCTGACCTCGGGAGCTTTTTGCTCGCATGACCCACAGAGCCCTCAGTGGCTTCGTTTCCTACACTTGGCCCTCCATGACTTGACCAGCGAAAATCCGAGAAAAGACCTGAGAAAGAAACAGGTAGAAAGGTAGCAGCACACTCACGAGTGAGAACGGATCAATATTGCTTCTGGGTACTGTGCTGCTTGGTGTGAGAAGGTTCGCATTTGCAACCAGGGGGTTCAAGGAGGATAGGTTTAAGGGGTGTTGCAGGTTTCTTTGTGAACGGAGTTTGTCCAATCAAGAGTCTAAGTAGCTACTGTTCTGTCATCAACTAGAACATATCAGGTCACATAGAGTTTTTCTTCAGGGGGTAGCAGCCGAATTTGGTTCCAGTAAGTTCCGATATTTATTGGATTTGACCGGAGTATGAGAGCAGAACAAGAAGCACTGCACTGCTCCCAACCCTTTACGAAGTAGTGCCCGAACGGCTGGTCGAGTTCGAGGGGCACCGTTAAACGGGTTCGTTTCCTGCTGAACCATCCTCTGACGTCTCACCCAAGGTGTTGAACCGTCAGACCTACGGTTTTGAGCGTCAGACCTGATTCCTGCTCACTGGCGGAGTACATCCGCAAACTGCCCGGTACCCCTTTTTAATCGGCATCGTCAGAGACACGGACAGGGGTGTGCCTCTTGATCAGTGCTTTCTTGCGGTGATTTCTGTGGAGAATGCAACGGTAGGCATTCTGTAGGCATTGTTTATTTAGTAAGTCGTTTTAAGTGTATTTTGTGATTTTTGAGATGTGAGAGGTGTTGTGTTTCGTCCTGGAATGGTAAAACCAACTTCATCCGGTTGGGACACATATTGAAGCGGAATTTACATCTAGCGGCATATTGAAGGTGTCTCACAACTTTTTTCTTTTTTCGAATGCCGAGTGTTTTTTCGACCACCACCTGTTTCGTGAGGCTTTCTTTCCGGTCTAGAGTCCTGGAGATAACTCTGTGCAGCAAACCATATATAATTAATATAGTATTTTTGTTTAAACATCCGTTCCAGAGAGCCCATCAGGAATATAATGACCTTTCTCTTATCATCGATACACCCGATCTGAGCTCGAACGATGCCCTGCTGGGCAGCGGGAGTCATCTCGATCCGTGGTAAGATGGACATCTCCAGACCCCCCAAAAAGGCGGTCGCGCAGCGAGGGAGGCCCGGTGGGTCGATAGGTTCCTTGTTTAGGGCGGAGGCCCTCGCGCGTTTGCCCAGCTGGGCACAACGGTCTTTTGGAACATGTTTCTTCATGTTTCTATAGTATATATAGGGTTGTCTCCAAAAGAGTTTCAATCAAGCACTTGTGAAGCAATGAATCAAATGGGTTTTCTGTGGTGTGCCATTATACTGTAAGCATATCAAAAATTCAAGAGTTGGATGGTTGTCAGATATTATGAGTCTCGGGTGTCCACCGAGTCATCGGCAAACTGAATGAGTTCTGATGGTGCTTTTTGTTTTTGTAAGTCTTAAGTGTTTTTGTAAGTGTTCATCGTTTTCGCTACTGGAGGTTTTCGCGAAGAGTGTGTTTTTTTGTTTTCGCTGTATGTTTGTCTTCCTCACTGATCCGCACAGTGAAATCCACTTCGAGGCATTTTGGGTCCAACCCACCCCCCCAAACTCCCACCCCTCACCGATCCACCGGACGCCTCGCAGTGTTAATTCGTCCGCGCTTCGCCCGCCTCGCCTCTCGCCGCGGACCGTCCCGTGAGTCGCCATAGACATAGACCGTATACCGGGCATGAGCATCCAGTCCGGATCAGACAGGACCTTCAGACCCCCGCGCAAACCGCCGGCCTTCCGGTGGAGGAGGGCCCGCGGACGCCAAAGCGGTCCGGTCCGCGGGGCAGGTGGACTTTCACCGGCTGCAGAGCAACGACATTGTGGAGATCCTCAATGTCCTAGGCATCGAAGCCACCCGGAAGGCTCGAGCGACTACACCGGTCGAGCGACTACAAACCGTCTTGTGGCGGAGGGGGGTGGGGTTTTGGCCGCGAAACTGGGGCGAGGGAAGAAAGGTGTGGAGCTGTGAAACTGGGGATGCCGGATTTGTTTCATCGGTCACAAGGATTTAATCGAGCCCCGTCACTCATTGGATGCATTGTTGTTCGAAACAGTTTGCTTCTAGATCTGTTTTTTTTGGTTTTGTCCACAAGACTGACTTCTGAGAATTCAACCCAGAATGACATAAATTGTCTTCCTTCCCATCATCTACAGGTTGCACCCATTACATTGGTGGATGTTTTTCTCCCTTATAGATTTCTTGAGGTTTGGAGACGAGCACCTTCGAAACTCACAAACATCACGGTCACCACGGGGTTGCAGGCCTTACTCTTCCATGTGCGGATGGTCATCTCCTTCGATGGCTCTTACGTGGGGTGTCCGAGGACGTCTTCGCTCTCACCCGTTCGGGCACGGAAGATCCGGTACCGAGGGGTTCGTATGTTTAGATGGTCCATGGTCCCAGACCATGCATGTTTCGTGCATAATATATATATACAATATATTGTCGTCATCATCATCATCATCATCATCATCATCATCATCATCATCATCATCATACACTTACATATATATATATATGTATAGTATATTGTATACTTGCATTGGGGTCATTGGCATGGTGATGTACCTCTTCAAGACATGGTGTGGTCATGGTCGACCTTGGCATTCGCATTTGGTTCGGTTCACTGAGTCCCCATGATCTGGCACTTGGTACAAAGGAATCGATCATCGATGTCTTGTTTTTGGCAGTTTTCTGTTGCTTGCCAGTTTTCATGTGTTTTCCTTCGCTTTTAGCCCCTGTGATTGCAATGATTCTAATTATTGTTTAATGGTTGGTTAATATAAACAATCCTGTAGGATGATGCTCAATGTATTAGGGTTGTTGAAACATCATCCATGCGAATTCCGGGTGGTGCAACCCAACCAGTCCTAACCTCAGAAAACAGTTTCTTTAAAACTGTCGGGGTGTTGAGCACCAGAAAGCTGCAAGTGAATCATGTGAGACGTGAAGTCCCCGCTGGTTGTGCTGATCATTGAGGTCAACTACCGCCACTTGGGCACCATGTGCGATGTCATGACCAACCGAGGGCCAGCGCACGCGACCGACGCGCACGCGCGCGCGACTGTCGGGGCGGTGGTCCATCGAACACATCCGTAAACATCGGGGATGGTGTCTGGAGCCTGGATCATTTGTGCGTGTTTATTTGCTAATTAGTCAATTAGACATCCTGTATTCCACCTATAAGCACCCCTTATTGAGGTCCTGGTTTGTTTGAGGTTTTTTCCCGTGTTTTCCGATTTGAGAGTTTCCCCCATCACACCGAGATGCGGCCGTATGGAATGGCGCGATTTGGGAGTCGAAACAAAAGGAAACCTCCAAGTACAGGGAAAGAATATAGGGAACGTATATTAAATTGGTCCTATTTGGTCCTAAAGTGATGTTGGCTTTATTTGATAGAGGAGCTTTTTTTCCCTCTTCGCAAGCTACGTGTGGACATATATGATTGTTGTTTTGCATTGTTTTGCAGGGTTGAATATATCATATAATATATCGATCTATACATCTTGAAGCAGAGGGGTTCCTTGAAAGGGTTCCCTACATCCAGCCACCAGACCCTGTGCCTCGGGGTCCAGGCACTTGATGGCCATCACGCGGCACGGAGTGAATCGCACCAACATGGGGCCGCTGATGAAATGCTCTTTAGCCCCAATCAAAGGGAAGAAGGAGGGAAGGGTGTGTGATGGTTTTGGGCAGAGTCCCTCAGTCGAAGGCTAGAAGTTGACAGACAGAGTGAGGATAAGCTGAGCCAAATGTCCGGAATTCAGACATCCAGTGCACCAAGATTTTGACGCTTGGCTTTTCGGGACAACGGCGGCTGCCTCAGCGGCGCTTCCACGCCAAACTGATGTATCTACCCGCGCGAAGCAACTCGTACACGGAGTGAAGTATCATGACACTCCATGGGACTCGCATATTATATTTACCGTATTTACCTATAGAGTCACCCCTCAAACCACCCCAAATGCATGTCAAATCCAGTCACCAGTCTCATGGTGTGCATAGGTAATGACGAGTCCCATCATGCTGCATTCATGTCCGACACGTCCGTGTCTATTTGGACCGTGTCTATTTGGATCTGGGCATGCCCAAATCGACGTAAAATCCAACGGTCTGTCCCAGTACTGAATTCCCAATAGATGAGCTTCCAGACTGAACACCATGGGTCCCACCGATATGAGGATTCAATGCTTTTGAAAAGTCAGGGAGCAATGAGGAACCACATGGAATATTGGTATACTGTATAAGGGAAGCCACATGTACTCATACGGTTCCCTTATATGAAGTGCCTTGAAACTTTGTGATGACTACCTTGCATAGGAGTGTTGCAACGGGCCACCAAAAATGATGGCCTCTAACAAGCTTCCAAAACATTGGAAAGCCGTAGGAGACTCACAGATCTGAGGATGCAACATCCGCACATAAAGTTTCACCCTGGTTCCCTCAAAAACTCCTGGTTCCCTTATAGGGCATGGGGCTGTGAAGCGACTGTGACACACTTTGGCCATCCAAGCCCAGATGCGGAGAAACCGGATGGTGGTGAAGAGACAGCGTTGAAATCGGTGGTCCTGCTCCCGTTGCCTTCGTAACTAAGAAAGCAACCACGTCGGACCCGAGCCGAGGCAGCTTTGAGGAGACGGTGCGCCTTCTCGGTGCAGAGTTGGTTTTTTTCCTGCGTTGAGAGACAGAGATCACCACCTTTGGAAAGAGAAGAAATCACCACTGCCATATCTTCAGGGGAGGAGCGGTGTTCAGATGTTTGCCGTGCAGGGGAAGGACTCCCCTCCTTCACTTGAGCGCTCCATGGCCTTCCAAGTCTTTCAGAATGTGCCAGGAAAATTACTGCAGGTGTTCCAAGAGTTTTTCTGATTTGACAACCAGATGAGCAAGAGCTCTACACAATCCCCACAAACCCGAGGCAATTCCTGGGGACGTAGCTTTGAAGAGTCCTGACAGCTACCTATAGAGCTTTTGAACAATCAAGTTGTTTTGACCTGAAAAGGAAGAGTCGCAGTAGGAGGTTTGTCTTGATTTTTTCATGATTTGCCGCGTTTTTTCATGAAAGCTAGCACCAGCTAGCTGGAGTTGTTCTTGCTTTAGAGCGCCGCATCCCATCAAAACTTCATGCGTACGACTCGCCCCCGCGCAGGTTCAACTCCTCCCTGGGACGTCTCTGGGACGTGTGCATTTGCATGCTCACCCCCGCCACGCTAGCTTTCGTCACCAACCCTCGGCCTCAAGTCTTTCCTCCACGGCCATATGAACCGATTCCTGGGCCAGAGGCACCCAACGAAGCGTGGCATGGTGAGTAAAGTATAGGGAAACGAAAAGCAGAATGAGGTGTTTAAACGTGAGGTCAGAGAAATGTGTAGTGAAACAAGGCATTTTGCGTTGTGTTGCAGGTTCTGCGAGTTAGTTTGATGTGGCTGCTAGCAAAAGAATCGTGGGTTCTTTGATCAACTGACAACCAGTTTTTGGATGTTTCAATCGTTCACTCGAACCATTAAAGCCAAACTGGAGTTTGGTGTGCAAATAGAAGGGTCGTCGGAATGTCATGACTCACAGCTGCATATTACTGCTACTGCGAACGCTTTGGCACAGTGAGGGGCCTTGGCACATTCCAGTGATCGTGTGTGGTCCATCTCTTCCTTCCATTCAGTGCTTTCTGTGGACACAACCGATCTCCCAGGCCTCGACCATGGGTCGTGGGATGTCATGAGCCTTCACTTGGACGAAAGACATGTGTTTTTTCTGTGAATGAACCGTTTGCCATGGCAGGTGGAGATCTTGATGGATGCGGCCATCTACAATGAGGCGATGGCCGCAGCAGCGTGGTTGAACGGAGGGTGGAACCAGTCGATGGCCGCAGCAGCGTGGTGTGAGAGTTCCCGGTTGGACAAACCGGACTGGTCAGGAGGGTTGGACTGGTGTTTTCAGATCTGGACCTGGAACCCAAACTTGCAGGGGGACAGCAGTGTGATGTTTTTATTGTTTTGTGGTGTGTGTGTGTGTGCGTGCGCGCATGGGATCAGACATGCCGTTTTTGTCCATCCGGATGAATTGGGTTCAAGGCTTAGTGTATTGAGTATACGATCTCCACGCCCGGAAGTAGAGTAGTTTGCATGAGATCTCTTTGGTCTATATATATATATAGAGATAATTAAGAATCGTGGACAAGTAGAGGTACCTGGCTTGGAGGCCCTTCTGCTAAATCTACAGCGGATCAATAACTATCCACAGAAAACTGTGGGGAGCACAGTTCAACCCAGGAAGAGACCCACGTGGAACCTGAAAATGGACCTTTGGAAGACTGTTTTCCTTACAACCCAGTGGTTTTCAGCTTTCATGTTAATCTTCCACTTTAACTATAACATACTTTATACTATTATATAAACTATATGGAGGCAGTGCATTGTGCATCCATGATTTTCTATTGTTACACAACATGTTCGTTGGGGGGGTAGTTCATTGAGATCCACTCCATGGGTACTTGGGATACACGGCCACACGGAAGCGGCCAGACGGATCACATGCGCTCGGTCTCTGAGAACATTATCTTCGGGCAGCTGGTCCCGGTTACGGCACCCAGACCCGTCGCGTTGGGGTCGGGGCGCCAGGGTGTCCACCGGGTGGACCCAAAGTGAGGAGTTTGGGCAGTGGCCATTTGGTAAAGGAGTGGTCACGATTTTTTGAAGAAGGCCTGCGGCCTAACCGTACCGTCATCGTCCTCCTCCTCACCCTCCTCCCCATCCACCACTGTTCCTGGTAGCGGGATACACCCAAGATATTGTGTGATATTACTGTGAGGAGAGAAATGCATGCAATCGTCAACCAGATCACGAGGTGTGCAGTGATATGCTTTGTTATTACTTCCACCAGTCCCTGCCCGTTTGTTCGGGTTGGAGTTTGGGGGGTCCGTACTGACGATGCCCTCAAATTCCTCACTCCAGGGTCCATTGTTTCGCTGCGTTCTCGGCATACCCAGATCGGAACTGGGAGCTTCGACCTTCACATGGATGACAAGACCACGGAGCCGCACTTGCTGAGCGAAGCGATGCGAAGCAGCGAACATGCACTCGGATCACGTGTCCGGTTCATGACTGGCAAGTGCAGAACCAGGACCAGGACCAGCTGAGCAGTTTGTCCCTGTTTTCGACTTAAAAAGGGGTGTTAGACCAATTGATTCCTTCTCAGGCACTTCGACCCCATCACAGCCCACCTTTGCTTGTGGCACTGTGGCACAGACGCTCGTGCTTCATTTAAGCAGGAAAGAGGCTTTTCACGCTTTGGGACAATCTCCCTCAGATTGGATCCCTTATGACCCCTCTTTTCTTTGGAAACAGTGAGCAAGCATCGCCTGCGTAGGGTCATCGTAGTTGGTGATTTTGGGGTTCCTGGATGAGGAGGCTACCTCAGGAGACGGGTGAACCTCGGGAGCTCAGGTCCTCGGGTAAAAGATGCATATTGACTGAGGTCCTCATATGAACATCACTTATAGGATACGGGATATACATGTATGATTCATCATGTATGCTTGGGACACTGATTTCATTTTTGGGAACGTATGGCAACACTCCTCCAATTTCAACCATTTGTCGTGAGAGAATGGGCTCTTCGGTGCACCAATATGGTGAAGAGCTCGACCTGACCTCTATGGTGAAGCCAGGTGACCCTTGATAGGCTCCAAAATGGCCTCCAGACTTGGCCAGATCGGATCACCCCGCGGCCGCTGGTCGTCTCCAGGAGAACGACTTGAACCCCGCCTGCGCGCTGGATCATGCGACCGTGGTGGCACCACCCAGAGAGAAAGCGTGGCGGGCGGAGTCTGGAGCGAAGCATCAAAGCAACAAAAGTCCATATTGGTTTGGGGGAAGATGTCGGGGGAGAGAGAGATAGAGAGAGAGAGAGAGTGTGTGTGTGTTTGAAGGTCTTGCTTTAAATATCTTTAAATTTAGTACGGAGTGTTCATGTTCATCAAGGCAGTTGTCACGATTGATTCATGTTGATTATAGTTAAAACAACTCTTGAGGCGCAAGCCCCTTAGCACCATCAATCACTGATATCGCTGATGTCATCCCTCCGAGCGTTCCTCTTCAAAAACGCGTAATGGCAACTGCGGAAGGAAATGATACCAGCCCTGAAGAGCACACACAGACACGCACCTGACGTGTGTTTGATTTTTGTTTGACACTGCTCAACTGAAGAGACCGGTCAGCTCCAGTTCTCAGTAGAACCTTGGCAGTACTTCACAAAGTACTTCATCAGCCTGGAAGAGCAAGAAGTCATGGAAGTCTAGAACCTTCCGTCCGAAGCCTCACCATCCTTTCCCATGCTTCACCCGTTTCAGTCCTCAAAACCGTTCACCCGTGGTGTTTGGCGGAAGCTCGGCAGCGACGCACACCGAGCGGAGAGGTTTTGCCCTCCAAGTTCAAGAGCCGCGAGGTGAGCAACACATCGGTCAACCGCGTCGTGGGTTTCACTGGTGGACCGGTGTCCTGGTCTGGACAACACATGAAAACACCATGACTCATCGGGGCGACCTGTCCTGGTTGCGAATTGAGAGGTGCTGTAGTCTTTGAGGGAGAACATCAAACATTTGCCACTACTAGACTATATCAAATAACGTACTGTAGTATCCTTTTCCGTGTTTTATGGATGTGATAGATTGTACTTTATGGATGTGATAGATTGTACTATATAGTATGTTGCTTCAAGCTTCAGTGAATCGATCTCAAGCCTCGGTTTCCGGACCAAGGGCTCTTCTGCTGCGGCGCGGAAGAACCCGGGAACCGGAGCCGGTTCCGAGACCCACATGGAATCGATTCGAATCTTCCAGAGGTCCATCCTTCCAGGTGTGTGGATCTCTTCCCGGTGTATTGTGGATCGGAGGCCAAAGCGTGAGAGCCGTGTCTTTTCTCTCTTTCCAGACCCGGCGATGGGTCAATTTTCCATGAGATCAGATGGAACTCCCAAGACACCCAACGTCGTTTGGGCGATTAAGTTTTCACTCCAAGACGTCTTAAAACTGATAAACTGGAACCTTCAACCTTCCCGGTATTTGGTTGTTTTTTTACACTATGATATTTTTTGGGGGGTTTAATAGAATGTATAAAACTGTACCATAAACAGTCTCTTTAGTCAACTGCCCCATTGCCCCGGCGTCGGGACCGAGTGCACGGTGATCGCGACCGCCAGACCTTTGGAGTGAACAGTCCCATGCCACACCAGATCGACGCGGAGTCCTTGCCGGACCGGGGGGGGGGGGATGGGCCAGTCACTGGGCGCCCGGATCGATGGACCAGTTGACTGGGCTGGAAAAAGGATTGGGTGCAGTGCTTGGTGCTTGCTTGGTGCTTGGGTAAATCCCATGGTGGCAGCGCATGGTCTGCGCTGGCGATGTTTTTGGGGTTTCACAAGGACACGCCGGGTCCCCATGGACTTGGCGGTGTATCACCCTGAAGGGCGTTGCGGCACACCATCAACTGTGTACATGCAAACGTGCAAAAAACAATATGTTGGTGAAAACCTTGACATCCCATGTAAGACATATGGTTTATTTATATATTTACCTATATAAATTGGGCTGGTTGAAAACGGAGTCAATGTCGGTAAATATAATGTCGACCTATCATTAAGCAAATCCCAAGACCAAATACTAAGCATCCCCTAAATAAAGCGGCTAAATGTATTCACCCCTGGACCTAAATATCCCAAAATCTATCCTTGAAAAAGCCTTTTATGTAGTGTTTGTGCCTTTCAATTTATTATTCCTTATCTTACATCCTTCCCTCTGAATTTCATCCCTTGGACCCACCAAAACCCAAAACCTGCTGATCAAACTTGTTTGTGAATTCCTTATTCAAAACCCACCAACAATTGACCAGAATCAGTCTGGAAAGGGTACCCCCCTTGAAGCAACCATACCATAGATATAGTGTACCCGGTGTGTACCCTAAATACAGCTAACGATTTTTGCTGGCAGAACAATTACTGTATCCACAATACTAATTGTCCTTTGATCTCAATTCCAGAAATCTCTCCCCAAAATGTTTTTGTTTTATCTCAATTCCAGGAACCTCTCCACAATACTAATTCCATGTTCATTTCAATTCCAGGAACCTCTTCCCAATACTAAATGTTTACCATTGGATTCCTTGCTAATCTAGCTTCTAGCCATATATAAGTAAAGCCAATATTTCAGACTATTTAAGGTCACCTGAGAGCGGGGGGGGGCCTCCCGTTTCTTAAGCAGAGGTGGACATTAAGTAAATCTTCTAGTCCCATAGGGGCGTTTGGGTGCTCGACATGGCTCATGAGGGTCGAGCCAGTCAACAAGGGTCGCATGTTTGAAAGCCCATGGAATCAGGACCGGAGGCGACGGACGAACAAAGAAGAGCACAACAATCAAAACGACCTCAAGCTGCACCACACATACAGGGGGGACTGACTGGTTGCAGCTCTATGCAGCTCTTTGTGATGGAAACATTATGCTTTTTGTCAAGATGCCCCACAGAAATGTGTGTTTGTTTGTAAGTGTTTGGAGTGGGTTCCAGGTGGTGCGAGACATACAAGACCTTCTTCCAAGACCTTCTTGCGACCAGATCGACATCCTGCGCCACCGCAGGCTGAAACGCCCATGGAGGAGCACTAACGGTCGTTTCACGCGTTGCTTCGTGTCGGGACGTAGAGCCTGGAGATGCTGCAGGGGCCACGTGACACAACGTGTCGGCAACGATACTGCTTCATAAATTAATATATATAAATTTATATATATATAGATTATAAAACATTCCTCCGAGTGTTTGAGTGACTTTGAGTGTTTTGGAGTGTGTATAGATGTCTATATATAGATTCAATTCCAACAAGAATCCAACATTATGTTTGAGAAGACTGGAACATGAAGAGTGCTTAAACATACTTACACTTACTGATCTCACTTACTACTGTACGTATTGTTCCTGGCAACCAAAAGGCGAGATCACTTCAAAAGACGAGTGCCCAATTTGCTGTTAGAATAAGTCAAACGTAGTACACTATTGATATACAACACGTGATATTGAGACATGATAGGCATGATCGAGTCACCCAGAATGTTGTGAAGTTTTGCAGTTGCAAATTCTCATTCCGAAGGCGGAACAAGCAGCCAGTGCTGGTCAAAAGTCGTTGTTCAGTCTCCAAACCATTGGTATATAGTAAACCCATGTAAACCCCATTTCAATATATTTCAATCAACAGAACAGCTGCCATTTGGATCCATTTTTGTTTGTTCCATTCTTTCGCAGGTCTTCCAAGTACTCCAAAACAAAAATGATCAAAATCACGTCTTTCGTGAATCGGCCCTGGTGGGGCCCCCGGTTGCTGTCAGGAGACACACCAGGACCTGATCCCCACGACGGGCGGCACCTATGCCAATTTGGGAACGGTGGAGGCCAAAACGCCCTAGTAGCTTCTTGTTCCTAGTAGTAAGGCCAGGAGCCCCTAGTAGCGTCCTTGCTCCTAGTAGCGATGCCAGGAGCCCCTAGTAGCTTCTTGTTCCGTCCCAAAAATCACCGCGATGGTTCTGAGAACGAAAAGAATTCTCCTGGTGGACCAGGGGAGAAAACCGAGCAACTGATCCTAAAAATGAGCGTTTTTGTTGGAGGACCTGTGAGTGGGGTATGTAACATGGGCGGAAACCAGCTTGGTAAGTGTGATTGAACTTCCAAGAGAGCAACATGGGCCACATCCTGTACCATCTACCACCTCACATGATTCTTGGATGGTGCTGCAAGGGGGGGCGAGCCTTACTTGAGATTTGCTCATGGCAAATTGTCGGAGATTGAAGAAGTTTTGCTGGACTTGTAGAAGGCTAACCTCCCGGAATCAACCATATAATTTATATCGTAAACCAACCGAGAACAAAGTCTGTCCTTGCCATACGCTTTCGATCCTTTCGTTCAAACAAAAAGTGTAGATGCTGCCATTTGCCTGTGCATCGAACCGCCTCTTGGAGGTGTCTCCTGGCAGTACACCGCGATTCCAGCAAGTAGGCAAAGTGATGGGCTGTGTGTGATATACGCTGACAGAGTGGGATTGGAACAGGATGGGAGGCTGAGAATTCAGGGAAAAGAGGTTCCCAAATGATCCCAAATGTACCAATCACATAGACCCCACCGGACATGACAAACTCCATATTAGATTCCAATTCCATGCTGTGGGTCGGTTTTCTGAGCAAAAGAGAAGGGGGGGGTGACAACCATGACCATCCCCATAGAGAAGTTTACAAAATACCTGGACCCCCAGTCGGGGTGGTTGATGGACACCCCTTGACCTCTTGTCGGGGCAAAAAAAAATGGACACTCGAAATCCATGGTGCGTCCGATCTTGTTGCAGGTCACTTGCACGCTGAACCGCAGTCCGATGCCACCGCTCCGTTCACCCGAACCCGAGAACCCGGGCGACCGGTCCACCGGTCGGTTCGGACGGTTCGGGACGCGGTCAGGCAAGTTGGACACTCCCCTCGCCAGGGGCACCCAGCTGCAGCGAGTTCCGGACACGGGTCCGGAGGAGCCAAGCATGACGAAGATGACCTTTGTTCATTGGGTGGCCTTTTTTCATTCAAAGAGTCCTGAGCATCCTCAAAGAAAGCCGAGCTGTATTCATTGGGTGGCCTCCTTTGATTCCTTCAAAGAAAGCGGAGCATCCTCCATCATGTTGGCACATTCGGTTGCAACACGTTTGTTGCCAGCTCAAAGCCAATCAGCGTCCGTTGGCCTCTTCAGCCACACACCTGCGGTCTCAGGAATTGTGCAAACCATGGCCAATCAGTTCATCCCCAAACTCCAAAAAAATGCTATGGTGATCTTGATACTTCAGCCTTCAGCCTTTGGTGTGTTCATCTTCGCCATTCCGCCGCCATCTGCCCCCCCCGACGACGACCACTGGGTCAGCAATCCCCCGTCGGTCAGCACTTCACCACCCGAGGCCACTCCCGGGACCATCGGTACGCAACAGTGCGCCATCGGGTCCTTCCCTCCGCATGGCGCAGTATAGGGAGGTTTCGGTCCAGCCCCCTGGAACGTTCGTGCGAAGGACTGAGATGCGGATGGGTTCCCTATACAGGACGGTTAGACCTTTTTGGGTGTGTGATGGGTGTGTGTCTTTTAACAGGGAGACCTTCTGGCCCCTAACGGATAGACCGGGTAATTTGCTATTTTCCTTCTTCCTGGGGGTCAGCAACAATTTGGGTTTGGGAGGGCTCCCTACTGGAATACACGACGCCCATGTTGTATAGACTCATTGGACGATCACAGCAGCGTGTGAGAGCTGGCATGTCACATGTCACAGCTGAGCTCGAACATACCCAGCACTCCAATGGACTGGCATACATCCCAGTCCTTGGGGAGTTCCTTGGGGCGTTTAAAAAAAGGGTCAATGTAGACATGCATTCTCAGACAACACTCAAGTAAACCATCACTGCAGTGGCTGACGACTTGGTGTCAACATACTCGTCAAGCATTTTGGGGCGGGTACGTATGTAGTTGCTGGTTGAACAAGTGGAAAGCTATCTCCTCGACGATTCAGATTTGGCACAATTGAAGCCGTATGTTTCTCACCCCCAAATGGAAAGGGTTTTGAAGGTAAGACCGCTGTAGTCGTTGCTCATTTTGAGTCGTTCGGAGGATCAATCACCAGAAGCCTTCCATTTCATGTCCGACATGCAATTATAAACCCAAGGGATCCAAAGGAGAAGTTTGGCAGAAATAAGTTGCATGCCAAAATCCACTGACAACAGAGACTTCTCATAGACTGTATACCAGGACATCCAGTACCATCCGGACTACCCAGCCGATGGATCCACAGAACTGAACACCCAGACCGCAGAGTCCTGGTACTAACTAGTATACTAGTTAGATACTAAGTGGAGGCCATCGCTATTAGGGTGGAGGCCATTCCTATTAGCCTCCTTTTGCTAGCAACAAGAAGCTTCCAACCTGCTTCCTCCGCTCGTTGCCCGTCTCCACGACTCCACGTCCCGCGACCGCGCTCGCACCCTCTCCGCCACAGCGACCGCGACCCACCGCGACGCCAGCGTCCTAGCCGCCCCGACCGCGACGCGCCGACTTCAGTCGCTTCAGGCGGGGTGGGTAGAGGGTGGATGGAAGTCCAAGGGCCGGCACTTGAAAGAGAGGAATTGGAACACAGATCCAGATTGAAGGTGGACTTCGGTTCGAAGCTTTTGTTGTCACGACATGCTACTATAGTCTTTTTGACCCAGGTGTTCTCCCCTTCGGTCCGGTGCTTTTGATCGTTTTTTCCAGGCCGACGATGGCTGCTACCTTGGTCGGGGAACTCGGAGAACGCTTTGCTGAACGGTTCAGGGAGGTGTTTCTGTGTTTTTTCTAGATGGGAGGTCAGGGATTTCTCAGCGAAACCGCTCATGATGATTTTGTTGCGAATTGTGTTTGAACTCGATCTAATTATGAGAGGTGTGGTGTTAACTGGTAGCTTTTGGGTTGGTTTCTTCCCACTGGTGATTCGCTGGAAGACTCCAGGAGTCTTCAAGTCTTCCAGATGTCGGGGCACAAGCAGCAGAGAATTGGTGAGCCACTAGCTCCTTAGTGCCATGTCATAAGCAGATAGCATGAGATAGAAAGGTCTGGCCGCCTGGGTCGACTCTCCCACAGCGGCGGACCCCTCGCGGCAGAGTTTTTTTCGGGTCTCTCCAAGGTCGTCCCATCTGACATCACCATTTTGGAGGAAAAGAAGACCATCGGCAAGCCGGGGTGCTTGAAGAACTCTGAAGAACGTGGAAGCTGGGGTGGTGCGGGAATTTGGTCAAACAAATCCAGGGCATGCATAGGACATAGCAATGCTGATGTTTTCTGATCATATTGCTGACTAGTTCGGTGGGAGCCTTTGCTTTGGAAGACCTGGGGTGGACCTGGGGTGCTAGAAACCAAGTGATTCCATATGGGAACTAGATGGAACTACAAGGATAAAACTAGACTCTTTTTGGGGGAGGCCAGTGGTTCTCAGCTCTGCGTAGGTTTGTGTTGGTTGGAGGCTGTGAGGCCGCAGGCCGAAGTGGGCTTGATAAACATGCTGGGCAATAGAATATTGCTGCTATGAATGAAGCAAACTTCCTTGAGATGGAGTATATTTGATTCTTGGAATGTTCTGATTTTAAAGTTCTTGACCTTCGCCAACTGGATGCTTTCAGATCTTCCACATTTGTTGAAAGTGGAGATTCCCAGCATACTTGCCTACATTTGAGGGTCTAAGCCTAAGCAATTTCAAATGAGTATCCCCCAAGAAGTTTCGTAGAAGTACTTCTCCCCTATGGCCCACTCGGAGATTCAGTAATTAGGGTATTCCTATCCATTCCCGGAGACAATGTCCCCTCATCCGGTCCCATCGGACACACAGGGAAGAGTACTCGCATCCCTCCAAGGCGCAAGTTGTGGCCATGGGAGATCACCGGGCTCCTGGGAATGGCCCGGGCTCCTGGGAATGGCCCCGTCTGCTGAAAGCTGGTTGAAGAGGTGCTGGTGGGATTCCTGTCGGGTGACCACCCAATGGACAAACCCAGACGACTTATAGGTCTCCATTGGACCAATTGTTGGGAGCGCTAGGTGAATATGTGATGTATTGGTAATGTGATGTGGATAAATGTTCACATTGCAACAATAACCACTCCTGTGAAAATGTTGAGGTTTAAAACCATGCTCGCCGCAATAACATGGCCAATAATTAACTACTCGCAATAATAAACCTCGGACCTTATAGCTGGACAGCCAGAAAGAGAGGTGTACAGGAGAAAGAGAGGTTTCTTATTACAATAGTAGTCGAACATAACAACATAATATTGCAATACAGCAGAAAGTTGCGTTTATTGTTGCAATAGTTCGAGGATCTTTTTGTGGTACAAGATAATACTTGGTTTATTGCTGTAATCTAGGAGACAGTTGGAACAAACAAACGTAAATTATTGACAAGTTATGCCGATAGCTCTATTCCTAGCTATAAGAAAAGTGTCCGCCTCAAAGGGGGGGCTCGAGGCACTTGATGGCACCGGATGCGCATTTCGACCGGCGCATCCGGTGGGTGACTGCGACCCACGAAAGAGGACGTTCCCTAAACCCCCAAGAAGAGTTTTTTTGGGTGCAACCAACCCATGCGTTGAAGAATGCGTTTGATCATGGCATTGAATGGCTTTAAGTCTTCGGAACCATATAAGTGCATTGGATTGGGCAGGATCCACTATAAGTCATCCGACTCTGACAGCTTAGGCGGTGGGTCGTTGACCCAAAACATGTGTGTTCCGAAACGCAGGCGCCCATGCTGCACATTCACTACAGCAAGTCGAAACCTCAAGGAGATGACCCGAACGTGAAAAAGCTGAGTCAACCGAAACACAATGAAGTTGCTGCTTTGATTTGGACACGCCTGGGATGGGATGTGGATGGCCTATGGCCGGGCGCGAATTGGAAGATTGCGCTGCACTACAAACCGTACCGTGTTACGCCTGGATTTTTCTTGGTGTATAAAGGGGGTCCACCAAATGTCCGTTGGTGAAACACTTAAGCATGTCTATTTCCGGTGCTTCATGTATAGATACTGGATATTACTGGATTATATGACGTGTGTTCTGGGATGGCAACAGCTGTGGCAGGTCACTCATGCATGTGGTTTCAGAGCACTGCAGCCCTGGCAGCTGGGAGGTTGGACCGTGGCGACAAGCGGCAGATCCTCTCCCGGAAATACGACCCGGATGTGCGGGGCTCCAGATTGTGTGCGGAGGTGTGCGGGTTGAACTGGAGACCTTTCAGCGAGCATAGCGCTGAGCCGCCTGCATGAAGAACCAGGGCATGAATGTGAGAAATCTTGATTGGGATATGTTTATTTTGGCTGTTGCACAAATCAGAGCGCAAACCACTCGACATCATGTTGCAACATGCTGCAGCACTCCTTCGATGGATAAATTTGGATCTGATTATTCAATTGTACATGTCTGCAATTCATGCTCAGCGGATGTTCGAGCCAGTTGGCCACCGTTCCAAAATCACCCGAGTCTGGGGTCTAAGGTGTCGAATGTCACTTCCGTCGTGGAAACCACGCGTCCCGCGGCGGCGCAGGACACCTCTGCGGCCAACCAGGTCTGCCAGCTCCGGCAGGAGGCCGTGCGCAAGGAGGCGCGCGGACACGTCTCGTGTGGTGTGGGAGAACGCGGAGCAGGGGAGCAGCATGAGTAGTGTTGTTTTTCGATTTTAGGATTTTTTGACTGCTGCCAAAACCTCCAATGAAGGCAGCATCACTACATTGAAGACTATAAGTATAAGTAAAGTGAAGGAAACCTTCAGGAACGATAAGGTTCACAGAAAAAAACCGATAACGTTGGGAAGAGTGCGCACTACAACACATAAGAGGTTTTGCACGTCGCTCATATAGTGTACGGACTGTGCAGGCCACGGGGCAAGAAGAACACCCTGTTTCTTTGGTATGTTATTTCGAAACATTTCGGGTCATCTCAGACTCAACCTGAGAGTACTTATATTGCCTTTCCAGGAAACAGGCGGAATCTAAACGAACTCATGGCGCCTCAGAGCCTGGATCCCCACCATCGGACCAAGGGACCCTCCGACTCAGCAGTCACCCGACCAAGTGCAGAATTCAGCTGGGAATGAATGAATGAATTGGAAGATGCACTGCAAAAGAACATCATCCATGTCATCCATTCCCAACATTGAGGCTGCAAAAGGCCCTCGTTGCCATCGTTGAAGTCCCAAATGTCACACTTTCCATGGTGACAAGGAGGCCATGAATGGTTATCCAAGGCCGTGAGTCTTCGAACCATGTGGAAAACCTCCGGGATCCACACCGGTTTCACATGCACACTTCACACTCCCTGAAACGTCCTTTCGCCCGGTCGCGTCCACACCGTAGGTCGTGGCCACGAACGTCATGTGGGACACCGCGTACCACGTCCTCAGTGGGTGTGACCGTCCTTGCGGAGTGACCAACCAGGACCATGGTAGACTACCTGTTTGCGGATTGGATCACTGTCTTTATTTATGAGTTGTTTATGTTTTTTGGTGTTTTTGTTCAATAACTTGTTGGCAGCCGTGTTCGCAGCGCTAGGGTATAGAGTAGATGATGGTATAGATTATAGTGATCCAGAATCAATATGGGATGACTTCTTCGCAGGGGATGCTCAAAGAAGCAAACCACCCTTGAAACAATTGTGTTTTAAAGGTGGTTGTATTTGGATCCGGGATCCCAAATGTTTTGGACATCACAGTGTAGCCACACAAATGCATCCTCTCCTTGAACATGATGCGTTTCGACGTCCTTGTTGGTCCTTGATCAGCTCATTCCCTGGATCTCATTGCGGAGCTAAGCACGCGCATAGAGAGCTAGAGCTCTGTAAATCATGGGAGGTGGAGGGATCTTCCCATCAGGGCCATGCCATACGAAGATCACTATTGGATCAGTTTGGATTTGGTGGATCACTATTTGGATTTCATGGTGATCCGAACTCAGGGCGCCATACGGGCTAATACGGGTCCATGATGATTTCAGGCAGTGTCGACGGACGAAGCGCCCGGTTCCTGTTGCGACCTGCGAGCGAACCGCGGAGGTTGCTGATGAGTGGTCTCACATGGTGGTCCTTCCGAAGGCATGGTGGTCCGAGCTGATGTTGATGTTGAAAGACTCTTGCCGAGTGGTCTGGCTAGTAGGTGTTTTTATTGTCCTTTTTGATTGGCAGTTTTAGACAACTAACTAGAGAATCTTCAAATCAACACCTGCTCAACGTGAATCAATGTTGATGAAAAACTCGTGAGAGTATTCGTATTCTCTTCATGTTCTTGATGTGTTTTCAGATCGCTTCTTCCAGAGTTTGGCCACCATTCCGCCAGGTACAACTACCAATCCCGCCTGGTGGCGTTGCCATTCATTTTCTACGGCTCCGACCTGACTCCCCGCGCGGCGAACGACGAACGGGTGTTCATCCGGACTTGAAGCCATAGAACCAGGTGCTCGAGAGGCTCCCCAAAAAGAAGGAGTCAGTCTCTATAGTCCTTTTTGTTCCCGCGCACCCTAGCTGCCGTAGCTCGGCCACGGCCATCCGTGTTGGTCGAAACAAATCGATCCAACAAGCCACCCTTGTCGTCTATACATTTACAACATATAAATCTGCTCGATAAACCCAGACCATGTAGGTGCAATATCGTGCAATCGGCTAGAGTCATCAATGGGGTAAATGCATCTACCAGAAGTCACAAAGGGGTGCCTTTTTTGTGGATATAGGGGTCCCATTAGATCTCTTCAGTATCCACTCACGTATGGACTCAAAACCCCACCCCTGTGTGACTTCTGGTACCAAAAAACACATACTTATTCCGGTCTGATCCTGTGGGGTAAGGACGGACCAATCCCACCTTTGTCGCCCGAAGCCGACCGGATGGACGGACGTTCCGAGGCGGAACCTTCGTGGGTCCGGGCGCCGAAGATGTCACGGGAGGGTGAAGAACGTGGCCAATGGGAGGGTGAACAAAGAGGATGGTTGACTCTCTGGAGGATTTCTGAAAGGGGATCCTAAGAAGTGAAGATGTTGCCCAATTGCATCAGGCAAATAGTAAGTTCTGTATCTTAGATACACAGTTTTTGGTTTGTTTTATATGTGTTTATTTTGTTTTCTTGTGGAATGCTGAGTCATTGTTGATATCGTTGTTGTAGCCGTGCATGTCGGTGCAACCGCAGGTCGCGTGATTGGGGATGTGTTGACAGGCGTGGATGGGGCCGCGGGATGGACCGGAGCCGATGGTCCTTGAGTCGTACTAATGTTTTAGGGGTGCTTAGCTGGGCACGTTGGCTGGAGTGTTGGTTAAGTACATATTCCGAAATGGATGGATTGTCCCTTAAAACATGGAGTATGAACCCCAACTCCACGTCTAAGAAGGTTCCATTCAGAGCAATGAATTGCTCAAGCAACCGTAAGCAACCCATTTCCTTGAAACTGTTTTGGATTGGGGACGCAGATCCAAGATCATCTAAGATCATCTAAGATCATCACATCGATGAAAGATTCTTGGCCACACATTCTCGGAGCCTTCAAAAATTTGGTGTGACACTTGCTGCGACCAGTGAGGTCCAGGAAAGCACCTTAGGCGTTGAAAGACGGTGTGAATCTCCCGCAACTCTGACTCACTCTTCTCATCCGATATCGTTTAGAATTATTAGTTTACACATTATGAAAGACATGTAATTAAGACATGAAGCTCCAAACACGTTCTCAAACTCCGCCTTCCTTTGGGTTCCCCGCACTCCGCACCCAAACTCCGCACTTTGCCACGAAAAGAAACGATCCCTCCGGGACGGCATGCCACGGCAGAACTGCCTCAGGCCGCAACGCCGAGTTCGAGCGCGATCGCTTCTTAGCCTCACTGCCGGCCAAGGCCGCAGCGGTCTTTGCGACGGTCTGCAGATAACGGTGCAGTCTTAGAAATCGGAACTACGGTCCCCGGTTTTCCCCCGAAGTTGGGGGTTTTCACCGGGGATGAAGGTGTCATCAGTTATCCATCCAAGGGATCTGGATTCGGCAACTGGATGGGCTCCCAAGTTCGTTGCTTTTCAGATTGGACAACTGCAAGAAGTGACCTTGCTCCCCCCTCATACCAGTTTATAGACATGATCTTTTTAGGAGGCATCAATGATGGACGAATGCTGCATGTTGCTTGAGAACGACTCGGGGACTCCGGACTCCAACCGCCGAGGCGACCCAAACGAACCGCCCGAGCCCCGAACGGCGCCGTTTGACCTCGCCGCTCGCGGCGGAGGTCTTCTATAGCAACTGAGCTGGTTCTCCGCAGCGCCGCGGGCCAGGCTGTGCACGGCGAGCGGTTGGAAGGAGTTTTATCATGAGTTATTCGGGCTTGGCTAATGTCATGAATTTAGGTCATTTGGGTTTCACCGAATGAGGGCTCCAACAGCACTTAAAAATACTTAAGATATACGCATAGTGACACTAAAGTAGTCTGAACGAGATAGTGTGATTTGCTACTAAATTAGTCTGAACGAGATACTGTGACATGACCTCTTACTTGAGTGGTCTAAACGAGATAGGACCCCCACATAATAGATAGTGAATAGGAGGTTTAGTACCAAATAAATGCCGCCGCACAAAATAAACAGAGTAGCTCCATCACGTTTAACGAATAGTACACTGTTTTGTGTTTTTGATTCACTAACAAAGACCAAGGTTACATGACCGTTTGGTCTACGTTTACACAAAGAGGTTGATACAACTTATAGAGTATGGCGCGTCACGCAATCTAGCGCCCTTGATGCTGGTGATGGTCCGGGACAGTCGGGACGGGATCCTCGGTGAACGAGATCCGCCCCGAAACGAGCGGTCGTTGGACCCCCCCCTTCCGGTCGGTGGCCTGATCGGTGTGGGCGGTCGGTGAAGCAAAATCATCTGATCGATGTGTTGCTCGTACGAACGATGGTGTGCTGTATTTGGGTGTGCATGAATTCTTAGTCTTATAATGAAGTGCTGTAGTTGAATCATGGTTGCGCATGCGCTAGACAAATTATAGAATCGATTTGTTTAACACTCATCCAGGGTCCAACTTGTTTGCATTGGTATGGATGAGCCATGGATTCCATGATGTTTAATGTTAATTGGTATTGAAAACAGTCAGCAAGAGTCACGTCAAAATCTTGGGCAATCGGTGGAATTCCTCTTTTGCGTGCATGAGAGTATCTGAAAAAAGTAAAATAAAACGTGTAGACTAGACTCCGCTTCATTGATATCTTCCAAAACAACCAAAAGTCGGATCGCATTCGCAGGCATCAGGTTCCCACATCGTATCCTCACTTGTCGAACTCCACGGACGTCGGATGTCTCACCGCTGGAGACCCAACTACGGTATCGTACGGTGAGCTAAGACAGTAAAGACCCCAAGACTTTAGAGGACTGAATCTCTAGATGCTAACAGCCCAGAAAAGAATTGTTATCCCTCTAAGATCTCGAAGTGACCCGTTCTGGATGTGTTTCAATACATTTCCGGACCCTCGACCGGGCGCAACTGCAGTGCGCCCACGAACGGGGCGCAACTGCAGCGTGTTCTGCCATGGCTGCGGCACGGGCGAATCACCACTTTGACGCCATGCGACGGGCGAATATAAATCAAGGACATAATGTTTGGTGTCTGGACTTAGTGGTGTCAAGCCCAGCGTCTTGTGAGGATCAAAGAAGGAACAAATCATACTGTAAATCAACTTGCAGTGGAGGATTGAAGTGAGGGATATACTACAGTAAATCAAATATCCAGTTCGGCCCTTCTTGACATATAGATTAATTATAAATACAATATAGCCAGAATATATTTACAATGCTTACACGTCATGTTTTGACGAAGTCAATTCCGGAGCGCTCTCATGCCTAGAGGCTCAAAGCGAGGGTGAACACCGAATCCGCTCAGATCTAGATGTTTGACCAAAGGCTCAATTGAAAAAAGATTAAAAAGAAGCTACTAGGAACAAGTGCATCGCTCCTAGTAACAAGTGCCTTACTAGTAGTAACAAGGTTCGCTACTAGGAAGAAGTGCCTTACTACTAGTAACTGGGCCCGACCCGGTCGGCGCCTACATGACAGCCTAGTCTCCAATCACGGTGCCGGTACCACCGCGCCATCCGTTCGCCCAAACGGTTCGATTCCCGGACCCATGCGGGACAGAACGGGGAAAGCGCTTGGTTGGTCCGTTTGGGGAAAGCGCTGGGTCTATCACTTCGCGACGGAGCGGTGGAGAGGTTCTTGAAGCAAAACACAGTTGAACATCAAATGGAAAGAAGATTGAACCGATGTTCCCACAAAACTCCTTTTTTTTCCGCGGGAAAAAAACAACAACTTATAAATACAAAAAAGAACAGTGGGTGTGACAAGAACAATAAGAACAAACGTGTTCCCACCAACAACAAATTGAACATAGTTGAACAGATGTGTCTCAGACATGTTTTCGTGATGTCTCAGACATATCAGATCTTTGCATCTCTGATCGAATGGGCAAATCGTTGAGAATCCGATCATTGCTTTGAAGGGGGTGTCTTTGTACGCACTGCTTTATTTTGTGACTGGTAGAATGGTTTGCAAATCGCTCACATGACAACAGGCGTTCCCAAAGGCAAGTGGACTGAACTTCCTCTTGTGCTGCTTAATTTGCTCTTGTGATCCCGCACAAGTTACAGCCAAAGGCAAGGCTACGATAGGTGATTGAGGTTTGTTACATTCCTTTTTGATTTGATTGGTTTCACCTGTCACCTGGTGCAGGTTCTATACATGCAGGTGACATTCAATCCCAACCCAAATGTGATCAGTTGTGATGACTTGGTTGTCCTTTATGCCAAGCAAGAAGAAATGCATAGAAATGCCCGATGGCGTGGAGGGACACCTTGGGTTGTCCCCAGATTTGCGAAGTCAGAAGTGACGGATGTTTTGAGACAGTTCTTTTTGGTGGCCGAGAGAAGTGGAGGATCTGAGGAGAGCGCAGGATGAGAAGTCAATTGTCAATTGAAAGCCTTTCGGTTCAGTTATTTTCAGTTTATTTGGAAACATGAGGTCAAATTCGTCGAAGAGAAGTGGACATGACACAGATATATATTGTATATCAGAAAGAAGAGAGAGATGGAGAGAGACTATATATAGTTTCAGGCACTGTGCCAATGGCCACCGAGCACTGTCGAATCTCGGTTTGTTTAGGCACGCGGCTGATGATGGGCTTTCAGAAAAAGGGGTTGCGCCGCTTGCGCACATTCTAAACGATGAGGGGGGAAGATGACTGGGTGAGTGTCAGTGTCCCATGGTGCTTCGGTTCTCGGTCTAGGAAGGTTGCCGGAGCTTCTGGTAGAAAGTAGCACTGTAAGTCGGCGTCCCATTTCTTCCTAACCTAGATCAGAGTTCAACACTCATGCAATTCCAGCTTCTTGCTGTGGTGTCCGCAAGCATTTTGTGTGGAAATGACGGTTTTGATGGTTTTTGCAGAAGGTAGTTGAAGATGTTGGAGATGGTGTCCCATTGGGATTGGGCAATAAAGGGTGACTTCTCAAGCGAATTAGTGACGTCTCTCGATTGTGTTGCCCCTGGGGGATGGATGACTTCACACGAGCACGAGTGACTTACCACCGCCAAGTAGTGCCAAACACTCACAAATGATTGCAGGGATCTAAGGCATGATCAGAATATGGAATATGTCAGAATGATCCTTGAACTTGAAGCTCCCCTTCCGAAAGGGCATGTTGGTTAAGTTTGTTGGTTGCTTCTCTACTTGTAAGGCCCTGCATGGCACTCCATCAACAAGCATTTTGTTTAGGAGCCCTAGCAAATCGTGGTGGATTGATGTGAATTGTTCATTTGACGACTTGAGCAGATGGCACAAACCTGAACTGAGATAGCTGGAAAGGGGATGCCGCGCGCATTCTTGAGCCAGCTCTGGAAGTGTTTTGTGCCGCCTTTGAAGCGACTGCAAACCATTTGGGTGGTTCAGTTCCAGTTTATTTGGGAAGGTCGTGTTTGTTTGCACCCATGAAGCATCCGCAAAAAGTCGCACATGTCTTCATTATCCTTCCTCTTAAATCCAATGCATTGGGGGCACTTGCAAGCAGGGTCCGGGGTTGGGAAGACTTTTCCTCTTTCTCGGGTGGGCTGGGTGTCGCCGATCGCCATCGCGGAGGTACACTCCTCACGCGTCGGACCTCACGCCCTTCGAGTACTCGGTGGCGAGCACCATCAGCCCATTGTACTCTCCGGCCGGACGTCCCGGAGGGCGACCGGGGGAGAGTTCCGACAGGGCAGGACAAGATGCAACTGCATGGAGAAAATGAGGGAAAACAAGTGGTTAATCCATCAGAGGGCAATGATCCTGTTCCAGGCTTTTTCAAAACACGTCTGAGCTCCGGACCCCAAGGGGGCACTTGTTGGGTGGATAGTTCATGGAGATATCTCCTGCAAGGCCCCCCCAAACAAATTAAACATGATAGAGAAGTCATGAATATTCCAAAGTCCAAGATTGTAACATGTTCTGGACACCAACATCGTGGTGATTTTCTCCTTGGAGACGGGGCGTTTTGGGAGTGAGACCTGGAAGACCCGTGCCACCATACAGGGAGAGGCACAGAATGAGAGAACAGCGCCAGGAAGTCGACCCTCAACGAAGTAAACCGGCGATGATTTGGTGTCCGCTCCGGCCTTAGGCTAACAAGAAGGAAGAGGATGACAAGGACTGGCGGTCAGGCTGAGCTGTTGAGGAATAGAATTCTGGGCATGTGTTTGTTTTTTCCTTACCCACTTCCTCGACTCGTCCAAGGGATGTCAGTGAAGCAACTTTGGAAGAATTGGATCACATGGCCAGTTTCGATGTGGCACTTTATATACTGTATGTAAATATGTATTCTATCGAGATCTATATAGTATAGCCAGCAGATTCTGTTCCTGACTGCTAGCCACGTGTTCACCAGAAGGGCGCCCGGTCTGACGGAGGACATGGATGAGTTCGACTACTCCCCAGGGTCCGGAGCTAAGTCACTTGGGTGATGTGTGGTCCGCAGCCAGATCCGACGGGTGTAAGCTGCATGTTTGGTCAGCCATTGATAGGGAGTGAGCATGTGTAAGCATGTGGTCCAAACATGTGTAGTCTGGTGGATGAACAACAACAACAACAACAACAACAACAACAACATAGGGCCAATTGAGGATGTTTTGGAGGATCTTTGGGGAATTTGTTCGGCATATAATATATTATATATATATATATGTTTTATGTCCTGAGGTTGATGTCGGCCGCAATTTGTTGTGGACGGTCGAGGTGTGAAAGGACGAGGTGTCGGGGTGTGAGATACTGGTGGTGCCTTTCTGCTAGAGACACACCAAGGGTGTGGAGCCTTTGTTGGAACGAGTGAGACTCCTAGAAAGGGGTACGAGTTTGACAACCTGATGATTTGCAACACTTGATGGCTAGATCATTTCCTTACTCTTGACCAAAGCCACGCGCTACCCAAGACAGAATGACACCATAGTTTTCCTTGCAAGAACCAAAACATCAGAGAAAGTCGCAAATGTGGCCAGATCAATCTGAGAATCCAGGTAAACATGTAGACATATGTCTATATATATATATTATATATATATATAGACTGTAGATTCTGAATATAGATGCACATGATGCATCGACCCCCCGTTCGATGGCAGCGATTGAGTGTGCGATGGCAGCTCAGCGCACCCAGGGCCTCGGTGTACAGCCGCAGCGCACCGAAGACGGGCCAGTCCATGGCGAGCAGGGGGACTGAGAGCGACGCTCGGGTGGTCTCCCGGAACAGGGACGATCAAAGGACTGGAACCGGTAGACCGAATTGTACCGATGTTTACCAGTAGGTAGCTGAAAATGGTCCATGGGTTGTTTGTGAGATGTTGCGAGTGCATGATATTGCATGATCACTTCCACATCGAAGGACTTTTGAGAAGTGGACCACCCACCTTTCCCCAGCAAGACTTTCTCTTTTGCCTAGGCTTTGTAGACTCCTGCCAGCATACCTTGTTTGCGGGAGTATGCTCTCACGGATGGTGACCTGCTCTCCATCTCCAGCGACTGTCCAGGAGGGAGACTAGTAGCGTCCGGACGCTCCTAGTAGACATGCCCTTTACTACTGGTACGTAGTTTCTTGTTCCTAGTAAGGCCTGGAGCCCCGTTCGTAGCGTCCGATCCCTCCTTGTCCAGGTGGGAGATATACTCCGGCCAAGACGCCGGGAAGTGTGTTGGGGTGCCGAGCCGACCGCAGGAACCTATTTGGCCGTAAAGGGTCGGAAGGAGCTCTCAAAAGGAACCATCGTCATGTCGAGGTTGATATGAACACTGTGTTCCTGTTATTGTTTTTCTTTTGATTGGACCTTTAGACCTTTGGAGTTGTTCTTTTCTTCTCCCAGCCAATGGTTGTTCTTTTGTGGATATGGTTTCAACCAATCCGAACTTATCAAAATGCCCAGATTGAGTCGATTCACACGTCCAATGCTGGTGGTTTGGGGGGGCAAAACCTCGCCCAGCCATGACTTCGTCGACCGAGTCGAACGAGGCCTTCGTCGAAGGTAGGACGTCAGCCCGCAACTGATGGTGAAGATCCGCAGTGGAAATATTTTGAGCATCAACATGAGGAAGAAAGATGTTCACCGTTAAATATGTTTTTACCATGCATCCCAACATGGTGAAGATCCGCAACATGAGGAAGACAGATTTTGCGTGTTCCGTGTTAAATCCCAGAGATCATCCCAGATCATATCATATATATATAACCTTTCGAATCTGTTCAATCGATCCATTTCTTATTCCATGGAATTGAGCACTCTGATGGTTCTGTTTGTCCTATTTCCAGAACACTTCCAAAGAAACACACGGGATTCAAAGCAAGATCAGCAACATTCAGCAATCCTCGAGGAGGTTCCGGAGGGATTCACACCATCTTGCGGGGCTCTACTGGACCCGAGACACCATCAAAGGGCTCTATCCCATTCGACTGGACCCGGGTCCATCCACATCTCAGCAAGGTATGCGCCCAAGACTGCCATGTACACGCCTTCCGCGATGAGGCAACCGGTGTCAGCGTTGTGGTGCGGTGCATGCTATCATCGCATGCTTTGTGGCCGAAAATGATCGGTTCCTCTTAAGGCAACGCCCAAGCCGATGCAGGGGTAATCATTCCATTTCGCGACACATGCAAACTGGGTGGTTTGGTATGGCTCAAGACCCTGGTGATACTGAGAGCAATCAGGGCGGTTGTAGCTCGGATCCCTACAGGTCCAGTCCGACCCAGCAAAGCCGGATCTTTTACTTCATTGAGTAGTGTTTTTGTATGTTTTGTATGATCAACTGCAGGAAAATGAGGTCTTTGACCTGTAGAGTATAGGTCTTTATATGTCGTTATCATCCTTGTAACCACGCACGTGAACCACTTTTCAAGCCAAAATGAAGTAGGAAGGAAGTTTTTCGGCTGGCTTGGCGGATTCCTGTGACCAGTGGACGGTTCCGAGTCTGGGTAAGTTGAATCTGGCCCACAAGTAGATGAAATGGTTTGCAGAGTAATATACAGTAATATACAACAATATACTTGTCATATACAGTAATCCATTGTTATATTAATCCATTGTTATCTACAGTAATATACAACATGTTATACACCATTATACAGCTAGAGCCCATGTGACGACCCTTTTACTGGGTGGGTGATTCTGATCCAACATAGAGGTCACTCAGGTTCTGGATCATATGGAGAAATGGCTCGGTAGATGAACTTGACAGGACTCCATGGACTCAAAGGGACCGCTCGCCACGTCCGCTCGCCACGTGCAGAAAGAAAAACATTAAACATCAGGCCAGGACTTCGGCAGCGTGGACAAAGCAAACAAAAACACCACGGACCTCCAAAAATGAACTGGTGAACCAACAAAAGCACAATGTCAAAAGGTGCTAGACCAAAAACCCGCAAAAGCACCTCACAGAACCACCTTACTAAAGGGTTCAGGAAAAAGGACTCAAAAAGCAGACATCCTGTCCGAAGTGAAATTCGTGAGAGGCACCGTGGAGCCCTGGTTGATCCAAGTCCGGTGTGGATGAAAATAGGAGAGACCTCCCGGGCAACGACCCTCCTGCTTCAGTTCTGCAAGAACATATGGACCAGTCTACCCAGCCAGGGTCAGGAGGTCTCTCTATTACGATCCAATCAACACCCAAGTTCTGTATCCTCTACATAGTCGTTACTGATTAGCTTCTGGTTACTAGTAGCTATTTGCTCCTAGTAGTAATGCCCTTTGTTACTAGTAGCTTCTTGCTCCTAGTAGTAATGTCAGGAGCTACTAGTAGCTTCTTGTTCGTAGTAGCGATGCCCTTTGTT
>CAXAMN010014447.1:709332-726439 GCA_963970005.1 Durusdinium trenchii
GTAGTAGTAGTAGTAGTAGTTGTAGTAGAAGTCAGTCGCTTCCAGTGTGCTTTGGCCGGGTTTGGGCGGTGATTTTAGCCCATGTTGGAAGACTTGATCTTTCATGGACCAGTCTTCCAGCACTGTTTGGAACATGATCAAACAGGCACCAAACAGTCACCAAAAGCATCAGCATCCTCCTAGAGGATTCCGAGAGCTTCTCACCCAACCAGGCATTTTTCTGTGAACTTTCGCCTGCTTTCATCACTGCTTTCTTCCACTGTTTGCGCTTCTCTGGCTCATCGTCTTCCAGTTGTTCGAGTGTTCGGCTCGAGGACGCAGAGGGGCTGAGGGCTTTGGCTCTCACCGAGGATTTACAGAAGCTCTTGGATGGCGCCCCTTTGCTGCGTCAGGCCCTAGACTCTGACGAAACGACCTGGGAGGAAGTACACAGTGCGTCTGGGGCGGAAACAGGTGTCAAAAGGGGAACCCGTTTTTCTGGCCTGTCATGTTTTGTCAAATATGATCATATAATATGTGGATTTTGACTCGGCCTGACTCGGCCATGTGGTGTGGCTGTTGTTTATTTCGAATGAATTGATCGGCAGAAGAGCAAGCCTTGGACTTCCGGGTTGGACTCTCTGATGGTTCTCCACCAGCCCCTGGAAGATCAATCATGCAAAGATCTGCAGAGTAATATAATATATAGGGTTCATGTGCTATACTGTTTCTTCCCATGACACCCTTGTTTCGCAAACGTTGTTGCATCATATGTGGTGCATCATGGCTCGACTGTCAAGCGCTCCTACCTTATGGCCCTGCCGTTGAGATCATCGAGTTGGAGGGAATAGGGATTCCTTGAACCATGTTGAACATGCTGAGATGCTGGCTACTACCACTGACAAAAGAAGTGGTTTGCTTCTCGAAGCCCAGCACACTGCTCCAGCTCCCCAATGCTCCCCACATCCGAAGCACGCCTTTGCCTACCGTGTCACTGGATTCTTGAAGCAGGAAAAAGTCACCCCGCAATCCGAGATATGATAGTGCTAGCTGCTAGCTGTAATTTTGCTTGGCCATTGTTTGGAGCGTAGGTGTGAGGTCTGGGGGTCAGGCTTCCAGGCGTCCAGGCGGCCCAAAAAAGCCGGAGCGACATGTCCTTGTCCCGGAGATGGCTCTGAAGAGATGAGTTGGCTTGCTTCCGTTCGGAAGCAAGCTGATGGCAGACAGCCCGTTCAGAAGGACTTTGAAGAGACGCACAATCCATTTAGCTTCTGCCACGCCACCAGGGGGAGGGGATGAAAGCGTCCAAGGGCATAACATCAGTCCTTTGACTGGCACATGGCAAGGAATGGGTGGCATGGATCCAAAGTTTCCAAAGGAATCTCCATTGGGTCATTCATTCCCTCATTCCATCTCATACCAGTCAGTTGATGCTGAAACAAAGCCCCACCAAACAGCGCCGAAACCGCTGCTTCCGGTTCGAGTGAAGGCTGAGGCTCCAAGAGCTCTCAGGCCCGTGGCTGGAAAGCCCCCCCAGCAGAGCGCGCCACGCACGCCTGCAGGGGGAAGTGGCTATAGAAGGAAGAGTAATCCCAGAGGTGATCGTGGTTCCAGCAAAGACTTGGAAGAGTGAACATGAAATCAGCAGATTTTTACAATACTTCTTGTCTTCTTACGAGCAGACTTCCCATGAAACATCCTCAACGTAGCCCACCCCTAACGCTGAACAAAAGATGATCTCAATATATCTCAATGTCAAGCCAGCTAGAATCCCACACAAGGACTCCATTGGGCGGGGCAAAATGGGCCGCTGGCGGCCCATTTGGCCGCCAGATTTGCTTTTCTTCATCACCGCAGAAATTCCCCTGCTTCAATCCATCGAATCCCTTTCCGGGTGAACCACTCCGGAGTTCGGGTGCTTGTTCGCTTCTGCCATGGGCAACGCGAGCCCAGCCTGTGCGTCCAAGCTGAGCTGCTCGGTCGAAAGTGGCGGAGAACACCTGGAGCACCTGTTGAAGACGGACACGCCTAGCACAACCTGCAACAAACACACTCAATTTCATTTGGGCTTGTTGATTAACAACCTCCAATTTGGATTGCCAAAACTGTTCATGATAACATGTTCTTTCATGTTCTTTTGAATAAACACATTATATGAAACACCACGGTGTTCATCATATTTCAAAGGCTTGAGGTGCCCTTCTCTCTCGCACCGATGTCCACGACTGAAGTCCCTTTGGAAGAATCTTTGTGAATAAGCATACCTGATTACACCTGAACACACCTGGACCCTATACCGATCCGAAGTGCTAATATCAGCTGTCACCCCTTTAACTCTCCACGAAAAGCCACCATTTCGGAGACTTGTAGAGTCGTTTGCTGGTACACGCTATACATCAAGACTGCTTTACTTGATTTATCTCATACTATCTCACACATGTCTTTTGACTAAAGGGATGACATCCAGGGAAAATCAACTGAAGCACATTGTGTTCTTCCTCCAAAAGATGAATCCTTGTCTCCGACGGACAGCTGTAGTTTAACAGGTTGCGGCCAAGTGGAAGCGCAGCGGCCGGGGCAGCTAAGATGGGAGCCGCGGTCGAACGGGCTGAGCAGGTCGACTGTGAGCTACAGCAGTTGAAGTGATTTTGGAGATGCCAATCACCGATAAGCTGAGTATAGTTCATATTTTTTTGATGTTGAGAGCCAAGGCCAAATTATATATATGGCTTTCAACGGATGGAACGGGAACACCGAACCTGGATTGTGTTTGGAAATGATATCGATTTTAGATGGGGACCATCGAAGGTTTTGTTTTTGACCTTCGAGCACACGTGATCTCATTCAGACATCGAAGATCGCGTGGATCCTGAATCCTGAACAACCAAAGGGTGAAGGCAGTTAGACCCCCCAAACCTACCCCAACCACTTTCTCAGGAAGAACCCGGAAATGTAGGGAGGCTCTGAAAGTATGGGCCATGTTTGGATATGTTTGGTAATCCATGTTTAGCAGAGGTGGCCCCCCAAACCCCCACTTCGGCTCCGGCCAACCGGCCCTTGATTCCACCAGGCCTGATCCGGAGGAGGAAGAGGCCGGATCGCTCTCGGTGCATTGGGCTTGGATCCTGGGGCACCGGACGTGGTGGAACGAGTGCCAAAACGCAGGGCGAGCAGACCGAGATGATGCAACAAACCCGCCGCCTAGTACTGGTGAGTAACCCCCTGGGTTGTGATATAGATACGGTAGATCATGATTTTAAGCTTTCTCTTCCAGTCCAGCATGTCGGAAAGGGGTGTCGATGTGACCTTGCGAACGTTGAGAAAGGAGACCAAACCATGTCGACGGAATCTTCACCTCAAGTGGGAGATTCATTCCAATGCGCCTCAGAAGACCAACCGCAGCTCCAACCAATGCGCCCCACCGCCTCACGGCCTCACCTCGACCGCCTCACCTCGACCGTCCGTGCAGGAGGATCCTCAGTACGACGGCTCCGAGCGGGTCGATCGCTCCGGTCTGGGCTCGAAAGACTCGCGGCGGAACGCGCGCTCCGTTCAGGACGGGTGACGGCGAACGGATTTGCCAGGTTTCAAAGGACATACACAAATTTTAAAGGCAGGGGAGCAACGGCCAGTCTTCTTACGTTGCCCAACGAAGATACAGAAGACTGGTGGAAGCATTCAGGGACGCCTGAATGTGTACCTGCCATTTTCCTATACCGTAAAGAGCTAATGAGTTCCCTCCGTCTCACCCATGTTCAACAATACAAGTGACGCGGACTCCTTCACCATTCTGCTTGCCAGTCAAGGTCTGCGGTTATTGTATTCACTAGAGTGGGCTACCTTCACCGATTCAGCTCTTGTGAGCATCTCTCTAAGTGTGTGCCGCCACAGAGTCCCACTGCGGGCTGTGGTGTTATCCCCACCGAGGGGCTCAGCATGTGCATAGACCCAATTTGTTGGGGGATCCCTTCTGATTGTGCCTTTCCTTCACGTGAACTTCACTTGCAACCCCACTGGCTTACGGAACTGCACGAGACTGCTGATTGAACGCCGCAGGGCTTACTGGGATTGAATGCTGCAGGGCCCACTGACTTACCTGCGCATGTGCGAACCACGAAACGACACGAAACGAACTCAGAGTACGGCCGACCGTGACGTGAGGGAAGTGAGACACATGTCACATGAGGCTTTTAGGATGGGGGGCACACTGATTTTTTATTCCACGGGGGGTGTTACATATCAGAATTTCCTTTTTGTAATAATTTCTAGTGGAATCCTTTTTTGGCATGGAGGCCTGACGTATATGTCAGTACCCCCCTCTGGAATAACAAAGTACAACATGTCGGTGAATGAAGTTGAATCATCTGATTTGAATGGCTCCATTCGTTCTTGTCTCAAGCCAACAGGTAAATGAAAAGGAATGAAAAGATAAGCATCAATCAAACCCAAGTGCAAAATAGACTTCAAAACACATAAAGGAAACAATAGAAGTCTTTTGACATGATGTTGAATGACCTCTGGCAGAATAATGTCCAATGATTTTATTATTCCTACCCCATCAAAGTTACATGGAGGATATTCACAACACCTATGTAAAAGGGTGTTGGAATTATTAATAAACTATTCTGAGAGGGGGGTTACGTCCACCCCCCCAAGGCACCCCCCATCTTTTAGGTATCAGGTGAAGCTTTAGCCAAGGGAGATAAGAGAGCACCGTATTCGGCCAAACGTGACGTGAAGGGAGTGAGAAATGTGAGGCCTTTAGGTATCAGGTGAAGCTTTAGTCAAGGGAGCGCCGTATACGGCGAAACGTAACGTGAGGAGAGTGAGAAACGTGAGTGGGTTTTCTGTTTTGGTCCGTTGGGTTTTTCTTTCCTGCTGTTCCTTTTCGTTTTCTTGAGGCCTTTCTTTAGGTTCCAGGTGCCTTTCAGTCAATCGAGCGCCGGTTACGGCTTTGCTTGAGCGCCGGTGACGGCAATACCTTCGGGCCACCCCAACCCACCCTCCCCCTACCTCCTTGCACCTAATCCGTTGCTATCCCACCCGCTATCTAGGGTAATAGAAGGAAATCGCACTCAACATACTTGTGTGTTGGTGCCTTTCCTTCTGTTTCTCCTGTCCTAGTCCTACCTACCCGGGCGGTCTAAGACTAAAGTCCCGCTCGCTAACTATTGCATTTACTTCATTCCGCTACATTCCGCTAAGTAATAAGTAATTAGAAGGTTTCATAAATAGTGGGCCTCGTCACTACACCTACCTTTCTCTCTTGCCCTCTTCGTTTTTTTTTCTGTCTTTCTTTCCTGTCTCTCTAAGGCTTGTTAGGTGGCCATTTTAAAGTGGCGCGTTGATTTTGTCGGTTTCCGGACAGCGATGTGTGGTCCTCTACCCCTATCTTTCCTTCTTGCCTTTTTTCTCTTGCTCTTTCTGTCTTTCTTTCCTTTCTTCCTAAGGTCCTAAGGCTTGTTAGGTGGCTATATAGGTGCTCGGGATCCTGAACCACATCTCGTTTTTCCACGGAAACCCTTCAGAGCGCCGGACCACGGCTCTGTGTGTGTGTGTCGCTTCCTGTGGCAAACGACATACACAAATTGTAAAGGCAGGGGGGCAACGGCCAGTCTTCTTACGTTGCCCAACGAAGCTACAGAAGACTGGTGGAAACATTCAGGTACGCCTGAATGTGTACCTGCCATTTTCCTATACCATAAAGAGCTAGTGAGTTCCCTCCGTCTCACCCATGTTCAACAATACAAGCGGCGCGGACTCCTTCACCATTCTGTTTGCAAGTCAAGGTCTATAGTTTGCAGCGGGTATTGTATTCACTAGAGTTGACTACCTTCACCGATTCAGCTCTTGCGAGCATCTCTCTATAAGTGTGTGTGTGTCCTGTTCTTCGGATCCCCATGGAGATGTTTTTGGTTTGGATCTATCCTTGGAAAATTTCCTCTATATGAAATGTTTGTGGGATGATAACCGATTATAAAGGGGTGATGTTTTTTCCCAATGGAAGATGGGGCTTAGTCGATGGGCGTGGGTCAAAATGGGTTTGCTAAGCAGTACCCTACAAATGACGGAAGGTTGGCGTCCCTTGGGCCCTTGTTCATGTTCATGGGTAGCCCGGGTTACCCACCGACAGTTGGAACCGAGCAGGTTTGCGAATTTGTATACAGTACACATATAGGAGTGACTGGTGACTGGCTGGAACACCATCGGCCCCTTTTCTAGTCCAGGTGTGATGGATTCAGGTTCAACTTAGGTGTGTGAAGTGACTTTGATTGACTGATTGACATTGCTGTTCCAAATTGATGTGCAATGATATGCAACGCAGGGACTGCAGAACTGGTGAAATGCCGCAACCCATGGGGCGGGTTCCCTGCAATATATGACCCACACAGACCCATGGATGTTTGCAAGAAGACACATTCACCAATAAGAAACCTGGCAACTCAGTCACGCAAGAGTTTGTTTCACCAAAAATGATACAAATTTCGACTAAAAGTCCTACACTCAGGATTCCAACTACGTTTCAGAGTGGATGGCACAATTTCCCCCAAGATGTCCTTTAAATGGGTCCATAGGTCCATATAAACCACCGGACTTGGGGGCCCAAAAGTGCCATCTGCCGGGCGTTCGGGCAGCTCCGTTCACCGCTCAGTTCACCGAGCCGCTGTCCAGGATGATCGTGCTGGGACACCATCCATCTCTCGGGCAGCTGTCCAGGCGAGAATCCGTAGAATTCCCAGTATAGAAGATTTCTTCTATAATATTAATCAATAGTACAAGAATGCTACTACTAGTAGTAACTAATGCCAGCCCCGTTCGTAGCGTCTCAATTGCCAATTGGGTAGGGACTCCTACATGGACTTGGGTGCCGAACCTCCACGGGCTTTTGGATGAGCCAAAACCACCCCCGTCTTGTGACTCCTGGGTACCGTTGGAAGTAGTGTGGATTTTAAGGATATTTAGGGGTAGTCTTGCGAATCATTGCACCCAAGTAGGCTTTGGGAGATGTCAATGCGCACGTCAGATGATTTAAAACGCCTCCAGCCTCATGTTTTTCTTGGGTTAAACAGTATTGGAAGATATACCGTCATCGGAAAGAACCACCCGTTTCGTCCAATGAGGTCTTCCACTCACAGCACTCTCACCACTCTCCACTCCACAACCACCGCCCCCCTGCGAGGCGGCGGCCAAGCTCGAGACGCGGGTGGCGGGGCCGACGATGTCCATGGAGGACGCGCGCTCCGTGGAAGACCCCGTGATGGTCGAGTCCGAGCTACTGGTGCAGGCAGCTGGCAGCCTCGAAGGGCGGAGGAGTGGTCCGTGGAGAAACTGGGGAGTGGTCCGTGGTGAAACCGTGGTCCTGTTTTGGGTGGCGAACTTCACATTGGACATTTGCTTGACATTTGCACGGTGACGAGCTGGTGATCAACACTGCAGGCTGCAGGCTCCAAACGGTGTACACAGACTCAAAGATGTGTCACATGTTGGTTGGCAGGCAAAGCCGGCGAAGGCCAAGGGGGGTTGGGGTGTGGGGTGATGTACCACGCTTGTGTGCTTGAGTGTTTCTAGCTTGCTTGGGTGTTCGAGTTGTTTTCTTTGGAACTTATGGATCGCCTTTGGACTTTGAACACCCCTTTGACAGTTCAGAAATGTTGTGGTATGTTATGTTGGTCGATGTGCATCTTAATTAGGTCATCACCATCATCATCATACTCTAGTATCAGTCCTTTTTGCAGGTTTTGTGGATCAAGATTCTCGAGATCCAGAAGCTCCTGTAGACCGCCAAATTGATAGAAGTTCGTACATCCCCACTAGAAATGTACTGTATTCGAAACCGTTTCTACCTTGAGTCTCCAAAGACCTTTTTTTTCTGCGTTTTTGTTTTTGGTCTAATATTTTTGCGTTTTTGCTCGAAAAACGTGTTTTTAGAAATGAGGACTCAAAAAAAGGTGCAGAGTGAATCTTCATCCGGACGCGTCCGGCACGGACGCTTAAAGACGCCTTTTGGATGCAAAAAGATGCGTTTTGGACGCCGAAAAAAGGTCTCAGGACACTGTCTAAGGAGGATCTGCCAGGGCACACACAAAAAAGGAACATTTCGTGACATATGCAAAAAAGAGTGCTTTCTTTCAAAAACCTCTTTTTCTTGGAAAGGCAAATTTAAAAGGGTCATTGGAGCCTCAAGGTATCTATTTGGGGCCCTGAGTTGGTTGTGCAATTGAGTTCGGATGCGAAGTCTGAACCCTTCAGAACCAGAGAGTTTACTTCAGGATTCACTACCCAAAGTCCACCCGCAGGGGCAGGGGGATTGAATCATGGAGTTGTGCGATCTCCTTGAGCAGTTCCTATAGAGCTTTTTTCCACTGTTTGAAGCATGCTCAGAATCCACCAATGGACCCGTTAAAACCATGTAAAACCTACAGCAGTAAAAACTTGATTGCAATTTGCTGAATTCATAGTGAATCGTTCCTTGGAAGAGCATCCTCGGGCGGATCGTTTTTCTCGGCGCTCCAGGGGCCGCAAAAGAAGCGCGGGGGCCCAGGTGACAGGCGAGGATAGGCCACCGGCGCGGGACGATCGCATGGTGTCAAGAAAGGTGAGCATGGGCGACCCCACAAAGCCCACCCAGACGCTCATGGACCCAACTAACTAGGGGCCATACCCGAATCCTTTGGAGGGGTCCGGACCCCCAAATCCCTATTGTTTTGAGGGAGCAAGGCTAGATTGACGGAGCAGTCGAGCCAAAAATAACAAACAAAGAACTGTCCAACTGCCCCAACTTTGGACCGAGAAACGGGATGGAAAGGGATGAACCAATGGATTGTAGACATCAGAGCTCCAGATCTTCACTCTGGTGTTGAGCTCCAATTTCTTTTCCAGTCACCGAGTTGGGCGTTCGTGAGGTGACCCTTGTTGGAACACCTTCGCGAGCGCAACGGACACCGGGGATGTGGGTCAGCTGGAGCGGTTCCTCATCGTCGCTCGCACCAGTGCGATGTGGGGCATGACCCCTTTACGGTAGCCAGCTATACGGTTGGAATCTTTCTACACAGTTGCAGGTGCCAGTTGGCAGATAGTGATCAGTTGCTGCCTGGTGACATCAACGTGACATCAACCCAGGAGCCCCTCCCCACTAGTGAAGATGTTGTATTATGTTTAATGCTGAAAGACAAGAGATTGGGAGCCTTCTGAACCAGTCTGGCAGGATTCACTTTGTCGCGAACCTAATGTTTTTTTTACTCCCCTTGAGACTGTGGATGTGCATGCTGTCGCAGCTCATGCAGCTCTCAAAACAGCAAAGGCAAAAAGATCACCCATGAACAGGCGATGAGTTCTGGAGACTTCAGCTTTGACACACCTGCCATGCCTTTCATGCGGCAGAATGCGAGTGACGCACACGGAGCCGTGCCATTGGGTGAACAAAACCACACATGGTGCAGACAAAACCACACGACGACGTCCGCTCCGATCTGGAAATAAACACAAACCACCACACACCTTGTCCATCCTTGTCCCGCATTGGTGCCAGATTCTCAGTGCCAAAGCTGATGATGCCTCACCCCGAGAAGTCTCAGGCGTGCAGCTGGTCCCATTTTTCATGGGGTACCGGGAAATCGCGGGTTTTTCGCTTTCTGCCTTGCTTTCTGCCCGCGGCGGAATGGGTGAATGATGGGGAATGAGTCGGGCGAAGTGGTCTAGCCCTGGACACCCCCCCTGCACACCCACCTCAGGGACCGAAAACAGTGCCGGGCGAATTGCCCATCTACCGAATGACAGCTGTGGTAGACTTAGAGCACCCAGCAGGGCTTAGGAGCCAACATTGGGAGCAAATCATCAGGGCTTAGCCAGCGGAACATGTTGTTCGAGGATGTGACAAACTGTGCGGCTCAGCAGAGCCACAGAAAACTACTGTTGAAACTCACGCAGCTCAGGGTGTGGCGTGCTTTTTGCGTGAGGTCGGACAACTCTTGATACATCCAACATCATCCAACCCAGGTCTATGCAGGTCTGAAGAAGAAATACTGTCCAGTCACAACTTCACATACCTGATATACCCCAGTGGGTTTAATACACTACACTTGATTCACATGATTGTTCAGTAGCGCTAGAAAAGAGTGTTGCACTGTTTATTGGAAGAACTTGTGCTGTGATGTTCTTAAGCTGCTCGAATTGTTTTAACAAACACCAATGTCCAGTGACAAGTAAGCTGCAAGTGGAACATTCTGCAGAGAAGTCGAACGGTGATTTTTTGAGAAAGGTGGTCAGGTACTCGTAGCGATTTCTTCAGACTTGTAGTTGGAAGAAGGGATGTCTAGAGATATTTACTGTATGCATCAGGTTTGGAAGGCTCGGGCTTGCATGTTTCATCCCACTGATTGCCAATGTTATGTTATTTGGCAGTCCAGTTTGCCTAGTCAACTATACCAGTGTGGGGATATGTCGCAAACGTATGCAACAGTTATCCACTGATTTGCGATTCACCAAGTAGGCAAGCAACAGTAGGCAAGCGACAATAGTCACTTCTGAAGATTGGAGCAAAGTGCCAAGACTCACTTTTACTCAACTCCTTGCACCCATAGCTATGTGCGCCCTTAGTGTCAAGGGCTTAAGCGCCGGCCTAAGCAACAAGGAGCTGCGGAAGGCCTTCTGTACTGCAAATGCCATTGCGTTCAGTAACGCAACTCACAACAATTCCAAATTCAAAGCACAAAATCACATTCAAATCACATTCAAATTATGGCTGCAAAAAAAAAGAAACCCTCCTAGCAAAGCGGAAGAGAATCGAGGGGTGGAGCAATTTCAGGCCATCGTGGCCTTAATGCGTGCTCCTCTCAATTCAGCAATGTAGGAAGGGTCAAGTCTGCTGACCACCCTGCCGACATCACATAGGTCATTGCGTCAACCGTCAAGGCAGCAGGCGCTGAATAGATTTGGTATCCAGTAGCACTTTGCAAAATTTACTGACAGCGGCAAAATCCCAGGCGATGGTTCGCACGGCCCGACTGTACGTTACGATCCAGCTGAATGCACCAAAAGAGTCAGGGTCAGGGGAGGCTGCCGCCCCTGCCAAAAACTACACATCCGGCCAAGAGCCAGAGGAGCCATCCAGTCATCAGTCAAGAAGTCACTGTCGAAGGGGCTCACTTTGCCCACTTGCACTTTGCTGCAGCTTCCCCTGACCAAGCTGCCCGGAGAGGGCTTCGGCTTTCACAAAGAACACTTCTCGACCAAGAACTCAAGCAGCTTGGCAGCATTTTCAGGCTTCTTTCTTGGAATCGCCAGCCCGTGGTTCTGAAGTTGGCGGAGCACTTGCGCATCCAGCGCGGTGAGGCGCTGCTCCACGGTCTCCCATGCACCTCGTCACTGGGAACATGGCCTTCAATCAAAGTCTCAATGAATCTGGCTGCCAGAGGAGGGAAGGGTGAGGCGCCCCTTTGCACTCGTGGTGGCGCCGACTTGGCAGGTGTGGGGAGAGCCCTGAGAATGCGCTCTTCCAGTTTCTTGAACTCTGCCTCCCTTTGCTCATGCTCGGCTCTTTTCTTTTCTGCCTCACGGGCAGCAGCAGCAGAAGCCTCTGTTTCCTTGCGGAACTAGCGACAATAATCAGTCAGTGATGTGGTGCGTGAGTGGCGTCTTTCGTTTTTCTATTCGGTGAGTGAACTCGATCATGTGCCTATATAGTACAAACCAGTAGTATGGCCTATAAGCAGGGGAATGTTTCCTCCACCCTTACAGGGCGCAAGATGACGGCAACTTGTCGGCCTGAAACATTTTCTTTGTAGACCATCGGGCTACACATATGCACGTCTCAGATAAGCTCAACATATTGCACATGATGCCCTTGTAGTAGTAGATTTGTTCTGAGGTGTTAAATAGTTAATGTTAAAACAACATATATATATATATCCTGCGCATCGGTTTGCCGCAATGTGCATTTTGATGTTCGACCCTTCTTTGTTTGAGATTGATTATTCGTTCACAGGAACCAGAGTTTCCTCAAGAGCTGAACCTGATACATGGTTTGCAATACAAACTTGGGTCATTTATTTGCACATCTTGGCATCCTGTGAACATCCAGGCACCCTCCTAGTCAGACCGATCCGTACTGATCTTTGCCTCCGCTGACTGACTCCAGAGCAGAGTCTCAATCCACTGACCTTTTTCGCGCCAGGGCAATGGCGACCTCGAACGCTGTGCAGAGATCGCTTCAGAGGCCAGAAATGGGCATCGTGTGGTTTCATTCTCGACATGGCAATGGCGGGAAACTGGACATGGATGGAGTGCTGGAGATATAATATACTCCGCAGCGTTGACAATAGTTTGGACCCTTAGGCGGCGTGATCAGTTGTCGGCCATCGTGACTCTTAATCCAACAGATCGGAAATTGCTCATGTTCACCAAAAAACAGGTTCTGCACTCTAGCTTGGACGAATCAAGGGTGTGGGCACCCTTTGTTGCTAAAAGTTCACTATACTCACACCATGAATGGTTTAAACCAAACCCTTCAGTGTCGCCATTGCAGGGGTAGGTTTTCTAGCCGTTGTAGATTGGTTAGCAGGAAGTTGTTGGTTGTCCGTGCGGTGCGAAGAGGCGGTGGTCGCTTGATGGTCGCTGGTTGAGACAAAGTTGGATGAATGGCGATCCTCTTTGGGGATGATTTGGTGTGCCGGACCCAAACTTCGGGATGTTCTTCTCAGAGGCTGAGTTTGTTTTCTATAGCAGGTCAGGTAAAAAGGGTCCGGACCCCTGACTGCTGACTGCTCCATGGGGTTGGTTGGTGGGTATGGGATCGGCCGTTGTTCGCCCAAGCCTTGGCTTTTCAGCGGTGAAGCATTCAGCTCTTGGGGACCTGAAGGCTTCAAACCAGGACTTTCCGAAAGCTGGGTGCTGATTTGGTCGCCTGAAAGTGGTCTTTGATAGTTGACGCACATTGTGTTTGTGTGTTTGTGTGTGTGTTCAAGATCTTGCTTTCTTCGAGGCCGTCAGCCATCACTATGCATCCTTGAGCCACAAGGAGCAGAGAAGGGCGTGAAGAGGGCAAGTTGTACTCAGTCATACTCGGTCCCTGACAGGTGGAACAAAAGTCCTATGACATCCATTCCAGTTCCGTATCGGGATGGAGGCAGGGTACGGTATGTAAAGGGTCGGAAACCATGCACTCACTTGGGGGTCGGAAACCATCCCCTTTGGAACGCATAGTTATTAGACTTTGTTGGAGAAGAGAACTATACCACAGACTGTTGTCAGATGATGAGGTGAATGATTCAGACATCTATGAGTATTTGGACCTGTATCAGGCAATGAACGAGTCACGTGGGGTATAAGCTTTGGGTTAAATTTGGTCTATGAAATGTACTTAGAATTGGATCCCCTGCCTGCAGGGGTGTGTGCAGGGGGTACAGACTCCCGCCTGGGAGTCTCTTGGGGGAGATGCTGAAGATCCTATTGTTCTTGGTGAGCAATTCCAACCAATAGGGTATTTCTGCTGCGGCGGTTGAGCAGTAGGCAGAAACTAAATCCCTCTTTGAATGTAAGTTCTATGCGCGGGGTTTGGGCTACGGCTACGGAATTGATCGTGAGCACCTTGGGCTGGGGATTGCAATTGCTAGATGATTTTTTAGCCAAATCCAATGGATGGGCTAAGCAGATCGTGGCCCCAAAACATGCAAACACCAACGGAAAGGCCTTCAAAGAACCCTTACACGACTAAAGAAGTCTTAATGTTGGACTCTGCTATGTCTGCCAGGTTCCTTGCACACCAGAAGGTTCCACACGAAATCCTTTATCATTTGACGATTCAAACCACCCTAAGAATCCTTGGGCTCTCCATGGCAGGGGTCGGACCCTCCATAGCAGGGGTCCGGGCCCTCAAAACCCTATCTGTTTGAGGGCACGAATTCTTAGGGCAGATGCAAAACCGGTCACTCCACCTGAGGAGCAGATCCACTACTTTCGGGAACATTTGACTACCTTGCGCCACAGGCGAACGCCGAACTCCTCGCGAACGACGAACGCGAATGGCGAACGCGGAACCCCTGCGGTGTCGACCGCGTCGCATCAGAGCCTGAAACTGGAGTTGCAGCCGAGTCTCGTCCGGGCTCTGGGCCAAATGTTTTGCCGAACTACCAAGCAGTTTGGTGCAAACCTTGTCTTCAATACAAATGAAGAAGCACTTACCAAGCTACAGTTTGCATGAACAAGAACAGTCCTACACTCCAAACATGAAAGTCTTGTTACAAACAGACTTCATTTAGGACTGCAATGTTTGGAAACGGTCAACAACGAGGAACTGCCATGTAGTCTGTAAACATGTAAGTCACACAGTTGTCCCAAAAGCGACTCTGTCATCTTTGATGTAGTCGTTCATTCGTCAGCGTCCGGTTGTTTCTGGCAAATCAATGGCCGCACTTTTCTCAGGCCTGAGATGATACAGAAATATGTAGAACCAGCTTGGGAGGCACATGGAGGCACCTCAATCAGAAAAAAAACATGTTTGTTAAGATTGCGTGTGTTGTGTGGCAGGAATGATCTAAAGGTATGAGAGCGGCTGGAGTGTTTGTCATCATATCGACATGTTGACATGGGTGTTGGAACTTGGAACCACAACAAGATCACAACATCCCAGAAACACCATAAACATATTCATAAATGCAAAACAATTATGTGTCTACATTAAACACCTGCACATTCGTCACTGGACATATTTAGTTTCGTGGCGCCATCCTCCAGGCAGCAAGAAAATATGGAGACCTTGGACCGATTGTTGCTTCGCTGGATGACCTACGACCGAGGGAGGATATGGGAGGATGACATAGAACGCAGCTAGAACATGCCAGGGCGTTTCACGGGCCGTGTTCACCGGAATCATGGGTCCCCACAGACCATCAAAAGCCTGGTTCTCCCCAGCACAAACACGGTTGTTGTGTGGAAACATATAATTCGCGTTCATGCATATTTTTTCGGGCCGCCGGTCATTGGTACAAATCGAATCCTCCAGTTCCTAAGAATCGCGCACAGGAAGATGGGCGACGTGTGTGATGAGAACTGATCGGTCAGATGTAGAGATCTTTGATCCGATGCGATTTGCAACCGAAGAAGATTCTGGACAGGAAGTTTCTGGACAGGTGAGCAGCGTCAAAAACCTCTCACATACCGTTTAAACAACATAAACAACATTGTAAACTCCAACTTGCCCGCGGAAGCCAACACTGCAGTCGTGGAAGCTCGCGGAAGCCACCGCGGAAGTAATATAGTAAAATTCACCCCCGCTGAAGCTTTGCGGAAGTGCATATCCCGCGGAAGCCAAAACGCACACCGCACAAGCATTGGCGGAAGCAATAACAGATCGTAGACCGGTTTTTGACACCGCCCAGGTGAGTTTTGCGGAATATGTAGTACTGATAGATTAAACGGTCAATATTTTGCAACTTCTAAAGAACATGACAAGAACACGTCAAAGGTTACATGTCATGTATATATATATATAAGAACATCCATCATCCAAGATGTAAAACCCCTACGTCTCAGGTTGTTTGCCACAGAGGAACGCATTGAAGACTCCTTGGCTCCTTGGACACGTTGCGAACTGGTCAGTCGTTAGATCCCAAAGAGAAGAGTGCAAGACTTCATTCTGAAAGGGTCTTCCACAAGCAGTTAATCCTAGTGAATCCATTCTTTGGCTGTTTTGAACAATCTTGAACAACCCAGAAATACCAAGTCACTTGCTGCTTTCTTCTTATTATTTGCTTCCTGCAGGTTCTGAGTCTTTGGGAACTGGCTCTCGAGACAGGGGATGTCCATTTTCCACTGGGGATGCGTGAGGATGTGCAAATCCGGGGGTTAAGCATTTCCAGGAGGAGAACTCGACGCCCTCCTTCCAAGAAGATCAAGAAACAAAAATCAAGATATGGTGGGACATGGTCCAAGTTTGGTGGAGCGCACTTCCCTGGCTGGCCACCCTCTCCACTTCAATGCCTGGCAGGGTCATATTCCGGGTATTTACTGTATTTGGCTATTCTGATCATTTCTGATCTACATTCATCCGACCTCATGGCTTGGTTTTTGTTTATTCCTTGAGAAAACTGCCACTGGGTCTCAACTCGATGTATCATTTGCGTATCCTCTCCTCGTTGGGGGCCGCAGTTCTGCGCGCACCGCACCGATCCGCTTCTTCGTCGCGCCACGCGGGTTCCTCCTCGGTGGTCCGGTGGTCCGTCTGGTTTGGTGATTCACACGGTCAGGCGCTCAAGTGGAAAGAAGGTGACTTAAGGGACCGGCGAAGTTGCTCGGTCACAAGAGCTCGGTGGGTAGGACGAGAGAGAGAGAGAGAGAGCGAGGGAGCAGGGTAGGGGTCTACGGAGTCTACGGTATATGTATTTCATATTGCATGGGAGGTGGGAGGTGTGTTAAAGGGTACTTTTAGTTGCAGGTTTGTTGAACGAGAGAAATAGAGTTCTGAAAAAGGATGTGGTTGTTGTGGTTGTCCCCATTCCAACTTAGCGACCTGTTTTGCAAAGGGGTCGTTGAAGTTATTTCTGCGCACCAGATGAGAAAGCATTGTCGGCCATCAGATGCCATCAGGTCTCTTTCTTTGCTTGAGTCACTGAGTCACTACTAATTACTTTGCTTCATTCCTTGAAGCTGTCAACCGAAGACTGATGACACATTTCAAGAGACTGTGATAGTGGGGATGGGGACGGGCATGTTGGTCGAGCCTATGCAAAGCTATCGAACCTTTGCTTTCCTGAGGCAAGAGCGAATTAAGGAATGAAGCTAAAACGCTGATGTGACTTGGTCGAAGGAACTGCTAGCTGGACTGCTGCCTGACAGAGTTTGATTGCTAGCATGCAGCCGAGCCAATGACGAACAGACCAAGTGAAACGAACCAATGGCTGGAGACTTTCTTTTGCGCTGACTGGCCGGAATACATAATCCCCTCTCCCTAATAATAAACGCCCCCCCCCCTATTAATAAAAACCCTGGGGTGTTTTTACTAATAGGGGGTGTTTATTATTGAGGGGCACCTGTTGTACCCCCAAATGGGCAATGTTCTGTTCGCCCTAATAAAAAGTAGGGTCTCGAAAGAAAATCCCTGGGTTCCCAATCTAATTAATTATATAAAATCCTT